>CM039736.1:16277475-16605842 GCA_022539455.1 Dendrobium nobile
CTTTTTTCGCAACTGAATGAATGGTGCATGTTAGCAATCTTGGATTATTTGATCCTTGAATGGTTGATTTGGCATTATTATTATTTTTTTTGGATGGTTGTTACATCTGGAATAATCATGGTGGGAGAGAAATATAAAATTTAACTTAGCTTTTTACGAAGATCCAGCACGCATACATATAAAATAGATTGTGTAGTATTCATAAGAGATAGTAAGATTTTTATGCGAAAAATTCTGAAAAGGAAAAAAAATATGGGGTCTGACCCAATTTGAATGAATCCACTATTATTTGCAGTCAATTACAAATGAGTCCCTTTCTTGGGGGAAGGCCTTCGCTTGATGTAATAAATATACATTATATAAAATACATTACATGATGGGACTTGAAAGAATTACTATTAATGTTTGTTTGCTTAGTAGAACCATAGTCGGCGGGCAACAGGCGTTAGAAAGACATAGTCTGATGATGATGGTCAGAGGGACCGTAGTTTTGGGCGACAGTTGTCATAAAAGATCATTGTCTGACAACGGAGGTCGGTGTGGACCTTCGAAAGAGCACCGCGCGAACGGGTCAATTGGAAGGGACAGATTGGATCGTGCATACGACTAACCATTGAGGATAGAGGCTGTCGCCAACATACCCTGATAGGTAGTAATATACATGACCCAATCACGGGTTTTCCCCATCTGATACGACAGCTCGAGTGGGGTTTAGTAGATGTCGGACCGAGTTTCCCACGGGCGCAAGCCCCTGTGGTTAATTACATCCAAGGCCGAAGCCCGAGAAAACTCTCGATTAAGATCATACATTATCCTTCCCAAAGTGGGATTGGCACAAAGGTGTAGACTAAGAGGTCCTACTCAAAAGGGAAGAAGGGTCTCAAAAAGCTGAATCAACATGCGTGGCTCATACCAGCATTCGGAGGCTCTAGGGTACTAAATAGAAACTAGAGAAAATAAAAGTCAGGCATCCAACCACATGCGTGAGAGAAGGATGGAAGTGGCGTCATCCTGTGACACAGATAAGTAGGATTTATAGTCCCTGAAAGGAAGGGACCTACCTACTATTTAAGGCATACTACGAGACCGAATGTAGTAGCCTCGAATCCTAAATCTATATTGGGCCTAGTGTTCTACACAACACTAAGACCCGTGTCCTAGCTAATACAATGCAAAAATCTGGACTTATCCCGGCCTGGATTGAGGAACCAGCTAACTACCTAATCGATTCAAAAGTATGCTATCAAGTCAATTATGAAAGATGGGTGGGAGGTACAGTTCTTTGGAAATATGACCGACATCTAGAGGATTTCCTAATTGGTCCTGGACTTATATTGGTGAATGCCCATAACTAATGCAATTAGATTTATTTAGTTAGTTACAAATGCAATGCATGCTAGTTGAAATGTCAGCTTATGAATGCTATAGAGTTTTAAAAACAAGCTTATAAAAATAAATTTTTAGAAAAGACTGAGTCTCCCTAGCTCCAGCACTTCATCCTCATAAGCCAGATTATCCGGACTCTACCTGCAATCAGGGATATGTCTTATAACAAGGAAAGAAGAATGCAGTAATATGTATGCGACCCCGAACGATTCTGACAATTCCTTAGGTTCGTTAGATTTCTATGCTATTTAAACTTAGAATTTTAAAGATTAGTTATGAGTAGAAGAATTTTTATAATCCTTAAAAGAGTCTAACGCAATCTAGGCTAAGACAAAATCGGTATGCAAGAAAGAAACCTAGAAAAAAGCAGATAATTTCTAATGCGCAATCAGATAAACACACCAATATAAATTCAAAAAAATAATCAACTAAATGGACATAGGCAAATTGCCCTTATTAGAACCCAGATATGCAGAAAATAAAATGGCCGGTCACCACTGCCAATAACTCGGATTTCTAAGCCTATGACATACGCAAATGACTTTGAGTGGGATATTGGTCTCATATCTTGCTCAATCTTCTTGATGTGCTTCTGTCACTTGGACTCCTTGAAGTTCTCTCTCCACTCTGGTTCTCTCCTACACTTGAATAATAAAACGAAGAGATGATATTCCCCCTGGTAGGGGGCATTGTCTTTTCTCTTTGAGATCAAAGCTATCCCACTCGATCTCCCAAATGGAGAAGACTCTTTCTATGAGGATGCCTTCTTCTTTTGGGATTCAAATGGGATAAGAATATCCACACTCAAAGATCATTTTCACAACTCTTTACAACTTTTACAAATATTACATCAAATGAGAATGGAAAATTCTATACTCTCTGCACGATTATCCTAATAAAAATCACAAGAAGTTTATATATGAAAATAAAAACTCAACCCATTGAAGCTGTGCCAAGCCATGCTCTTAATTATGAGGGCTAAGAAGTCCACCTGTAGCAGTTATAATTATTTTAGCCCTCACTTATTTAGGGGGGCTAAGCAAGCACCTACATAAGACAATATTAAAAATTATAACGGTGCCCCCCTTTTATTAGCTTGAGCATGACCACACTGCACAGAAGAACAATATATATTTAGTGTTAGTGTGATTGTATTGGAGTTGTATATTTTTATTCGTTATATTCAACTCTGACTTCAATCAAAACTTGATCCATCCACCTATCAAACTTCAATCTTATCCAATCACTTAAAATAATTCAAATGATTATGATTGATTTGGATAATTCAAATTCAAACATAGCTCAAACCCAAAAAATTCAGACCAAAATGATAAATACTAAAATGTTTAGTACAATACTTGAAAAGGAGGACTCTGAGGTGTACAGACAAAAGGAGAGATATTAAAAGATTTAGTGCAATAATTGGAGAGGAAGACTCTGAGGTGTGGATGTAGGTCAAGGTTCAATCCAGATCATAAAGAAATCCAAACTTGAAATAAATATAAACTTCAAATCTATCCTGACTTCAAGTCTCCAGTCTTTAACCCAAACTTCAATCAAAACTTGATCCATCCACCTATCAAACTTCAATCCTCTCCAATCACTTATAATAATTCTAATGATTATGATTGATTTGGATAATTCAAATTCAAACCTAGCTCAAACCCAAAAATTCAGACCAAAATTCGAAGTTAAACGTTTATGCCCTTAAAGCTTTTTCGAGTGATTTTTTAATCTCTTCAAAACCTAGTCAAATGACTTGTGATTCATAATATATTAGTTGAATATTGATTAGGTATGTCCCTATGGTCTACTTTCAAAATTTCAACTCAATCTGAGGTCTCCAACCAAAAAAAAAAAAAATCAAAAGGTGTAAAACCTTCAAATATTTACAACTTATGTCACATGACCCTCTATCTTCTGAATTTTGACCTTGTGACATTCTCCAAGACCTTTGATTACATTCAGACCCTTAATTATAACATGTTAAGCATCAAAATGTATTTTGGTGGACCTAGTTTGATCCATAGATGACCAGGGGTTAAAATGACTAAAATGTTATTTAAGGGAAAAATTAAAGTTTCCTCCAAACTTCAACATGGACCATTCAAATAAAACCCAGAAACCTTCTTCAATTCCTCCTATACACCATTAGGAGTGCATTGGACTCAAGCCTAGATCCTGGTCAAGCCTGTTTGACCAAGTTAACCTATTTTGACCAAAATATCTCGTAGGGGTTTGAATAGCCATTTCAATCCAAATGACTCATCTTTGCATGAGACAACTTTTATTCAACCTAAAATGTTAAACCAAATCTGTTGAGCTCAAACTCAAGCCTTGGGCTAATTTAGTTGACCAAGTCAACCTAGGTTGATGAAATAGCCCTTTAAAGGTTTAAATGGTCATTATGGCCCAAATGACCATGCTGACTCAGGAGACCACCACTATTAGCCTATATTGACCAAACCAAATTTGTTGAACCTAAACCCATGGCCTTGGTCAACCTGGTTGACAAAGTCAAATAGGGTTGACCAAATCAAACATTAAACCCTTTTATATTAAATCAAGCCTCAAATGAATTCAATCTCATTCAAATTCCCATGACTACTTTCCTTACTAATTTGGGTTGACAGGTCACCCTGACCAAGTCAACAACTAACTTAGTCAACTGAGCCCAAGTCCAATCAAACTTAACCCAATTGGGTAAAATCAATGCTACCAATTAAATTAAACCACATAAAACCCATTAAGCTTCCAAACTTGTTTTAATGGTTGGCTTCAAAGCAAATCAACTAATGGTAAGTCAAGCCATGAGGGTTTTGATCAAGTCAACTCTAGCCCATAGTCAAACCCTTTATGTATTCATTCATGTTCCAAATTTAACACCTTTGATTCCTCCTAATTTGATTCAAATAGCTCCAATGGTTTCCCTAAAATGCACATCAATATCATTTACATGGTTGACGTGTCGAACATTCAACTCAAGCCTAAGAATGGGTTAAAAGTGGTCAAACAACCTCCCAAACCCCTTTCACCCCATATAAAGCTATTCCAGCCGTTTCAAACAATCTCTAGAATATTCTCAAACTAATCCTAATCTCTATATTAGGTTTAAATTAGTTTTAATGATCCCATGTTCTCAAAACATGACAAATCCCACTTTACACCAAGATTTCTTTCCCTTGTCCTTGCCCTCTACTGCTAACTACCCTAGGACACTTGGTAATCATCTAGGAGTCGAGCCAAAGTAATCTAAACTGGGTCGTTTGAATTAACCAAAATAGGCTCAATGGCCGTCATTCGAGCCATAGCATTCTCTCACCATTCCCTACCTCCTAGATCTCCCTTTCATTTCATTTAAACTCTCCAACCATCACTCGAGTTTACCCAAGTCGAATCCGACCATTAGAATTCTTCAGTGACGAGCTTCCTGGCGAACTCAAGCTAAAGTCAATCCAACCTCAAGAGCTGTTTAGAGTGCTTTAGAATGTCATTTTAACTAGGAAAAGTTGGTGGACAGACTACAGTTTCAGAGAATCCAAAATCACCAAAATCTAATGGTTGGATTAGATAAAAAGCTTAATCATAGCTTAAGACACATAGGGTTAATTAGCTTTCTATTAAGTGCATTTTATATCATAAAAGCATACCCCCATTAATGATCTTTATTTATGGATTCTCTGTTTTAAATTTTAAGTTGAATAGTTAAGTATTTTCAAAGCATGAATTAAAATATCATTTCTAGAGCATCTTTTGTATATGCTTTAAGTGTACTTTTTTTAATTATTAATCTTTCGATCAATGGTCCAGATCCTGTCATTCCGTAGTTTTGATTAATCGCATGTTCAATCCCTTGGTTAATCCCTGGGTCTGGCTCGATCAAAGTTGTTGATCCCAAAACGTGGGCAATCCTATGGTTGGTGGAAACTGCTGAAACAGTTTAGTAAAACTGCGTTCGCCACCGCTGCCATTTGGCATTAATGGCCAATGATTGCCGTGACACAATCATTGGCCATTAATCCCCTCGCTTGCATAAGATTGCCTTAGTTTTCATCTGTAAACTTGAAGTTGTTGCGTGTCCTCCCACTGATGTCAGCATCAATTTGATTTAGTTCATTTTAAATTAATTTTAAGTGTTTTTAATTGCAATTTTCTTTAAAGAATCAAATAAATTCAATTTTTATTCCAAAAAATTAGTATAATATATCAAATTGCTTAGATTTTAATGCTCTTTAATTTAAAATGAAAATTAATTTAATAAATTGTATACATTTTAAATAATTTTAAACATTTAATATTTGGCATTTTATTTATTTTGTATTTAAAAATAAATCCAAATATTTTAAAATTTTAAGGTTAATTATTTTAAAGTATCTTATTTTTAGAGAATTTTCTATAATTACTTTAATTTAATTTTATTATTATTTTAAATTTCCAAAATTAAAAACACTGTCCACGACCATCCCACGCTGTCGAACTTTTGCATGCGCAATTCGAAAACAACACTTGTGAGATTTCAAGTAATCAACCACTTTGCTGCGAAACAAAATGTATTATTAAGCAAACTCTTTTATGTTTAAATCAAATAATACATAAATAAAAATTTTAAATAAATTTAAATAAAATATTAAAATAATTAAATAATTATAATAAGTTATTAAAATAATAATTATAATAAGTTATTAAAATAATAATTAATAATAAATTATTAAATAAATAATTAAATTAAAAATAAATAATTATTAGTTTAACAACTTATTTTAATTATTTAAGTTAATTACTTATTTAAGTTCATTATTAATTTAATAACTTAGTTAAAATAAATTAAAATTAAATATTTAAATTAATAATTAAAATTAGTTATTTAATTAATAATAAATAAAATTAAGTTTTTAAATTAATAATAAATTAAAATAAGTTATAAATTATGAATTAATTAAATTATGAATATATAATTTTTTCAGAAATTATTAAAATCCGTCGGAAACAATTCGCCGAAAAATTTAATTGAAAAATTTCCCGAAATATTTTATCGTAATCCATCGGAATTCCGTTGGAAAATAGTCCCATAATGTGCAATTTTTTTGTTGTGATAGTTGACTATCACATAGTACCTTGTATATTTTCCTTTTATATTTTAATGATATTTACATATCTTAAAAAAAAAGTAATACACTATTTTTTTAGTTTATAATATATTTAATAATGTATTTAAACCAAACAACTTCTCTGTGATCGAAAAAAATTATTTTATTTTTTCAATTAAAAATAAAATATACTATATTAATTAACGACTATTTCTTGTGCTCAACACTAAAATAATATAATAATAATACGTAAGCGGCTCTTTAATGCTGTTTTATGAGGCCACATGGAGGGCCACACATACTAACGTATTTATGATGTGGTTATGACCAATTATAAAAGTTGTTAAACTGGTCAAAATATAGGGACGCGAGAGAGTTAGTATTGGGGTCATTTCAATCCGTCGTACTTTGCGCTCAACGAGAAGTGCCCTTTTACCCTACACGAAACTAGACTCCATAATAGGACCATAAAATTAATTAGTGCCACGTCATCATCTAGTTTCCTGATTCCCAGGTGCGGCCTTAGTTATGTAGCAGATTTTTTTTTTGGAAATTTAGGGCCAAAGCCCATATCATTAAAACAGAAAGATTACAAAAAGGAAAGTGATTGTTACCACAACCAACCAGTAACAATCACTCAAAACCCTATCAGCTAAAATGCTGCAAATCAAAATAAAACAAATACAAACTATCAGCTTATGCTGCAGAAATATAAGAAGAAAAAATAAAGCATTAACCCAAACAAAGAGAAATGCCAAAGAGACAAAACTGGCAATGAAACAGGAAAATCCGACTCCACCAAAAGAGCTCCAAAGCCAAAATTTCCAGGACTCAGAGAATACATAGATTGGCACGATAGATACATTAATCCCTGGTTGCCCGTAGACCGTCCAAGGGATTTGGGAGCTTCATCATTGTCCAGGAAAGGCTTAAATGCCGGGTCATAACGGATGGCCATATAACGGGACAGAACCAGCAAACCAGCAACAGCAGCCGCAGCCTCAAAGATACCAAATGTCCAGATATTCCAAAGAGCCCAATGAATCAGAAGAAACCAGTCCAGATAAAAACATAAAGGATAGGAATTACAACAGAAATTCCTTAAAACGGTCCACCAGCTTGTCATAAGCTTTCCATTTACCAATTTTAGCACGAATAACAGCAGTAATAACTGTTTTAACATAATCCGGACTGTTCCACGTGTTAGTGAATCTTTTAACATTCCGTTCCCTCCAGATGTAGTACACAGCCACAGAAATAGCCAGAAAACAACAGTTTTTCTCTAAAGCATTAAAGTTGGCATTACAGTTGAAAAAATCATAAACCTGGTAAAGATTAGGCCTAAAATAGAAGCATTTGAGGGGAGGCAGCAAGGAAGAGATGAAAGTGAAAGTAAAATAACAACTAAAGAAGATGTGAGAGTGAGACTCATTATGCCCCCTACAAAAGTCACAAATAGGAGAAGCCGGAATGCCCCTCAAAATAAGCTTATCAGCACATTTAAGGTTTCCATTGATGGCCATCCAAGAGTAACAAGCATACCTCAAAGCTTTCTTTTTATGCCAAATGAACTTAAACCAGCACACATCCTCCATATTATCAAAAAAATGGGAAGTAAAAGTCTTAAAAGAAGGCTTAGAAATACCAGCCCAGTCCACACCAGAAACTTCTCCAACCGAAATGGTAAGAATTTTTTGTTTGATATCCACCTGCCACCAATCAGGTAAAGTCCAAGTCCCATTAGAAATAAAATCCATAACCTCATAGCCAACCAGAGCAGCATCATAGAAATGATTACCCAGAGAATCACCACAAAACCAAGGGTCCCAAGCATTGAGAAATTGCAAGCACCAGCCACGTTAAAACCAAAAAAATCTTTGGTTTGAATAGCCGTATTACACACCAGCTTCCAGAATTTAGTAGCAGATATAGGGGGAGATTTCCGAGGAGAAAGAAATCTAGATTTAAACCAAATACCCAAAAGAGAATGAATATTGTACATACGCCAGATGATTGAACAGAAAACTCCATAATACATCGAATCAAAGGAAGGAATCCCTAAACCCCCTTTATCCTTGGGTTTAGTACCAGCTTTCCAAGAAATGAAATGCATTTTCTTATCTTTGATATTCCCAAAAAATAGGAATTTGGAGCATAACTTGGAGATAACCTTACGACAAGCTTTGGGTATAATGGCCCCCCTAATCCAGTAAGCAATCATATTAGAGATAGTAAATTTAATAAATTGGACCCTACCTGTAAAAGAAAGAAAACTTACTTTTCAACCCTCAAGTAGAGCATAAATTCTGCTCAGGAGGGGTTGGAAGTGAGTGAAATTAAGTCTATTGTAGGTGATAGGAAGCCCCAAGTAGGTGAGAGAATTCTCAATGGAAGAGATACCCAAAATAGAGGCAAGGAAATCAGCATTTCCTACCCTCTTAGAGAATAGGATAGCGCTCTTAGAGGGGTTAAAATAAAGTCCAGAATCTTCAGAAAAAAGGAGCAAAGTATCCTTAAGAGAGACCAGGTTAGCATGATCGGCCAACCCAAAGACCAAGAGGTCATCAGCATACAAAAGATGCTTGATAGAAAAGGATCCTTGATTCAGCCCGACAAAAGAAGAATGTTTAAGGCAATGAGAAAGACCATCCATCGCAATGCAAAAAAGTAAGGGTGAAAGAGGACACCCTTGACGGAGCCCAAACGAGGAGCTAAAAAAACCTTCAAGAGAGCCATTAATGCAAATAGAGAAATGAACATTACTGATACAACCTTTGATCCAATCGATGAATTTGTCCGGGAAGCCTTTAAGTTTCAATCTGTGGAGCAGAAAATTTCTAGAAACCGAATCAAAGGTCTTTTTAATATCAAGTTTAGCACAAAAAAACTTTTGTGAGCCTTTAAAAACCTTTAGCAACTCATTAGGCAAGATAATGTTGTCCATAGACTGTCTATTTGCAATGAAACCCGCTTGGTTATCATGGATAATAAGGAGTAGAATAGGCTTAAGCCTATTAGCAATCCGATTAGCAACAATTTTATAAAAAACATTACATAGAGAAATAGGCCTGTAATCAGAAATACTAGAAGCATGAGATCCTTTAGGAATGAGAGTGATAGCCGTAGCCTTAGCCCCTTTGGGCATGTCACCAGTAGCAAAAAAATGCCTAACAGCAGTACAAAGTTTATACCCAATAATGTGCCAAGCTTGTTGATAGAAACTGAAGGAAAAACCATCCGGGCCGGGAACCGAATCAGCTTTCCCAGTAAAAACCACACCTTTAATATCATTGTCAGTAAAAGGCTCAACAAGTGCATCACAAAAGGAGGAGGGAACCAAAGTACCAACGGGAATAGAGAAAGAATCATTCCTAAAGTGATTAGTAGCATTGAAAAGGCCTTTGAAATGCTCAATAAGCTCCATCGCAATGTTATGATGCCCAGTAATAATACCCCGGCTAGAAGAAATTTCTTTAATCAAATTCTTGTTGGCTCTAGATCTAATTTTAGCATAAAGAAAGCCAAGGTCATCTTCCCCTTGAGCCAGCCAATAAGATTTAGCTCTTTGAGCAATCCAAGAGGACCATTCCATTTGTAAAAAATTAAGATTCTCATTAGCCCTTTTAAGATTGGAGTTAAGACCATGGTCCAGAGGAGTAGATTGTAAGGCATTAAGGCATTGCATCTGATGGTTCTTAGCTTCCAAAATAGCATTGGACAGAAAGGAAGCGGAAGACCAGTTCATACCCTTAATCTTATTTTTAAGAAATTTCAAGCAGTTGTAAAAAGCAGAAATAGGACTAGCCATATTAGAACAGTTAAAAGCATTAAGCAAAACCTCCCAAAAACCATCCATATTGAGCCAAAATTTCTTGAACATGAACCTAGAGAAGGTTCTAATAACGGTGTTAGCCATCAGAATAAGGGGTGAATGGTCAGAACCAAAGGGAGAATCCACCTTGCAATGAGCTGTAGGGAAGAAATCCAAAAATTCAGAATTCACCAAAATTCTATCTAGCTTAATGTGGATGGGAGAATCAACCCTTTGATTAAACCAGATATAAAGGAGAACAACCGAGGAGAGGTCCTGAAGCCCACAATTAAAATAAAATTGCTCAATTCTCCCAAACGGCCTTGAGGTACAGGGTTCCCCCCAACCTTTTCAGAATCATACCTGTAACAGTTAAAATCTCCCATAACAGCCCATGGGAGATGAATGCTTTAAGAAATTTGAAGGAGGTTGTCCTAGAGAACCTTCCTTTCTTCCGGCTGATTAGCGACATAAATGACAGATAATAAGATCGGAGGAGAGGAGCCGGAGGAAAACATCCCATGAATGATCTAAGAAGAAATAAAGGAAGGAGAAAAGGAAACAGCCGTGGAGTCCCACTTAAGCCAAATCCTACCCGGATTAGAAAAAGCAAAATTATTACATCACAATTCATTCTCAAAGAGTTTGTGGCGATGACAAAACCAAGGATCCGAAGACATAGAAGGCTGAATTTTAGCTTCTAAAATACCAAGAAAATTGAAGTTATGGGAAGAGATGAGGTCTTTACACATAGTAACTTTGAGAGGATGGTTAAATCCTCTCACGTTCTAAGAAGTAAAAGGCGGTAAGGACATGATTAACGAGGATTTTTTGCCTTTTTGGCAGATTTGGCTTTGGGTTTCTTCGGAGGGGAAGATTTTTTGGACGAGGCTTTGGATTTAGAGGAAGTTGTGAGAGATAGCACCTTGGAGCCAATAGAGTTATGACTGAAAGAGTCTGTCGACAAAGAGGTAGAGGAAACATCTTCATCCTCACAGTGTTCTTCAGCCACAACTGCAAGAGCAAGATCCTCATTCAAGGAAGCAAAGCTGTTATTAACAAGAACTTGTGCAGGAATCAATAACTAGATGGGAAGAGAGGGAAGAGACGAGGAAGATTCATCATTGGGAAGATTAAGATTAGGAATAGCAGTAACTTGTTCGGTGGGGAAGATTGGATCCTCAGGCTGAGAAACCAGCGGAGTAGTGAGAAGGGGAAGAGTGGAGAAATGAGAAGTGGGGTTCGGGTCCGTAGAAGGGGGAGGAACCAAAACCGTATCAGTGGCAGGGGGGTTAGAAATTATATGTCTCGGAATAGGAGGTTTAGGAGTAGGAGCAGAGGGGCGAGGTGCCGGAATCCTGCTCTTACTTCTACCACGGGGAAAATTGTTTGTCGGGACAGGCTTGGGGTTGGGATTAGAAGAACACAGGGCAAAGGGGTGGAAGAGAGAGCCACATCCTTCGCACGGAGTTGGTTTCCAGTCGTAAACAACTTTCAAAGTCATGTCTTCACCATCCAAATCCAAAGGAATTTCATCCGGTAACTTAGAATCCTTGCTAATATGAACACAAACACGAGCGAACATGAGCCTCGTTCTCTTGGCCGTTAAAGCATCAACAGATAAAGGAGTACCCATAAAACTAGCAATTTTAGAGATTCCAGTGGGAGTCCACAAAGCAAGCGGAAGATCCAAAATTTTAATCCATATAGGGATCAGAGCAGATTCATCCCTAATGGGTTTAAATTTGGGATTCCACTTTTGCAAAATAAAAGCCTTACCCAGGAGGAACCAAGGACCACCTGAGAAAACAAGCTCCATATCTTCAGCCGAGGTGAATTTAAGAAGAAAGAAGCCATCCGCCATGGAAAGCAAGGAGAAAGAGCCTTTGAGCTTCCAAGCCTTGTTCATAGCACCCAGCAGCCGTTCATAATATGGGCGAGGCCCGATGGAGTATCCAACGAGAGAATGAGTCCAGATGTTCTTCCCAGCAGCAAGCTCTTCAGCAGAAATGGAGAGTTTTTTGGTGCGAGCAACAAAGGACATGAGCCAGTCATCAGGAATGACCGAAGGGGCAGATAGGTTATCCACGTAGAAGACAAGCGGTCTAGAAGGTGCACCAAGCACCGAAGTGCCCGGGAGAGGGGGAAAAGCAGAGGGATCAAGAGCCATTCCAGAGAGGAGGAGCCAGCCTCCTCCCAAAAATGGAGGAAAAGACCTGACGGCCGGAGAAGAGAGGGAGGGAAGAAGCCGCCAAAGAAGAAAAAAAAAACCCTAGCAGAGCACTGGATGCGGGGTTTTTTCATTATGTAGCGGATCACATACAATTTTTTTTTTTTTGGGGCGGGGGGAATCGAAAGGTGTACTGGTGTAAAGAAAAGAAACCTTTATAGAAATGTTAAAAACAAAAACATAAAACAACAATTCAGATCAAGAAAATAAAATAAACAAGAGAACATGTCGGACTACCTAGAAAAACTAGCATAAATCAAATTTGCAAATTAAACACTTGCTTGTTTGTCCGGAGACTGTTCAAAGGAAGCGACGAGCAGGCTTCATCATCGTCCAGGCCGTAAATTTTGCCTCCCAAAAAGTGCTAGAGAATATGTCTACTGAAGGCGACTGTCGTAAAAAATTATGATCCATAGAGGGATTGAGAAGCTTGAGAGAGAAACTAGAGAAATTAGAGAGAAGTTGCGGAATTTCAAAATTTGATTTCGCAAGTTTTTCAGTTTATCTGATGGTGGCGGAGGGTCGCCGACCTCCTTTGGCTAGTGGTCAGTTTGACGATCGATGTTCTTCTTCACGAAGTTCATATGCTCCTGTTTGTTGGTTCTCTTCCTCTCCATCGACGTTTAGAGATGGGAAATCAAGCTTCATTCAAGGTGCGAAACCTAAGATTAAAAGTGAAATTCCTTTAATCATTAATGAAGGTGGTATGTTGTCATCTAAAAAGGAAATTGAAGTTATTGGTAAGGGGAAGAATGTAATGATTGAAGATAATGTTAAAATCCATTTCAAGACTAGGTTTCTTCCGGATTCAAGAGGCGAGGTGGATGCTTGTGCCTCTCCTTCCTCAGGGTCTGTGATCGAAATGATTAAAGCTATAAATAAAAATCTTGTGCGGGAGATCTATGAGGGATTGGCTTCTAATTATGTTGTTCTGGGAGGACTCAGCTCAAGAGATGATCATGTTGTTGACCTTGATTTTGCCAAATACTGGGTCCAGAGAGTTGACTTGGTCAAATTGACCAAGCCTGACCCCAAGACCCTTTCCAATGGGATCAATGGGGTAGACTGAGTCTGCTGAGCCCAGACCCAGGTCCTGGGTCAACCTTGTTGACCAGGTCAACCAGGGTTGATCCAAATTGACCCCTTTAGCCTATTTGAGCCCAATTTGACTTCGAATCAATTCCAAACCTCCTTGGATTCATCCCTATCAGTCAATGGGTCTAAATAGGCTAAATTGATCAAGTCAAACTTTGACTTGGTCAATCCAAGCCTTAATGGGTCATGTTGACCCATTTAAGACCCATTAGAGTCCAAATCAAATTCAAACCAAATCAAACCCTATTCTTGGCTCAATCCACTTTTTCATGGGTTCTAGTTGGCTGATTTGACCAAGTCAAGCATTGACTTGGTCAACTTCAGCTCCTAATGAGTCAATATCACCCATTAAGGCCCATTAAAGGCCATTAAATGCAATTAACTCCTAATTGATGGCTAGAATTTCAAAACCACGGCCTAAATAGACTAATTTTCCTCTTGATCTCATCCCCACCGTCCAAGGGAGGTCAAGGGGTTTAAATAGTGAAATTTAGGGCTTTTCTTGGGATCATTTTTTGATTTATCGAGCCCTAGACTTCCAAACAGTCTCGAATTTCGTGTGAGTGCTCCCACGACCAACCCCTACCTTCCCCAACTCAAAGCCATCGTGAAACCCCTTCTGGCGAGGAGGATTCTGGCCAACCAAGGTCACAAACGTTCCTAAATGAATTCCCTTTGATCCAGGATGAATCAAGGCTCACGTTCAACTAGGAAAACATATGACGATAGTCTACAAGCTCAACCGTACGAAGATCTACCGAATCCACCGTCTGGATTGAGATAAAATTGAAACCCAAGTATAGAACACTTAGATTTAAATAAGTTTCTATACGATGCGTTTTAGATCACGAAAAATAGCCCCCAGGGATGCTCTTCACTAGTAGAATCCATGTTTGATATTTTGTAATGTTTGGTCGAGCCGTTTGGACGAACGAGGCGATTATCACTTTGGAGTCTCGGTTCGCCATAATTCTCTGGTTGGCGAAATACGGACCGTTGATCTTTTGATCAACGGCTCGTGTTCTTTCGTTCCGCCACGCTCATCCGTATGTTGCCCTGAGCTTGTGCTCGATCGTGTGGTTCGGCGTGATCACAGCCGTCCGCTCGTATTAGCGGACGATTCAATGGCCTGGACCACGCGCTGATGTGGTTAATGAAACTGCGTCGCGCGGTTGCCGTCGTCACAATCATGGGTGCTGAATATGATGCGACCGCAATCATTGCCCGGGACTGCGGAGCTAGTCCCTGGCCGTCATCTGTCTCGCACCGCCATGCTGTTTGAGCCCACAAACCCATGTGTGCCACGTGTCCCGCTAACCGCCGCCGACGTTTTATATTATTTAAATTATTTTTTTAAAAGTATTTTTAAGCTAGTTTTCATTCAAATAATCCTAGAAAATTGTTTTTGAGCCAAAAAATACAGATAATATATCGTTTTGATCGTATTTGCATCATCTATAATTTAAAATTAATTTCAAGTAAAAATAGTATATATATTTTGAAATATTATAAAAATAGTAAAATTGTAATTATTTTTTTAATTATTTATTATTTATTATTATTATTATTATTATTATTATTATTATTATTATTATTATCATTAGTTCACTGTTTTAGTATTATCTTAATTAGTTACCATTATTTGTTATTATTATTATTATGTTAAATTATTATTATTATTATTATTTTAAAGTTAGTATTATTATTATCATTATTTTAAAAATTATTATTATTTTAAAATTATAATTATTTTCATTCTAGATATTTATTATTATTATGATTTTTAGTTTATTATTTTTCTTATTATTATTACTATTATTTTTACTATTATTATTATTATTATTATTGCTCTTTTCTTATGTTAAATTAAATTACTTTATTCTTTTATGCTTATTATTACCATTATTACATTTTGATTACCATTATTATAATATTATAATTATGTTAAATCTTTTGTTATCATTATTTTTTTTTAATAAATAATATTAAATTTCAGAAGCTTTATTACTTTAATTTTTATTTATTTTTAAAAATAATTTATTTTAAAACCTTTTTAGTGCTTTAAAACTTTGATAAATCATAACTATTTCATTTCAAATCAGATTTTTGCGTATAACCCCTTGAAATTTTCAAAAAAATATGTATTTTTATTTAAAAATTATTTCAGACATTAATGTATCTTTTTCTCACAGATTTTAGCTTTTTTTTAGTTATTTGATTATTTAAATGTTATTTAAGTAATTAATATTATAATTATTTTAAAATTAAAAATTATTTTCAAATTATTTTAAATCCTCATTAGGGTAGTAAGTGGGTCTCCCATATACTTATTTATTACAAATTGATTTATTTTGAATTACCTTATTTTAAAAAATCTATATATTTATGAGTATTTTGAATTATTTTAAAATTACTTATATTATTAAATCTTAATTTTTGGGAGATCCACTGTTCATGAAAGTTTAAACTTAGGTTCTATATATGAAAAGCAATTATGGGGGAGTGGGTTAGTGAATGATTAAGTCCTAATCATTCACTAATCCCTTCATTAGGTGTATTTACTTTTATTTTATCGTAGTTTGCATATATAGGATGCACAAGCACTTTGTTTAGGCTCTCTTAGATCTAAGAATATTATGTGTTTATTGATTTTGTGTATTACCATGCATTATAAATTGAAAGGTTAGTCTGAACTTCAATTTAAATTCTTATAACATAATGACACCCTAAGGACAAAAATTAAGGACCCGTCTAGCAAACTTAAAAAATTTCCAGGAGCTAGGGTAGATCACTTATTGACATAAAAACTTCAACACTTAAACTTAGTGACATCATAAATATCCCATGATTTTCTAGGAATTTTTTAAAGCTCTTTAAACCCCTTAATTAACAAACCCTAATTCACTAGTTAAATAGGGCCCACTGCCTTCTAAAAATTACAATAAATCCATTTCAACTCAAAAAATTACTCATAATAGCTCGAATTGTTCAATATTAGCTCCTTAATCTGAGATAAATAGGCCACCTTTGGTTGACCTCAGCCTGATCCTTAACTTAGCCTCAATTAAAAATTATCTTTTTGCCTCTAATAAATCATTAAAAATTATTAAAAATTTTAAATTTTCTCCAAACACTTGGAACACTTTCTCAGGTCATTCCTGACCTTTGGGGGTGATTCCAATCAATTTGGAGTTGGTTTGGATCAAAATCATAAAATCACCCCTTAGTTAGATAATTTAGATAATTCCCTTAATTACCCAAACTTTAAAAATTCATAACTAATTATAAAAAACTCTAAATCCAACAAGCTACTTGTCTAACTACTTATCTTAAGATCTAGTATTTATCTAAAGTGTTAGGAGCTTCAAGCCTAGCCTATTTCTCATAGTGGCCTTTTGGATCCCCTCATCCCAGCACCTAGGAGAACCCGAGACTTTTCAAAATTCGATAATACAATTTGAACTCCAAATATCAGTACTCTAATTATTAAAAAGGGATCAACAAACTAAATTAACTTAAATGGATTCTAATCCACTAATATTGAACTTTAACTAAAATTTCCTTTTCTAGCCTTTAACAAATTCCAACATTAGGCAATTTGAACTAATCATCATACATGGGACCTATCCAAAGTCATACAAACCTTACACACACCTAGAATGGTTTGCTAGGACACCACTTCTAGATCTAGGTTAGGCCGGTGTTTCCATTTCTGCTGTGTGCCAGGATTTTTATAGTTTTCACTACATTTTGTGAATGAAATTACTGTGTTTGCTTACTTTTACTGTACTCTAGGAATTGATGTGATGTGTGTTAGTTTTACCCCTAGGTTAGAAATGACATATATGTTGCTTTTCTTACAGGTGGCTATGCTCATGCAATGCTAGGGGGGGGGGCAACTGTCAAGTTTTCTAACGATGTTTTGTGGCACCTACTTTGCCCCCCCCCCTAAATAAATGAGGGCTAATATCATTAAATAATAAATACTATAGGTGCTCCAGAGACTGTTTAGACCTCAATACTTAAGAGCATGGCTAGGAATGTGGCTGTGATGAGTTATTTTTATTTTCTATATAACTGCTTGAGATGTCATAAATGCTTGAGATTTTTATTAGGATAACCCTCAAGTGATTTTAGATTTACTGCTTTCCTATTAATGAAATATTTATAATAATTGTTAAGAGTTGTGAAAATGAAAATTGAGTGTGGATATTCTTATCCAACTCAAATTCTAAAAGAAGAAGGCATCCTCAAAGGGGAGGGTCTTCTTCCATTTGGAAGATCGAGTTTGGATGGCTTTATATATGCAAAGAGAAAAGGAAATACCCTCTAAAAGGGAAAATTGTCTCTTCATTTGGATATTCAAGTCACGACGGATCCAAGGAGTCCAAGGAGGAGAGATTCAAGGAGTCCAAGGAGGATAGAGCCAAGGTGTCCAAGGAGAAGAGTTCCAAGGAGTCCAAGAAGAAGAAGACTGAAGAGTTGAAGATTTGAAGAACCAATATCCCACTCAAAGTCATTTGCGTCTGTCATAGGCTTAGAAATCTAGGTTGTTGGCAGTAGTGCCCGGCCACTTTATTTTATGCAGATCCTGGTTAATTAAAGGGCAGTTTGCCTATGGACATTTACTTGATTAGTTGATTTATATTAACGTGTTTACTTTGCTTGTGTAGTAGAAATTATCTACTTTTTCTAGGCTTCTTTCTTGCAGGTCAATTTTGTTTTAGCCTAGATTGCGTTAGGCTCTTTTAAGGAGTACAAAAATTTTTCTATTCATAACTAATCTTCAAAATTTTAAGTTTAAATAACATAGAAATCTAACAAATTTAGGGAACTATCGGAATCGTCCTGGGTTACATGCATATTAATGCATTCTTCTCTCCCCTTCTTATGAGACACTTCCCCTCCCATGGGTAGAGTTCGGATAATCTGACCTATGAGAATGAGGTGTCGGACCTGGGGAAGCCTAGTCTCCTTCTAAAAACTATTTTATATTAAGCATGTTTTTAAATTTAAAGCATTCAATGATTTGACTTTTGAACTAGCATGAATTGTATTAGTAACTAATTAAATAAAATTTTAATTGCATCAGTTAGAAACATTCATGTTATATAAGTCCAGGGCTAATTAGGTAACTCTCTAAATGTTAGATCTACTTCCAGAAGCTGTACCATCCACCAATCTTTCATAAATGACTAGACTACATAGTTTTGAATCGATTAGGTGATTAGCTGGCTCCCCAATCTAGGCCGGGGTAAGTCCAAGTTTTGTACTGCCTTAGTTAGGACATGGGTGTTAGTGTGTGTAGAACACTAAATCCAATCTAGATTTAGGACTCAAGGCTGCTACATTTGGTCTCAGAGAATGCCTTAAATAGTATGTAGGTCCCTCCTCTTCAGGGACTATAAATCCTACTTATCTTCGTCACATGGATGACGCCACCTCCATCCTTTTCTCACGCATATGTTGAGTGCTTGATTTCTCTTATCCAGTTTCTCCTTAGTACCCTAGATCCTCCGAATATTGGTGTGAACCCCGCATGTGGATTTAGCCATTTGAGACCTTTCTTCCTTTTGAGTAGGACTTCTTAGTCTATACCCTTATGCCAATCCCACTTAAGAAGGGACAATATATAATCCTTAATCGAGAGTCTTCTTGGGCTCCAGCTTGGGATGTAATTAACCACGGGGGCTTGCGCCAGTGGAAAACTTGGCCTCACATCTAATAAACCCCGCTCTAGCTATTGTATCGAGTGGGAGAAATCCGTTTTGATCAGGTCATGTATATTACTACCTATCGGGGTGCGTTGGAGAGAGCCTCTATCCTCAATGGTTAGTGGTATGCATGATCTAATCTGCCCTCCCATGACTTATTCGTGTCGAGTGTAAAGGCCTGCGATCATTTTATCCTATGGGATAGTGCAGTCGTACCCTTTACGTTCGAACCTCAAGAGCGATGCTCTTTCGGAGATCCACAGGATTCTGGCGACCACGGTGGGACTAATTTCTCTCTCCATCTTCGAATCATATATTATATTTTCTTATGTGTACTCCGGTATTGATACTCCTTAGATTAGGTTCGTCCCACTCTTAGTTAGGGTCTTTCCTTAGTTAGGGTTCCTTCCCCTTTGCTAGGATCCTTCCCTACTCTACTTCTTTCTAGCATTGCAGTCTATTCTATCCTTTATTCATTCTTATCTATCTTTATCAAATCCTTATTCAAATCCTTTCTTCTTTTATAATTTCAATTCTAACTAAACTTTTAAATTTCTTTTCTTAGAAGCAGTGCAATGGCTCCTTTCGTTCCTTCTATTACTTTCAATTTTGGCTCGGACGCACGGGTGACTCTCCCTGAGTCCCTGCTAGCTAGTCCACCCGCTGGAGGAATCACTTTTGATTCCTTCACCAACTCGACATTCATCACTCTTGGCAAACCCACCCTGGCCGAGGTCTTTGCATTCTCTCCTCCTCAGAGGAGAGGACGAGCAGCCATGCGCCCTTTCAGACGTCCAGTTGCTCGGTGGATAGCGCGGGAACCTGCTCATCCTATTCTTGTACTTGCGCAGTTAGTGCGCCTTGTGGCTAGGCGACCAGTGTCTAGGCCACTTCTAGTTTCCCCTGTTCGTCCTACGGTTAGGCGACCAATGCTTACTGCTCTTGTTGCACAAGTAGCTTCGGCCCCTCAGTGCTGGCAGCCTGCTGCTGTTGTTACCACCGTTGTTTTGATGGAGGTACCTCAAGTTTGGGTTCCCCTTCCCACTTCCACTAGGAAGAGGGGTGCCTAGATCGAGGCTCCTTCTCCCTCTTCTCATCAGGTTTCTGCTTTTGCTCGGTTCTCTCACCCTAAGAGTGCCGGGCAGACCCCGATACTTCCCGTTGTCCCTGTTCCCCCTACCACCTAGGCAGTGAGTTCAGATGTTCTGTCTTCCTCCACCTTCGGCCTTGAGAGAAGGGCCAAGAGGAATTGGAATAAGATGCTCCATATGGCTGCATCTTAGGAAAATATGCAGCAGATGGTAGATACGATAGCTCATGATGAGCTAGTTCAAAGGAGAGTGGCTCCTAGGCAGTGGAGATCACGAACAATTACAGTTGTGCCCACCCCGGACGTTGTAGTAGCCCCTGAGATAGAGGTGTACCAGGGAGGACACTTCTCTCCACTGACTCATGGTGGGGATGAGGAGGATGTTGCCCGCATAGCAGCAGCTCCTCCTATCACCACTACCTTACCCCGGGCTAGGGTCCCTAGGGACGCTGGTGTTTGAGCCCTCTCCTAGAGGATTCGAAACATTGTCTGCCTAGCGTGAGGTAGAGGGCCTATCAGTCGGGAGATGTTAGTCTGACAGATCTCTCAGAAAACTTTTCAGTTGAAGAGATTGACTATGAGGCAGATATATAGTTGGCGGAGAGGACAGCCACCCCAGTAGTCGGCAGAGATAGTTCTAGTGGTTAAACCGCTGGCAGTTACTCCAGCTGTAAGATGACACCCACGTTGCCACGGATGGAGACAGCAGTGGGAGATTGTTTAGCCCCAGATTAATTTAGCAGTGGTAGCCCCTCAGTAGGCGATTACTAGTATAAAGCCCCATCACAGTAGATAGGTTTGGAGACATCGACAGGCAGGCAACCCTGTAAACTTAGTTCAGCTAGTAGAGATAGTACCGTTGGCAAAGACTGAGCAGCCAGTGGATACAGTGGATCAGATGGATGTTGTAGCTCCTTCCAGGTCTGGGGCAATCCTGATGACTTGTGATGATGATGTAGTACCTGCATCCAATGGATCACCAGATCGAGTGGAGACCACTTTAGCCTCTAGTCCTCATAGGTTCGCTTCCCCTATGAGTCCTTACATAGAGGCACTCCGCTGAGCCTTCGCAAAGGATGAAATGCTAAGAGATGAGTCAGAGGAGGACATACCAGTGCATCAAGTCTGTGTGATCACCCGTCGAGGTCACTCGGACGAGCAGAGAGAGCCCGAGGATTAGGATGACCAGGGAGACCCCGAGGCAGGTGGATCTCCCAGGTCAGTGGATACAGATGCTACAGTTCTGCACATTCAAGCACAAATGGCCAGGGCCATGGCGGCTATGACTACACAGTTGACAGCCTTGGGGGTGATGCCCTAGATGATGGGTGTAGCCACTACCAGTACTTCTAGAGATCAGCCAGTAGTACCACCAGTTGTACTAGACCCCATAAGAGTGGATAGGATCTAGAGAGCAGTCCCAACACCAACAACAGTGCCTCCTTACACTGCTCCAGTCCAAAGTCAGCCAGCTCAGTTATTAGCAGGTTAGATCCAGGATTTGATAGCTCAGAAGGTAGAGCAGGCGATTTCTTCCAAGAAGGCTGGAGAGGTAGTTAGTAGAGGGTATCCTTACCCAGTTGAGTATGAGTAAGAGCCCTACCCCCTGTATTCATCCCTCATAAATTTAGAGTGTTTGACAGGCTTAGGAACCTGAGGCAACATGTGGCTCAGTATCGGGCCATATGTTGTAACATAGGAGGGAATGATGCTTTGTCAACAGTTTGGTTGGGTTGATGTTTGCTTGGTATGCTGACCTCCCCAACGACTCAGTCCAGAACTTTGTAGAGTTAGAGTAGCTGTTCATATAGAGATTTGTTAGTGTAGAGCACCGAGTCACTATAGGAGAGTTAGTGGTCACTAGACAGCGTCATAGAGTGCCACTACTGGATTATATAGTCTGATGGAGGAACCTCAACCTACAGTGTGAGTCCCAGCTATAGGAGAAGCATGCAGTTGAGAATCTTTTGAAAAATATAGATGGTCCTATCACTCCATATCTGAAGGGTTTCAACATTTGAACCTTTCAAAAGTTGTTGACCAAGATCGCTAGTTTGTAGGACAACATACCCGATCAAGTCCCTCATAAGGTTGAGAGTCAGCCTTCGTGCAGACCTCAGCATCAGGAATTTTTAGGGGCACCTCCACCTAGGAGAGAATAGGTACACAGTATCTAGGGACCACCAAATAAGGGCAAGAGGCCCTTAGTCAATTCAGCACCGCATCGGTAGCAGCAGTTACACTTATTTAGTTAGCCAACAGTGCAGCCCAGGACCTCCCGTAGGACTCCAAAGAGTCAGCAGTACCTACAGGAGAAGCTTAGTAAGGAATATCCCTTCAAAAGGGAAAGTGTAAGAAAAATATTTAAATTCCTTACTAAGAAGAACATTCTGACATTCCCCAATTATAATAGAGTGGAGGATGAGGGACAGACAGACCACCAACTCTATTGTCCTTACCATAGACACATTGGATATGTATTAGAGGACTATTATTTATTCAAGGATAGAGTTGAGAGGTTGATGGCTAAAGGACAGATACACCTCCAGGACAGTGATTTAGTGCAGCCCAAGGGCAAGACTATTCCAACAGTTCAGATGATCTCCAGTCCCAGCCATAGTCCTAGACACAGTGATAGTCAGAGTTATAGTCAGGGCAGTAGTGGTAGATCACACCAAAGTTCTGAGGGAGAATGGAAGTTAGCGCACTCCAGGAAGACCAAGAGGATGATTGATTGTGCAGTTCAATATTTAGAGGAAGTTGAGAGGAGGCCTCCCTAGACCAAGTCGATAGTTGCCACTCCAGTTATTACGCAGCACTTGTACCTTTTTTTTCTATTGCTGTAGTGTCAGATGAGCACATTTCTTTTTCTATTTTTACTTATGCTAGAAAAATGTATGAAAAAGAAAAGCTTATTGTAACCTTATAGGGGAAGACAGGGTTCCTTCCAGCGCTTACGCTGAAGGACTTTATTCTATCTTCATTTGATGAAGAAATAATAGAAGAAGGTGATTCTGGCTATTTTTGGTATCCTATTTTTTCTTCTACTTCTACTTCAGTTTCTGCTAGTACTCAGTCTTCTCATGCTTTACATGTATCTTATAATGTGAATGATTCTGAGTGTAATAATGAGTCTGAGTCTGAGTATGATGAAGAACCAGTATTCACCATATCAAAGGGTGGTTATTACATGGATTCAGAAGATGAATCCAAGAACCCACTTCAGACACTTTTTTTAGAGCCAACACAACTTAACCAAAAGAATCTCCTTTTGAGGACAACTCAATACAGGAAGTTCATTTGCGTTCTGGGAAGGTCCTTCCACCTCGGATGGCTAAAAATACAAAAGATAAAAATATAGTCACCCAGCAGGACGATCCTATCCCTTCCTCCCAAGAGCAGTCTAAGGAGAAAGGGAAAGGCCCTCAGTCAGATGTTGACTATAATGTGTTGGCTCATTTAAGAAAAATTCCTTCCTTTCTTAGTGTCTATGACGCTTTGATGATGTCCCGTGACTTGAGAGAGATACTGGTTAAAGCCTTGCTTGAACCAGAGTCCTATCAAGCCTTCTTTGCTTCTAATTCTGTTGGGGATGCATGCCATTTAAAAGAGATGTCATGCATCATCGTTTCTAGTCGTAACATTCTTTTAGGGACTACTGAGCATAATCATCCCTTATACGTCACTACTGAAGTCAATGGTTATAAGTTAAACAGGGTCCTTATTGACCAAGGGGCTTCAGTAAATATTATAACTTATAAAGCTTTAAAGAGCCTCTTCCTAGGTTATTTGAAGCTCACTTCTGACAAGATTATGATGAAGGGCTCCAATGAACAAGGCCAGCGAGCTCTAAGGTCTATTACCCTACCTTTTGAAGTTTAGAAATTTCCTAACTGAGGCGAAATTTCATGTACTTGAGGCTGATACTTCATACAGGGCTCTCTTAGGAAGGCCTTGGCTCCATGAGTATGGAATGGTGCCCTCTACCTTGCACCAATGTATGAAGTTTATGAGGAATGATATTGAGTATACAATTCCTGGAGACACCCAGCCCTTTTCTGTGCATGAGGTTTCTATTTACAATGATGCCGTGTACTATGTACCTCAAAAGACTCATTAAACTCCACCAGCTCAATCACCAGTGACACCTACTAGTGTTGTACAGGGTTCTACGCAGTCACCTGCACAGGGTCCTATACAATCTTCAGAACAGGGTCCATCACAGGTTAGTATTGAGCTTAGTATTGAGCCAGGTGTTTCCACCACACAGTCTGATAGGGATCCTTCTCAGTTTGCAGTGAGGCATAATATACACCCTAGAAGAGGTAGGGGTAGAAGAAGAGGTAGAGGTAGAGGATCGATCCATGAGCCACGGAACCACGACCCTCGGACTCCTCCTCCCCCACACCTTTACACTTCTTCTTTGACTATAGAGTCTAACTCCTCGGATAATGAAGTGATCGATATCCTTCACTATTCAGTCACTTCATCACCCCCATATTCTACTGGTTATGATTCACGTCCTATCTTTTCTAGACATTTGATACCTGAAGGTGCATTAGTTATCGACAGTAGCTTAGACCAGGAAGAAAACTTTCGACATCAGACTACTGATGCATAGTCTTCTCCCCATCAAGTATGCAGAATAGGAGTCGAGGATTCCTATCAAAGACCTTCTGACACTCCTTACACTAGTGATGATAATCCAATATGGAATAGTGAGAACCCTATACCTCACATATATATAACATTTTGGCTGACACAATTTGAGTGTCCCTCTGTACCCCGTAGTATAGGAGCCCCACTGGATCCTAGGAGCCAAGATTCAGAGGAGACCGGTATGGATATAGAGGTCAAGAGTTCCCCTCATTACTTTTCACCTACTGTAGAGAGTTTTGTTAAGCAGAGTTTTGTTCGTTCCGCTTGGCCCGATGAACAAGCTCTATAGAAAGCCCATGTTTGGTAAACTGACGTCCCCCGAGGTGTAAAGGGTGTAGGCTACATAGGGTTGAGTCAGTCTAATAATGCCAATATCTATATTATTTTCCATTCTTATCTGGTTGTTTCTCTTGCCGATGAAAAAGACCCAGATAATGGTGAAGATAGAATACTTGATGCTCCACAAGAGTTTGAAGACGACGTCACTTCTGCCATAGATGAACTGTATGAGGTAAACTTAGGCACTGATTCAGATCATAGGCCTATTTTTCATAGTGCTCTACTGTTTGATTTAGAGGCTCAAGAATACATCAAGTTGCTAACTGAGTTTAGAGATTATTTTGCTTGGAATTACACCGAGATGCCTGATTTGAATCCAGAAGTTGCAGTCCATAAGTTAGCTATCCAACCTGATGTAGTCCTTGTTAAACAAGCATCTCATAGGATGAGGTTAGAGATAGAATAATAGGTGATCGCTAAAACTAAGAAGCTTATATAAGCTGGTTTCATTAGGGAAGATAAGTACCATACTTGGCTTCCCAATGTCATTCCAGTCCGGAAGAAGAGTGGACAGATTTGTGTCTGTATCAACTTCCATGATTTGAATAAGGCATGTCCTAAGGATGATTTCCTTCTTTCTATCCCCAAGCTTATGGTGGATATAACATCATCCCGTAGCATTTTCTCATTCATGGATGGTCATCTAGTTACAATCAGATAAAGATGAACCCTAAGGGTGAGAAATTCACTGCGTTTCGAACACCTATAGGTGTATTTTGCTACAAGATGATGCCCTTCGGTTTCAAGAACATCGGGGCCACCTACCAACGTGCAATAACTGTTATCTTCGATGAGATGATACACGAGCAAGTTGAATGCTATGTGGATGATTTGGTAGTCAAAAGCAAGGTCCGTGGAGATCACCTCCGAGATCTACAAATCGTTTTTGAAGGCCTACACAAATTTGATGTAAAGATGAATCCTTTAAAATGTGCATTTGGAGTTAGTGCAAGAAAGTTCTTAGGTTTATAGTCCGCTATCGTGGCATTGAGATTGATCCTTTGATGATCAAAGCCATAGTATATTTGAAGCCCCCTAAAAGTCTTACCTAGTTGAGATTCTTTCAGGGTAGACTTGCTTTCCTGCGGAGATTTATCTTAACCTTTCTGGTAGGTGTCATCTCTTCTCTGCCTTAGTGAAGAAGGATGCTCGATTCCACTGGGATGAGCATTGTCAGAAGGCCTTTGAGAGCATAAAGTGCTACTTGATGAATCCCCTTATTTTAGCTACACCTATCCTAGGTAGGCTGTTGATTCTCTACACTACGGCCCTGGATGAGTCCTTACGTGCATTGTTGGCTCAAGAGAATAAAGAAGGCAAGGAGAATGCCTTGTACTACCTCAGCAGATGATTGATACCTACAGAGCTTAAGTACCCAGCGATGGAAAAGTAATGTTTAACCTTGATCTTTGTGGTACGAAAGCTTAGAAATTATATGCTTTCACATAAACTTAACTTGATCTCTAGAGTCAACCCATTGCAGTACTTGATGACTCATCCAACCCTTTCAGGTCATCTAGTACGGTGGTCTATGATACTACTGCAATTTGACATTACCTTTGTTCCTCAACGGGTTGTCAAAAGACAGGCTCTAGCTGACTTCTTGGCCGATCACCTGATCCCTGCTGATTCCCCACTCAATGATGATCTACCTGATGAACTAATCATGAGTGTGGATGAACAGGAGTTCCCTACTTGGGAGTTTTACTTTGATGGGGCGTCATCCATCAAAGCTTTAAAGCCATATGAAACTCCTATAGTTAGGCTAGGTTTAGGCCTGATTTTAATGTCCCCTGAAAGTCATACTCTACGGTACTCCAACAGTTTATCAAAACCTTGTATTAATAATGAAGCTGAGTACGAAGCTCTGATTTTGGGGTTAGAGTTAGCTATTCAGATGAATGTTATGCGGGTGAAAAACTTTGAAGACTCCTATCTAATAATAAATCAAGTAGCTGGAGTCTACAAAGTGTTTAAGCATGAGCTCTTTCCATATTATAACAAAGTAATAGAGCTCTTGTGCTTTATTCCAGAAGTAACTTTGGCCAAGATCCCTAGATCTAAAAATGGAAAAGCAGATGCCTTAGCCAAGTTAGCAAAATAATTAGCTAACCCTACTGGAAACCTTGTGCTATTTCTGTCCAGTATCGTCAAGCTCTGTGCCCCGCAGACTTGTCTTCTCCCGATCAGACCCTCACAGTGTTAATTATTGATGAGGAGTTAGATTGGAGAGAGCCATTCATAGAATATTTAAAGCATGATAGGCTTTTGGATGATAGATCTATCGCCGCTCAAATTAGAAAGAGGGCTCTATCATTCACCTACATAAATGAAACCTTGTATCGACCCTCCTTTGACCAAATGTGGTTGAGATGCATCAATAAAGAAGATGCTCATAAGGTCATGAGTGAGATATATGAAGGGTTGTGTGGTACCCATCAGTCCGGATCTAAAATGAAAGGCAGAATTAAACGCCTTAGCTACTACTGGCCGATTATGATCCACGATTGTATGGAGCATGCTAGAAGGTGCCACCAGTGCCACGTTCATGGCACGGTGATTCACCAACCCCCTAATCCGTTGCACCCTACTGTATCATCTTGGCCATTTGAGGGCTGGGGCACGGATGTAGTGGGTCTTATAGACGCTCATTCTTCTAAGGGTCATAGGTTCATTTTAGCCGCCACTGATTACTTCTCTCAAGGGGTAGAAGCTGTCCCACTTAAGGAAGTTAAATCAGAAGATGTCATGCGCTTCTTTTGTGATAACGTTGTTTATCGCTTTAGTGTTCCGTGTCGTATAATCTCTGATAATGGCCCGTCCTTTAGAAGTATCAAAATTGCCAAATTTGCCCACCGCCATAATATTAATTGGTGATACTCTTTAATTTACTACCCCAAAGCCAATGGCTTGGTAGAGGCATTTAATAAAACTCTTGTGCAACTAATAAAAAAAATTCTTGATGCAAATAAGAGATAATAGCATGATAAGCTACCTGAAGCATTATGGGCATATAGGACTACCTATCATACTCCTACTCAGTCCACCCCATATACTTTTAGGGTAGAAGCAGTCCTCCCACTTGAGTTCGAGCTCCCCTCACTGCGTGTAGTAGTTATTATAATCTATTTGATGAAAATAATACCTGACTAAGGTTGAAAGAGCTTGATGGTTTAGAAGAGCTTCGTTTACAAGCTTATCAAAATCTTAAGCAATACCAGGCTCTAATGGCTCGATCACACGATCGCCTTATTAGACCCCATACTTTCCTGATAGGCAATTTAGTTCTTATTTTACGTAGGCCTATCATTTCACATCGGCGCCGAAGTGGTAAGTTTGAGCCTATTTGGGAAGGCCCCTTCGTTATAGAGCAAGTTTTTGAAGGTGGTGCCTACCTACTTGTTGATGCTAATGGTGTTCACCCCATGTCTGTCATCAATGGGCAGTACTTAAAATAGTACTATGCCTGAGTCTAGTGCGTTGCAGGAGGACCCCCTACCTCCTGCAGATATCCCTTTGTATATATAGCTCCTAAAAAGATCTCTATTACTTTTCAGCAGTTTGTGTGGCCACGATGATTTGTCCTCTACCACACGACATTTGATTTGAAGAGTCTAAGAATATCCTTAAAGGTGATACGCTAATATGTCGTAGGGATATTTTGTACTTCTATATATATGCACCAATCACATTGGTGCTAGTGCATAGAATCTTAGTTTGTTCTCCCTCTTGTGAGGGCCTAGTCACTAGTTTCACTTGTCACCCCAAGTGTGGCATGGGATATCAAAACCAACAATTCAAGTCTAATTTTGAAATATGATACTGGGTCCACACCCTCCTGTGATAGTCAGGTGTGGTGGTAGGGATCCACTATCCCTATTTGAGTTTTTTTCCTATCAGCCTTGATCTGATAGTTGTCACCCCCAGTCCATTCATATGAGTTGAATATGATGAGGGATGCCAGAGTCTTTTGTTTAGACCCTTTTTGAGGTGAGATACTGGATCCATACCATCCTATGCTAGTCAGAAGTGATAATGTTGATCCTTTATCCTGATTTTAATTTTTGTTATACATTAATTTCACTATGATTGTGCTCCTCAGTTCATTCACATGCGCTGAATGTGATCTGGATTATCAAAATCAATGGTTCTGTTTCTTATAAAATCTTGTGTAATCTCTTTCCCTAGTCTTATTCATGTGGCGAACATGGCCTTGGTTATCAAAGCCATTCACTATTCCCTCACTTAAAAAAATAATACATGTGATAAAATGATGGAAGCTCTTAGTAGATCAAAATCGATTTCCCTTATCAAGGAGGAACCCAATAAAACACTCTAAAAGTAGAAATTCCCCAAAGTTTTTCTTTCTTCTCCTTTGAAGCACTTCAATGATTATTTTAAGGATGAGTCCACACTTAGTTGATCATAAATCTCTATCATTCTAAACATTTTTCTTTGCTAGTGATGTGATACATCATATCTTGGATATCAACATCACTACCTTTTGGGCTTGGGCCTTTCTGAGGAAAGATCAATCCCCTTCTACCCTCATTTTGCAGCCTACTCTCCCATTCATGCACTACTCTGAACTACCAGGGTGGTCCTATGAATGTGGTAGTGTTACTTTACTTTTCATAGGGTCCTACCTAGTTAAGGTAGGCGTTACCACTGTGATCTTTTGATGATCATGGATATCACTCATGATTATTATACTAGGTGTCAGGTGTACTCCCTTGTCACCTCAGAGTTGTTTCTTAGTTGTGATGTAGTACATCTTATCTCAGATGTTAGCATCACATCCTCAGGAGTCCTGATTTTACAGTAGAAGATCGACTCCTTAGTTTCTTTCATCAATCTACTTCAATATTTTTACCATACTCTTAGCTGCTAGAGCAGTTCTATGAATGTGGTTTTATTGCTTTTTCTTCCCATAGGGTCCTACCCAAGTAGGATAGGTGTTACCACTATGACCCTCTGATGTTTTATCAATCTTATTCTTGATTACTATCCTCAGGTAGTGAGCATGTTCCCTTACTACATAGAGTTATCTTCCTAGGTGTGATGTAGTATATCATGTCTTGGATGTTAACATCACTACTTTGAGAACTTTGATCTTTTAGCAGAAGATCAGTTATTCTACCCCTTTTCGTGACCTATCTTACCATTCATACTCTAGGTTCAGTTGCCAGATTAGTCTTATGAATGTATTGAGGTCACTTTCACTTCCCATAGGGTCCCACTAATTTATGTGGGTGTTACCACTGTGAGCTTTTTCTCGTTCAGAGTTGTTATCCTTAGTGGCGAGACTGCTCCCTTACTTGTTTGATTCTTTTCCTCTTACTTGGTGATATGGGGTGTCGTGCCTTAGGTATCATCATCACCTTTTTCTTGAGCTTTGATTTTCTAGTAGAAAGTCAGTCTTTCCGTGCCTTTTACCACTTATTTTCCCATTGAGACCCGACTCTGAGCTGCTGGAGAGGTCCTTTGGATGTTTTGATATTATTTCTACTCCTTACAAGGTCCCCATCAGTTAGTATGGGTTTACCACTGTAGCTCCTTTGATGATTATTTTTGCTAGTCATAGTTCTATTTTTCATAGTGGAGGTGCCCCCTCGCTACTTCAATTCTTTCTACTCCCTTGGAATGAGATTACCCTTTTGCACACTCTACTGAGGGTGTATCTCTTCCAACTTTCTTGGGAGACACCATTCTGATGTCTTCCTCCCCTTTTAGAGTAGGGTAAGGATTCCCTAAGAGATCCTGATGGCATTTGGATACTCATGGCCACGATGATTTGTCCTCTACCATGTTGTTACCAAGATGCTAGCTTGGGATTCTTTAGGTGGCTCTACCCTTAGAATTTTTTCATATACCTTTCCTTTCTCCCTCACATCCCTACACAGATCCGTGTTAGATTGATATTAAGGCGACTTTTTTCCTCCTATCCTACTGTTTTGATACTAATAGATAGGTAGTTGGTCTTACTTGTTTGGTTGAGAGAGCCTAACAAAACCCCTATAAGGTACTCCTCACCACTCTCTTTTCCTTATGATTGTCCTGTTGTGATTAGGAAGGCATCAGAGCCTAACTCTTTATTCACTCAGTTGAAATGACTGAGTGAGTATTGAGCCCCTTCTCATTTACAAGGGCGAGCTGGTCGAGCAGATGTTAAAGCTTACCTGGTTAAGAGAAGCCTGGCTAAAGCACCTGGAAGGTGTTCCTTACCACCTCCCTATACTCCGAATGTCCTGTTAAAGACTAAGAAGGCTTCCATTTCGTGGCTTGTGAGCTTCTTGCTGAGGTCAGGCAGAAGTAGTGAGTCACCCCAATCCACCATTCTAAAAAGATCAGGAGGAGCGGGATTCTTTTCACCTTCTACCCCGCTGTCCAGATACGGTCAGACTGGTAGTAGGTTTTACTTACCCGTTACGAGAGCATGACAAAGTCCCTAGGAGGCATTTCTTAACACCCCTTTACTCCGGATGTCCTGTTAAAGACTAAGCAAGCTTCCATTTTTGTGGCTTATAAGCTTCTTGCTGAGGTCAGACAGAAGTAGTGAGTCACCCCAATCCACTGTTTTGAAAGGATTAGAAGGAGCGGGATTCTTTTCACCTTCTTCCCTGCCGTCCAGGTATGGTCAGACTGGTAGTTGGTTTTACTTACCCATTGAGAGAGCCCGATAGAGTCCCTGGGAGGCAGTTCTCAACGCCCCTTTATCCTGGATGTCCTGTTAAAGACTAAGAAGGCTTCTATTTCATGGCTTGTGAGCTTCTTACTGAGTTCAGACAGAAGTAGTAAGTCACCCAAATTCACTATTCCGAAAGGATCAGGAGGAGCGGGATCCTTTTCACCTTCTACCCCGTTGGCCCGATATGGTTAGAATGGTAGTTGGTTTTACTTACCTGGTTGAGTGAGCCCGATAGAGTCCCTAGGGGGCATTCCTCAACATCCCTTTACCCTGAATGTCCTATTTAAGATTAGGCATTCTTCCATTTCATGGCTTAGTCACTTTTGCTGAGGTCAGGCAAAAGTACTGAGTCACCCCAATCCATTATTCTGAAAAGATAAGGAGGAGACGAGATCTTTTCACCTTCTACCTTGCTGTTTTGATAGGATCAAGTAGGTAGTTGGTTTTACTTGGTTGAGGGTGCCTTATAAAGCACCTAGCAGGTATTCTTCACCACCTTCTTTCTTGGGTGTTCTATTGTGATCAAGCAGACACCAGACTTCGTGACTCCTTTATTTGCTATATCAATTTGGTCAGGCAAATATTATGTCACCCCAATCCACTATTCTGAGATGAGCCGGAGAAGATGGGACCCCCTTCACCTTCTATTATGCTATTTCGATATGGTCAGGAAGATAGTCGATCTACTTTTACTACTTTACCCTTGATTCTCTCTTCGGCTCTGCCCTCATTATAAGACAAGGCTACGAGAGAATCTCTTTTCTCCTTTTTCACCCTCGTGGTGACATTTACCCTTGATTCTCTCTTCAGCTCTACCCTCACTACAGGATAAGGCTAGGGGAGAATCACTTTACCTCTTTTTCACCCTTATAGTGATCTCTACCTTGGTTCTTTCCATGGCTCTGTCCTTCCTAAAGGGTAAGGCTAGAAGAGGGCCCTACTACTTGTTCATCATTTTGGTGATATCTTACTTGTGCACTGATGCTCTTTGTTCTCTTCTAAGCTCTGCCCTCGCTATAGGGTAAGGCTAGGAGAAGAGCTCTCTACCTTGCTTCCACCTCTTTGATGCTCTTACACTCATGTTCTCCACTTTACTCCATTTGGCAAAGTAGGTCAACACCAACACGAGCAGTTCACTAGTTGTTCACCACTCCTGTTGGGGGTCCATTTGTTGACCTTGATTTTGCCAAATACTAGGTCCAGGGAGTTGACTTGGTCAAATTGACCAAGCCAGACCGCAAGATTGTTTCCAATGGGATCAGTGGGTCAGACTGAGTCTGTTGAGCCCAACCCAGGTCCTGGGTCAACCTGGTTGACCCAAATTGACCCCTTTAGCCTATTTGAGCCAAATTTGACTTTGAATCAATTCCCAACCTCCTTGGATTCATCACTATCAGTCAATGGGTCTAAATAGGCTAAATTGATCAAGTCAAACTTTGACTTGGTCAATCCAAGCCTTAATGGGTCATTTTGACACATTTAAGTCCCATTAGAGTCCAAATAAAATTCAAACCAAATCAAACCCTATTCTTGGCTCAATCCATTTTTTCATGGGATCTAGTTGACTGATTTGACCAAGTCAAGAATTGACTTGGTCAACTTCAGCTCCTAATGGGTCAATATGACCCATTAAGGCCCATTAAAGGCCATTAAAAGCAACTAACTCCTAATTGATGGCAAGAATTTGAAAACCATGGCCTAAATAGACTGATTTCCCTCGTATTTTCCTTTGATCTCATCCCCTCCCCACCATCCAAGGGAGGTCAAGGGGTTAAATAGTGAAATTTAGGGCTTTCTTTTTGATTTCTTAAGCCCTAGACCTCCAACCGCTCTGGAATTTCATGTGAGTGCTCCCACGACCAGCCCCTACCTTCCCCAACTCAAAGCCATCGTGAAACCCCTGCGGCGATGAGGATTCTGGCCAACTGAGGTCACAAACATTCCTAAACAAATTCCCTTCGATCCAGGATGAATCAAGGCTCGTGTTCAACTAGGAAAACATACGAGGACAGTCTACAAGCTCAACTGTATGAAGATATACCGAATCCACCGTATGGATTGAGGTAAAATTGAAACCCTAATCTAGAACACTTAGATTTAAATAAGTTTCTATACGATGCATTTTAGATCACAAAAAATATCCCCCATGAATGCTCTTCACTAGTAGAATCCATGCTTAAAATTTCGTAACATTTGGTCGAGCCGTTTGGACGAATGAGGCGATTATCACTTTTGAGTCTATGTTCGCCCTAATTCTCGGGTTGGTGAAATATGGACTGTTGATCTTCTGATCAACGGCTCGTGTTCTATTGTTCCGCCATGCTCGTCCGTATGTTGCCCTGAGCTTGTGCTCGATCAAGTGTCCGGCACGATCATAGCTGTCAGCTCGTATTAGCGGATGATTCGACGGCATGGACCGCGCACTGACGTGGTTAATGAAACCACGTTACACGGTCACCATCATCCCAATCATGGGCGCTGAATATGATGCGGCCGTAACTATTGCCCTGGACAGTAGAGCTAGTCCCGGGCTGCCATCTGTCTCACGTTGCCGCATGGTTTGAGCCCGCGAACCCGCGTGTGCCACGTGTCCCGCTAACCAACACTAATTCACATGTTAAATAGGGCCCGCTGCCTTCTAAAAGTTATAATAAATCCATTTCAACTCAGAAAATTACCCATAATAGCTTGAATTATTCTGAATTAGGCCCTTAACCTGAGATAAATAGGTCACCTTAGGTTGACCTCATTAACTTAGCCTTAATTTAAAATTATCTTTTTGTCCCTAATAAATCATTAAAAATTATTAAAAATTCCAAATTTTCTCCAAACACTTGGGAACACTTTCTCAGGTCATTCTTGACCTTTGGGGGTGATTTCAATCAGTTTGGAGCTGGTTTAGATAAAAACTATAAAATCACCCCTTAGTTAGATAATTTAGATAATTTCCTTAATTACCCAAACTTTAGAAATTCATAACTAATTGTAGAAAACTCCAAATCCAGCAAGCTACCTATTTAACTACTCATCTTAAGGTCTAGTATTTACCTAAAGTGTTAGGATCCCCAAGCCTTGTGACGTCCCAGACATTTATAGTGAAAGGATTCATCTGACATTTTTCTACTTTTTTTTTTCTTCTAAATTTCTTGCTCAGAACAATACAGACATCCAGAATTGATAATTGTATTATAGAAAATAAATACGTCAAAATACTATAATTCACATTTATATACAATCCAAAACTAGTGTCCAAAAAGAACTTGTACAATAGCCACTTGGGCTACAAAATAAAGCATAAACAGGAACTACGAAGAACTACACTAGCGTCTGAAGAAGCTTCTCGCGGGAGGCTCTTTATCTGAAATCATTAACCACATATAATGAGCTTAAATAGCCTAGCAGGACACCAAAGCCTACAACTGAAATCAAAGCACGATACAGAAGCAATATGCATGTTAAATAGTCAAATCAATATCAATCACTTACACATGATCAATGAGTCGATGCAGATACGGAAATCAGTACAAAAATAGAATTCAATGCATAAACAATAGAATCCAAAATTATCAGTAGGAGAATCAGTAAACAGTAGAAAAATCCATAATGCTCAATAAATCAGTACATACATCAAATCTCTACAGTAGTCATCGTCGTATCTATAACACCAGTCAATTCATCAATGAAATCTTCGTATCGGTAATACCAATCAATAAAATCATTAAATACAAATACAATTGAAATCAATCTATACAATTAAATCGTAATCTATATCACATGCACATGTATCTTATTCGGTGTATCACACGTATCAGTGTATCACATGTATCACATGTATCGGCCAGTATTCGATGTATCACATGCTATAAGATCGGTATAATGAATCAATGGTATCCGTGAATCAGTAGTATCGGTATCGATAGTATCAATAAATCAATGCAATATCAATATCCATATCGGTATCTATGTTCAGTGACATGTACAGTATGAAATGAAACATCAATGAAATCGTGCAATGATAGGAAACTCATAAATCCATACAGTAAAGCCATTCAGTACCAATAAATCAATTCAATATCAGTAAATCCATTCAAAATTCATAAATCAATTCCATATCAATAAATTAGTCAATATCGATAAATCCGTAAATCCATAATGAGATCATAAGGACAGTACTTTGCACATGCATTCCAGTACAGTAGTCTTACTCGACAAGTACAATCACTGGCTATTAAGGCATTTTTCAAGGTTAGTATGTTAGTAATCCATTGGCTATAATAGAGTCGTCACCCCTGCCCATCAGCATAAACTCCTTATGACTCCCAATCATTGTATCACATGATCAATAGAGGATAACACCAAACCCTTTTTAAAGAAAAGCCCGTCGGCCCACCATCCTGATAGGTCAATCTTCAACCAATGGTTCAACCAGCATTTACTTATCTTTCAGTAATATAATAGTAATTCAATCATATATCCACATTCGTATACATATCATAAATGCATTGCGATCAATAAACATGATTTAACTAAATTGAAGAAAATCCTCAAAATATCGTATAGTCGATAGAAATCCCAAACAGAGTCAAAATACACAGTTTTAGAAAATTACCAGATTACCAGAAATCATATAAAATAATGTTTCAAAACTTTACTTGTACTGAAGCAATATTTTTCGACATCCAGATAAATTCTTATTCGATAAAAACACATCAGAATTTAAAATACCCAGTGAAAACTTTACAGAAAATACTCAAATCGTGCAAAATCATCATTTCAATAACATACCAAAAGTTACGCGGTAAAAGTTCCGTCAATACAAAGATATGTACATTTTTTGGTAACGGAAACACAAAACTGAGCAGACAAATACAAAAACTCGAAACATTTGAAATTAGAAACAGGATTCGGAGTCCTTACTTCGAGACAAACAATTCTTCTAACAGCGGCGTCGGACAAAAAGCGCACCTCGAGCTCCAAAACCAAGCTTTCTTCCTTCCTTTTTCCTTCTCTTTCTCTCTCTTGATTTTTCTCTCTCTTTAAATGATTCCAAAATATCTCAATCCAATATATATCCATGCAGATTGTCCCGGATGATCCATTTTTGTCCCGAGATGATTTGCCCTCTAGACAAAAAACGTTCAGGCTAAATAGTAATCATACCTGGACGAGTTGCTCTCTGGACAAATTTCATCCTGACGAACCAAATTTTGTCCTGAGATGAACCTCTCTGTCCACAGATTCTATACTGATAGTCCTGGACGATCCTGGAAGGAAAAACGAGCTTTCACAAGCCTAGCCTATTTCCCATAGTAGCCTTTTGAATCCCCTCAACCTAGCACCTAGGAGGACCTGGGACTTTCCAAAATTGGATAATATAATTTAAACTCCAAATATCAGTACCCTAAGTATTAAAAAAGGATCAACAAACTAAATTAACTTAAACAGTTTGCGAGGGAACCACTTCTAGATCTAGGTTAGGCCATTATTTCCATTTCTGCTGTGTGCCAGGATTTTTGTAGTTTTCATTGCATGTTGTGAATGAAATTACTGTGTTTGCTTACTTTTACTACACTATGGGAATTGATGTGATGTACGTTAGTTCTACTCCTACGTTAGGAATGACATATATATTGCTTTTCTTGCAGGTGGCCATGCTCATGTAATGCTAAATGGGGGGGGGGGGAACTGTCATGATTTCTGATGATGTTTTGTGCAGGGGCTTGCTCAACCCCCCTTAAATAAATGAGGGCTAATATCTTTAAATAATAAATACTACAGGTGCTCTAGAGACTGCTTAACCCTCAATAATTAAGAGCATGGCAAAAAATGTGGCTGTGATGAGTTATTTTTATTTCCTATATAACTGCTTGAGATGTCATAAATGCTTGAGATTTTTATTAGGATAACCCTACAGGTGATTTTAGATTTACTGCTTTCCTATTAATGTAATATTTGTAATAATTATTAAGAATAATGAAAATGAGATTTGAGTGTGGATATTCTTATCCAACTCAAATTCCAAAAGAATAAAGCATCCTCAAAGGGGAGAGTCTTCTTTCATTTGGAAGATCGAGTTTGGATGGATTTAGATATCCAAAGAGAAAAGGCAATACCCTCTAAAGGGGAGAATTGTCTCTTCATTTGGATATTTAAGCTATGATAGATCCAAGGAGTCCAAGCAAGAGAGATCCAAGGAGTCCAAGGAGGATATAGCCAAGGAGTCCAAGAAGAAGAGTTCCAAGGAGTCTAAGGAGAAGAAGACTGAAGAGTTGAAGATTTGAAAAACCAATATCCCACTCAAAGTCGTTTGCGTCTGTCGTAGGCTTAGAAATCTAGGTTATTGGAAGTGGTGCCCGACCACTTTATTTTCTGCAGATCCTGGTTTGCAATTAAAGGGAAGTTTACCTATGGACATTTACTTGATTAGTTGATTTATATTGATGTGTTTACCAGATTCTACAGGATCAACAAACCTATGGGACTTCAGGATAGTGTGGTCGTTTTATCCTACGGGATAGTGCGGTCTTACCCTTTGCATTCGAACCCCACAAGCGGTGCTCTTTCGGAGGTCCACACATGTTACATGAGTTAATATGAATGATACAAGTGTTGGAGATCTGTGCAAAGCAAATGACTCTCCTAAGGTGAAAGGATTACATTTGGATCTGGTTGAGTTCGTAATTATAATTCAGGAGATCTGTGTGGATTCATTGATGGTCTTACTGCAGCTTCAACTTGTCCTTCTAATATTACACAACAAAATGCTTGGAGTAAGAAGGAGAATCTAAAAGTCTTGGATTTAGACTTTGGTGATTGCTTGGCTTATGATGGTTCAACTGTTACACTTAACTTACAAAATGAATTCGATAACTCTAAGAAGCTTCAGAATTCATTGGTGATCAAGATCTTTGGTGGAGATGCTTCTTTTTTGGTGATTAGTTCAGAATTAAGAAAACAATGGCCCTAATTTGGTAAGTTCCATCTCACAATGCTTGGTATGGGTTGGGTTATATGCTCATTTTATGAGCTTGAGAATTTGGAGTCAATCTTCTCTAATGGCCCATGATTTGTTAATGGAAACATCATTGGAATTAATAGAAGGTATCCAACATTTTCTCCTACCTCATTAAAGGGTTTAAGTGCTCCTATTTGGATTAGGATGCCTAATCTCCCTTTACAATGTTGGGATGAAATAAATGTTTATAGAATTGCATCTATGGTGGGGAAGCCATATTTGATTGATGGGAACATGTTTCAGTGGGGAAGAAGAGAATTTGGGAGGATTTGTGTTTGTATTAAGTTGGATGCTAAATTTCCTCTAGATGTTCGGGTGGAGGGAAGCTCTAGGAAATTATTTCAGAAGATTGACTATGAAAGAATCCCCAATTTCTGCTTTAACTGTGGAAAGATTGGGCATGTCAAGAAGGATTATGTGTAGAATAGAGTGGAGGCTAAGCTTGGTTCTAAACAACCTAAGAAGGTGGATAATTTAGATAATCCAGATGTGGTAGATAATCCCAAAGCTACTCATGAGGAAATGGTTGAAGATGTTTGTAATGACAAAGTAGAATATGGTCCATGGATGCTTGTAAACTATGGGAAAAAGAGGATTAAAAATCCTGTCAATAGGAGGATTAATCCTCGTCCAGTGGAGGTTGATGTGAGAAAGGAATCTGTATTGGTGAACCCAAAGGAAAAAGAGGCAGAAGCTGTCAATATTTTTAATGATGGAGCTGTTCTAGAGCCTAATCTGGGTATTACAGAAGCTTCCCCTTCTAAGGTTGATCTTTGGCTAAATAATTAAGCAAATAAACTTGGTGTGGTTAAGATTTTTATTACATGCAACATTAATATTGATGACTACAAATTTAAAGCTCTAAACGACATTGCTGAAGAAGGTGAAATAACTCAGTCAAGGATGGAGGATGTGGTGTCTTTTAAGGCTGCTAATGACATTGGAGATTCTGGAGTTGCTTCCCTGGATGGGGAAAATGCTGAAGTGGGAAGTACGATGGTGACTCCTATCATACTAAAAAGAAAAAAAATCATAACAACTAAAAAACCTAGTACCGATTAGTTCGACTAATAGGAGTAGAAGATTGGATATGGAGATGAAAGGTAAAATAGGGATCTCTCCCCTCTTTTTCAATAATGTCATCTATTGCTTTTTTGGAACTGTAGAGGAGCTAGGAAGAAGAGAACTTTTCTATACCTCAACGAGTTTGTAAAACTTCATGGTGTTTTCTTTTTTGATTTATTGGAAACCAAATTGTCTTCTGTTGATAGAGATGAAGTCAATTTGTTGATTAGGGATGGTTAGGACTATTTTCAAGTGCCCTCAGAAGGTTTTTTTGGTTGTATTCTTATCTTATGTAATTCTATAGAGTTTTTTGTTTTGAATATTCTTCCCAAATGGTAATTTAGAAATTATTAACAAAGGTAAATGTAGGATTGCTTTTGTTTATGGAAACAAAGACATTTATAAAAGAAAACATATGTGGGAGAGGTTAAAAATGCATTCTACTATAGACTTGCCTATGGTGGTTGGAGGAGACTTTAATTGTCTAATTTCCGAAGAGGACAAGAAAGGAGGGAAAATATTTTTGTTTTCTTAAGGGCCTAAGGAGATGAAGTCCTTTTTGTCTAATAATGACTTTTGAGGTACATTACATTGGCCCCAAGTTTACTTGGTGCAATAACAACGTTGGAGGGGCACAAATTCTAGAAAGATTGGATAGGTGTTTTCTTAATTCAACCGCTATAAACTCCTCCCATCGTATGGTGGTTAGACATTTGGCAAGAGTGGCATCGGACCATTGTCCAATTTTACTAAATCTCCTTTAATTTAATCACGTGGCTAAAAGGAACATCAAATTTGAGGATGTTTGGGCTTATTTCTCGGCCTCTTTTGCTTTGGTGAGGAAAGAGTGGAACAAGGTTTATTATGGGAGCTGTTCACACCTTATCAGTATCGAATTTAAGAGAGCTTTGAAATCTTTGTTTTACTGGAGTAGTGCAAAACTCTAGAACTTGAACCAATTGAAGGATTGCCTATTGAATGATATATTTGTTGAGTATAGTAATTAGGTTGTTAAGCCTAAGTGAATGTCCGAAGGCTACCAAGAGGGGGGTGAATTGTAGTTTAAAAAATTTAAGTCCCCTTTTTTGAAAATTATTGAACCGAAATAAAATTTCTTTTAAATTTTGTAGAAAAATGTTTTTCAACCACAGAGTTTTTAAAACTGAAATATAAAGTGCGGAAACGTAAAAACAGTAAAGTAAATGACACCAGATTTATAGTGGTTCGGACTATAACCAGACCTACATCCACTCCCCAGAGGCACCCTCTGAGTATTGCACTAATACCAATAGTGACTCTCCTTTTGCATCCACAGCAAGGCGGAGAAGCCTTTACAACACACTCTTTTCACCACTCCCCGGTGCGGCAGAGAACCGTCCGTCCTTTTACACAATTCCCAGTGTTGGCAGAGAACCGTCCGTCCTTTCACACTTTCCCCAGTGTTGGCAGAGAACCGTCCATCCTTTCACACTCTCCTAGTGTGGGCAGAGAACCCTTCAGCTGTTTACACTCTCCAAGTGTGGGCAGAGAACCCTTCGGCTGTTCACACTCTCCAAGTGTCGGCAGAGAACCGGATCTCCTTGACAGATCTTCTCACATGAATCTAGAAGGAAGAAAGAAAAGAGTGAAGTAATCCCAATTCACAAGTAGAGACTCTTACCTTTGAACTCCAAATGAAGCCTTCTCGCTCCAGTGATAGGAATCCTCCCTTGAATGCTCTCTTCCACTCTCTCCTTGGCTATTCTCTCAAGAGGCACGAAGATCAAATGACAAAAAGATTGGATGGCAGTCTAATTTGGACTATTTATACAAAAGACAAGAAAAATCGCCCAAAAACTGCAAGTATTCAATTCTGTACGCAGTGGATCGTCCTGTACGATCGTGGATCGTCCTGGATGATTTTACTTAAATGATCTGAAACGACCCTATTTGAATATGTGTACGAAATGTCTTCGTACAGCTGATCGTCCTGTACGAACGAGGTTCGTCCAATACGAACGGTTATAACAAGGTCGGTTCTAGAAACTAGTGAAAACTGTCCTAAGTCGGTTAATCGTTTGGACGAAAATTGATTCGTCTGGACGAAATTTTTACAGAGGACCGATCGTCCTGGACGATTATTTACTTCGTCTGGACGAAAAATTTCCAGAGGACCAATCGCCACGGACGATAATTTAATTTCGTCTGGACAAAAATTTTCCAGAGACCCGATCGTCCTGGACGATTTTTAATTTTGTCTGGACGAAAATTTTCCAGAAAACCAGTCGCCATGGACGATAATTTAATTTCATCTGGACAAAAATTTTACAGAGAGCCAATCGTCCTGGACGATAATTTATTTCGTCCTGGACGAATAGGACTTAGAAAAAATTTTCCGAGCAAGTTCCTATTCGTTCCATATGCTCTATAGGAGATAACTGTCTGATCGTCCAGTACGAACGTATATCGTCCTGTACGATCAATATAAATTTTATATGATCTCCTCATGTGTGTGTGTGTATGTTTTTATTCACTCAAGTTACAATCACTCCCTTTCAATTTTTTATTTCAAAGAAAAGTGCAAGCTTCAAATATTACAGAGTATCTCATGCTGAATTCAATTTGAAGTCATCGTAATCTGGAGTTCGTTTTCCCTGAAATGTTAGTACACACAAGAGCAAATACAATTCTTCCAAAATTGTTAGGAGATAACTACACATTTGAACAATAATGTTTGGAATCATCAAAACTTCATAAGTTGCAAAAATGTAAAGCATGCAAATAGCAGCTATCTTAACAATATTAGAACTTCAAAGTAAAGAATCAAACATTGGATTTCTCTCGGAAGAGTACTGCTGGATTCTCAAGGCTAAAGTGAATGAACTGAATTCAACTATGGCTTAGTTGAATTCAAGGTGGGGACAAAGAGCAAATGTCAAATGGATGGTGGAGGGTGATTGCAATTCCAAGTTTTTTCATTCATATGCTAGTGCAAGGAGGAATTCAAATTGCATTGTTAAAATCAAAGATGAGAATGATGTGCTGGTGGAAGATAAAAAAAAAAACATTGAAGAGGTGTTTTTTTGGTTCTTCAATCAAAAATGGAAACAAAGGAGCTATAATCTAGATGGGTGGCTTATTCTGCTGAATTGTTTGAAGGATGATGACAAATGTTTGTTAAACAGGGAATTTACCGTGGAAGAAGTGGAGTTGGTTTTGAAGCAAGCTGGTGGTAACATTGCTCCTGACAATGATGGTATCTTCTATTCATTTATTAAAGCTTATTGGGACATTATTAAAGTAGATTTTTGGAATGCTATCAAACATTTTCTTCATTTTGGAGAGTTGAATGAAGTTTGGAAAGATACCTTAATAGTGCTTATTCCTAAGGTGAGCAACCCGCTGTCATACCTATTAGTCCATGTAATTATGTTTGCAAAGTGGTGGCTAAGGTGATTTTGAATAGATTATTATCAATTATTCCTAAACTAATCTCTCAGGAGAAAGTGGCATTTTTGAAAGGAAGGTCGCTGTCAGATCATGTGTTGGTTGCTCAAGAAATGTTCCACAAATTCAGGTATTCTACATCTTCAAAAGGGCTAGTCTCATTCAAAATTGACATAGAACAAGCATATGATTATATGTGTTGGTCCAATCTAATGACAGTTTTGGAATATTTTGGGTTTCCATCGAAGTTCTCCAATCTCATATTGGAATGCGTTGAAGAACGAAGGTTTTCTTTGATAATTAATGGAAACTTTTCAGAATGGATTAAGTCCAGGAGTGGATTCCGTCAAGGTTATCCTTTGTCTCCTCTTATATTTATTATTTTCTCTCAACTTTTATCTAATGCTTTTATTCAAAGAGGTGACTCAATTGGGATTCACATTTGTTCAGATGGGCCAAGGATTTCACATTTGTTATATGCAGACGATGTTGTTATATTTTCTAAAGCTAATAAGAATGATGTGAAGGAGATTAAGGGGATTCTTAATGACTTTTGTGGTTGGACTGGTCAACGTATTAATGTTAACAAATCTGTCATTCTTTTTGATAAATTTGTTAGAAAAATAAAAAAGAAAGTTATTTCTCATATTATGGGTTTTAAATCACAAAAAGAATTCCATTATCTTGGTGTAAAAATTGCTTTGAGGAGATAAGTGGGTGCTGATTTTTAGTTAATCATTGACAAAGCATTGAAGATGCTAAATATTTAGGGTAGCAAGTTCATTTCTTTGGAAGGAAAGTTTACTTTGGTTAAATCTATAATGCTTTCTTATCCCACATTTTATTGCATACACTCTCTTATTACGAAAGGAGTGCTTGAGGAGCTTGATAAGTTGTGTAGGAGCTTCATATGGAATAAGTCGAATGGTAGATTAGTTTTACTCTATGTTAGCTAGAAGGAATTGTGCAAGCCTTTGAAATGGGGAGGTCGTAGATTACATTCCAGTGCATCTGAAGTTGTTGCATTAAGAGCAAGATTAGCTTTGAGATTTGTACAAGATAAAGAATCGCTGCTGCATAAGACTCTTGCTCCAAAAATTTAATGTTGGAACTACAAAGAAGGGGTGATCATCTTCAAGGAAAATAGTAACTGACTGTGGAAGATTGCTCAATCCTATTGTTAGGTGGATCTTTGTAGATGGTGGTTCTCTTGATGTCTATAAAGACTATTGGATTATGGACAAATGCTTCAACAGATAGCTAACATATGTGGTGCCTCCAGGAGTTAATGTAGTTTCGGTGGACATATTTATTGCATATGGCATCTAGAATGTAGATGAACTATTGAAATTTTTTGTTAAGGAACTAGTGGACTTGATAACTCAAGTAAAGATTAAAACTGAACTTGCAGAAGATAAGATGGAGTTTGTTTATCAAAAGTCAGGCCAAACTACTTCAGCTTTAACATTTGAAGCTTTGTTGCAAGATCAGTATGAATCCCGATTTTGGAAATGGATCAAAAAGGCTAAACTAACCTCTTGGGTGGAGGTTGTTTAATAATGCTATTCCTATAGGTCATTTCTAATCTTACAAGAGATTGAAAGAGAATTCTTCTTGTCATAGATGTTGTAATGAGATAGAATATATAGAGCATGTTGCGATAAGATGTGTCAAGCTGAAAGAAGTATTTCAACATTTAAACAAGTGGGGCTTTGGAATCCCATCGTTTGTAAAGTTTGAAGAATGCTGTAAGTGGTTAAATCTCCTTGCTTTGCATAATAGTATGCTGATTAATCTATATTGCAATATTGTGTTGTTCTCATGAAAAGCTAGAAAGAAAGTCATTCATGAAGTAATGTTAGAGAGCTCGGTTGTGATTTTTGCCAATGATGTTAGCTACTTTTCATTTTCAAAGATTTCTTGTAATTTCAGCTCGGGCCACTGGGATGCTAACTAGTCAATCAGATTATCCAATCTTTGGCATCCTCATACTTCCGATTGGTCAAAGGTTAATGTTGATGCCTCACTTGGTTCCTCGTATAGAGCTAGAATTGGAGGAGTTTTTCGAGATAGTAAAGGCAAATTTTTGTTTGCATTTGGAAAGTCATGTGTTCATTGGAATGTTTCATAATTGGAACTTTTAGCTATTCAATCTTTGAAGGATGTCATTGAAGATTGGATGTTCAAATACAAAGGAATTATCATAGAAGGCGACAATTCTAACATTATTAAATTTCTTCAAGGTGCTCCAAACAATGGTGGCCAGAAGTTGGAAGATCTAGCTTTTATCAAGGATTTTGATCATGTCATTTTTAATTGAATATATAAGAATTGTAATAAGTTAGTGGATTTGTGTGCTAACTTTACTTTCTTTAGTAATTTTATTTGGGAAGACTTTGGTTTGAATAATGTTCCATCTTCTTTTTTTGATTTGTTAAAGGAGGAATCGACTTTATAGTTTGTTAGTTTTTTTCTTAGTTATTAATTCAATTGATTGCTTCTTCAAAAAAAAAAAAAAAAAAGGCGACTAACGAGAAGGCATATATGATTAATGTTGAAGCAACAAGAAGTCAAAACAGAGTGAATAACATGCATATCTCTGACAGCCCGATGAAGTAGTGACAAGAAAAACCAACCAACATATATAGAAACAATCTGACAAATCTTAAATTTAGCCTTTCCTTCACAAAAGCCCCATCTTTCTAGGCTGAATTCTCTAAAAATATAGCTATAAAAATATTTTTAGTAAGGGTGACCGCACATATGGCTGTAGAGTTAAACCTCATATTGTTCTGTTTAATCCATAAGTGATAAACGATAGTATTAAGGGAGAGGAGAATCCTACATTTTATGTTTCAAGGTACTGCAACACCACCAACATGATTATAAGCTTGAGCAATATTAGGCCTCAGATAGAAACTCTGAAATGAGGGTATAAGAATTTTCAACATAGAAAATGAATATCCACATTCGAACATGAAACGGGACAAAGTTTTAGTGTGCGTGCAGCAGAATATATAACTTGTATCTTGAATTTGAATGTTTCTTTTTGCCAGTTCATTAACTATTTTCATACCTCCCTTGGAAGCTATCCAGAGTAAACAAAGAAGCAAAGGGAATGTTTTTTGTACCAAATCATGGAATGCAGATTAAAAATTTCTTCAAGAGCAAAGAATTCATTATAATAATCTTTAAAAGTGACCTACTCTAAGTTATTCCAGAGAATATGAGTGGTGATATTAGAGAAAATATGTATCTTGGATATGGTTTCTCTCATAGGCATACTTATAGAAGTTGGAGTTGCCCAGTTGTTTGAGATAAGCCAATCAAAGAGTTTGGCACTATAACTGCAAATAATGGCAATGGAGATATCTGGGAATATGGAAGTAATCATTCCCCCCTCAGACTAGTGGCCCAAATGATTGCAGCTGTACTTCTAGGGTTGATTAGTAAAGCAAAATTATTTTTAGCTAGCATGGCAGAACTATATATGCTCTTCCAAAAGGTAGTGGCATAAAGTTGAATGGGCTTCCAAGGGGAAATGTATCTAGAATTCTACCAGTTGGTGAGTGGAGAGGGTGAGTTGTAACATCTGTTAATAATACCACAATTATAGGCAAATTTTAATGCCTGAAGAGAAGAAATTCCAAGGCCACCTTTTGAGAATGGTTTATAGATATTGACCCACGAGATAAGATGCAAGTGTCTGAGTTGGGAGTCTCGATAGTAAAGAAATTTGGCACAAAGCTTTCCAATGGCCTTGATAGTAGTTTAAGAAGTATTAGACCCACATATCCAATATGCCACCATATTAGTAATAGTAAACTTGATAAATTACATCTTACCTACAAAATATAGCAATCTGGCCTTCCAACCAGAGAGGTGATTAGTTATTTTATCAACCAAAGGATTATAATCAGAAGTTTTGTTTCTAACAAAGATATGGGCATACAAAGGTAAGAAATAGTGTTGGAAATGTTAGCAATGCGGAGAGAAAGGGAGATTTTAGTAGAGAGGGGAGAGCTCGGGGATATAAGAAGGGAACTCTTGTGCAGATAAAGATGTAGCCCTATGCATTTAGAAAAGGTGCTGAGTATACTGGAGAGCTGATTGCTATTATTAATGTCAGCCTTGCTAAACTAGCAAATTGTTTGCATAAGATAGGTGTGAAGGCTAAAATTTTCATATTTAAATCCATTAAATGGCTCATAATTGGTAGTTGAATCAATTAGAAAAGAAAAAGCATCCATGATGATACAAAACAAGTACGAACTTAAGAAGCAACCTTGCCTAATACTAGATGAAGAAGAGAAATATCCTTCTAGAGCCCCATCAATGTTAATGGAGAAGTTGAAATCATTAATGCAGGCTTTTATCCACCTAATAAAGGGAGAGGGGAAACCCTTTTGATTCATTCTCTAAAATAGGAACTCTATGGACACTGTATCAAAAGCTTTTCTAATATCTAATTTAGTGCAAAAATACTTATTCTTGTTGTTCTTCTTGAAAAAATTGAGAATTTTTGCAACCAGGTTGGTTTTATTAGTAGAAATTCTTTTATCAATAAAAGTAGGTTGGCCCTGGTGGATTATGTTGGGCATAATTGGCTTTATACGATTTGCAAGAACCTCGGTGATGATTTTGTTAAAAATATTATAGAGCGCAATGGGTATAAAATCATGTATGTTTTCCACGTGAGGCTTTTTGAGAATGAGAAAGATGGCTATTTGTTTGACACATTTGGAAATATATCTTTTGTTTAAAAAAGATATAACTGCGTTACAAATAATGTTCCCGATTATGCTCCAGGTTTGCTTATAGAAATCAAAATTAAAGCCATTTGGTCTGGGTGAGGAGATGGAGCAACCAGAAAAAACAACATCTTTGATTTTTACGTTGGTAACTTCCATAGAGAGAGCATTTATTTCCGAATGAGGGATGGTATTACCCGTAGGAAATAGGTTGATATCCAAGTTATTGGGAGGTGAAGAGTTGAGAGGTCTTTGAAATGATTGATGATTCCATGAATATTATAATTTTGGTTTTGATTCGTTCCAATTGAAGAAGCCTTGAGTGCACTTTTGTTAAAACTTTTCCTTTTGTGAAGCCTGGAATACAGGAATTTTAATTCTTCCTCCCCCTTCACTAACCATTTAACTTTATATCACTATATAGTCCAGGAAACCCAAATTGAATTATAAAAGGCTAATTCAACACTCAACTTCTTAAACCGACTGCATAGCTCACTATTGAGAGGATCTAAGTACATGCTTAATTGGAATTCCCTTTATTGAATGGCTAGGTTTTCACACTTGGCAGCAATGTGATTCAAAGATTCCCACCTTTTTGATTTTACCTCAGTTTTCAACAACTTCAATTTTTTATACAAACAAGTAATTGGGTTTCCTTGTGATGGGGTATCAAAAATAGAAATGAGGATGTCCCAAAATTCTGGTAATATACTCTAATAAATTTTAAACATGAATCTCAGAGAGCATCTCAAATCAAAATTGACTTTGAGTATAAGAGGTGAGTGATCAGATATTAAACTATTGAGCACCTTGTATGTGGAGTTAGGGAAATAATTAAACCAAGCTTTATTAGCTAACATATAATCAAGCCTCAAATGAGTTGGGTTATCAATTCTTTGGTTGTACCAAGTGTGAAAATTTTTAGAAGAAGGAAGTTCCAAAAGATTTGTCTCAAAGATGAAATTGTTGAAGGGAGCAAGCCTGGAGGTGGGGAGCACATTCCCTCTTATCTTTTCAGAATGAAATCTGTAGCAAATGAAATGCTCCATAACCACCCAAGGCAAGGAGTTGGCGGGATTCATCTATTTGAGGTCATCCCAAAGAGAAGATCTATCCTCAAAAGAATTAGAGGCATACAGAACAAAGAGAAGAAAAGATTGCATATAACCGACCTTGATGACACCAGTGATTATATGATTGGAAGAATAGGTGGAAGTGAAAGAGAGATTATCAGAATTCCATTTGATCCAAATGCAGTTAAGGAGGCAAGCTCAAAGTTATTAAAACTTTGTACTTGCTCAAAGATTCCATGGTTCCCAAATAAGAATATAATGTCTATATTCTTGTTAGAAACAAGTTTTTTTGCAACAATATACCTTATCAGGGTTATTAAAATCCATGATGCTCCAACTAGCTATGGTTGCAATGCTTATGAATTTTTATGTGAAGTGTTTGGGACTTTCTGTAGCCCCTGCCTTGTGTTTTTATATGTCCCTGAGTGGTGGTAGGATTGGTCTGTTTGGATGTTCGGGAAGTGGTGTTATTGTATTGAATTGAGATAGAGTTAGTTGGGTGAATGTATTGGTTATTTTCAAGATATTCTTATAATTCTTGATTAGAAGAAGCTTTTGAATAAGGAGATTCAAGCATAATGCTGAATTTATTTAGAGATGTACCTTTGGAGAGATCTGGTTCCTTGGGTGGAGGAGTAGTTTCTAAAGAAGAAGCCTATACGTTGAGGGAATTGAGGTTGGGTATTGAATAGTGTTAATATTCTATATTACTAAATCGGAAGGAGCTTGGGAAGTGTAAATAGGGCCTTGTTTAATAGGATGGACATCAGATTCAATGTGAGTTGGGATTTGATTGTTCATGCTACTGATAAAGGGTACGAATTCTAGAAGGGCTAGGATCCCCTTAGGATTTTGGGATGTAGGCTTGGGCCTTCGAATTGAGCTTCTGCCTCTTGTAGACTTAGTAGTTAGTTAGTTAGGTAGATTAGGACTAGACAGGCAAGAGGTGGTAGGGTGATTTAAGGATTTGCATATTGCACAGAGTGTGGGTCTCCATTCATACTCAATTTTGAGGTCAAACATCTTCCCTACCACAAATATCGGGATAGTTTCAGGGTAAGTAGCAGAGAAGTCTACTTGTACACGCACACAAGCATATGTAAGAGAGGATTTTAATGTAGTAAGGGTGTCTACAGTAAGGGGAGAGCCTATTTTATTAGCAATTTTGGATATTTACGTAGGGTTCATCAACAAAATGGGAGATAGTGGATTTTGAACCAAATGGGAAAATCAGTGAATTCTTCACATTTAGGGCTGAAGTACGTAGTCCATTTTTGGAAAATGAAGGGTTTTCCAAGAATGAACGAAGCCCCACTAGACCAGACCTAATCAAAATCCTCTTGAGTAGAGAATTTGAACAAAAAAAAAAATCCCATCACTGAGAGAGATGAGCTTCAGCGTACCTTTAAGGTTCCAGGTTTTCCAAACTGCATTGAGAAAGGATACATAAAATGGCCGCTTGTCGAGAGAATAGCTGACCAGAGCCGAATTCCATTCTTCTGTAGCTTCTGCTATATCTTCATGAGGAAAAGGGATGGTTCCTTCTGGAGTTTGGAGATTGGTTATAGGAAAATCGCAAGGGTTAGGGGAGCCCGTGAGGATACAGTCCCATGTAAGAGGTTTAGTTGGGCAAGTCATGAAAGGAGGGGGAGAAGAGGAATTTGAGAGAGGAGGGAAAGCAGAGTCGTATGGGAAGGGATCCAAAGGATCCCTCCAATGGATACCCAAAGAACCACAAAAACGCGACAGAGAAGAGAAAGAAGACAAACCCTAGCAGAGCTTTTGACCTCTAACCCAAACTCAATTTCATGGGGACAGTTTTTTAGCCTATTTATTAAATGGTTTTATATTTACCAAAAATAAATTAAATGGTTTTAAATATGATCTGCTATTTATATAAATATATAAATGGCCTTCGATCTTTGCTTCATATGAGATGTGTTGTTAGAAGTAAAAAAAGATTGAAATAATTCAAATATATATTTTTTGATCTAAAATGAAATAAATGCACAATAAAATTTAAAATATTTTAAATTCATCTATAATTTAATTTAGTATATTTGAAAAAAAAAATAGATTTAACTAATTTTATATTTAGTTTAAATTTTTACCATTGGGACCATAAACCATGTCGCCTCTACCTACTACCATTGCCTTTCTTCATTGTCGTCCGCCCATTCGCTGCTACGATCTCCACAGTTGCTATGGCTCATTGCTACCACCGCTATCGCTTGTTATAGCCGTTGCTAGCTATGAACCATAGTCAACTACATGTTACTCATTGTCATCCACCACCTATTGCATTTGTTGGATTTGGCATTACATTCATTTCACTATAAGTTAAATAAAAAATAATAATAATCTATATTTATTCTTTCCTCAATAGAATAACTTTAAGCATTTCAAATATTTTATATTTTTTTTACACTTTAGTTTATTTCTCAATATATTTCTTTTTCTTCAAATAAAACTGGCCCTTATTTTGGAAGATAATTTTTAATTTTGTTAAAAAATTTCCAATTCTAATTATTTGGAAGATAATTTTTAATTTTCTTAAAAAATTTCCAATTCTAATTATTTGGAGCTTACTTGCTATTATAGTCTTATAAATATAAATTTTTTTTCATGGAGAGTAACGCCAGTTTGACCGAGAAAAAGTATTTATGCTTTATTGGAGCTTATTATTTTGACCTAAATTCCACATTTAACACTTAGTTATTGGTGCATTAAGAAGGTGGTGATTAAAAAAGTGATTAGAGTGACCTTTGGGATCAGGAACTTATATGGATTGTCGATGGCTGATGCTATGTCCTTTCTGCTGTTTTGTCTTTAATAGTAATGTTAACTTATTGATTTTATTTAGTTATAAATTTATATGAAAGCGTGATTTGTCTTTTTCATTATTTTTTTCAAGAAAGATTTGCTTCATTTTGATACGCCATTAAAAATCTTATTGATAAGACATCAAATTTGATGTAGGTATATTTAAATTAAAATGTTTTAAAATTAAATTTAAGAGTATTTAAACTCTTATCTTAATAAATATAGGCTTCATTTGGGATGACTTTCTTACTAATTCTTAAAATAGTTTTCTAGTATAAAAATTAAAATTTTTGTACAAGAAACCTATGTTAAGAAGCAGTAAGAAAGCATTCCCAAATAAAACCATAGGCAAAATGAATGCATTGCCAAGACAAAGAATTGACACAAGGGATGATTTGATTCTAGTCCAAATAATCTTAGATCGAGAGTTTGAAGCATTGTTTGGAAAGTTTTGGGATATCTAATGAAGGACAAAATGAACTTCACATTTAGCATACTTATAGTCAAATTTAGCATCCTGTCAAGACGAATCGAACTAGCCTCAAAATTGCCTTATTATGATAATATTAAGGCACCTAAACAATGAACATACACTCTAGCTATGATCAAGGGAATTAATACAAGCTGTTCGATTGAGTGTTTTGGAATCTTGATCCCCATATTTGTGGGTATATCACTCATAAAAATCCATAAATTGACACCCATTCTCTTCAGTATGATGACCCCTTAGCTTGAGATTTAAGAGAGCTTAGAAGTTTGAATAATCATAGAACTCCACTTGTGCAAAATGACCATTAAATTATCGCCTAAACATCAACGTCATACCATTATCCAATTTTCATTATTGGACCACCAGTGCTTTTAGCACGGTCTAGTGAATATCTCTGCCCAACCATAGTCATCGCTAGGCTAACAATATCAAACCGCCATCATCCAATTAACATTATTGGACCGCCATCACTCAATCTTCATTGATAGAATATGTTATACCCCATGAGCCTAACCGCTTCATAAGTTACCAAAAATCACCTCCATTGAGCACGAATCTAGTGGTATATTTAAGTTGAAAATTTTCATAGTTAAATGAGGGACAATCTAAACTCTAGTCCCAACTAACTTATAATCAAATTAAACGCCTCAGCGAGATGAACCCAACGTCACAAAAATGATCCAATATGAGCCCAAATGGAATCAAATTAAGGGATTACAGCGTATTTATAAACTCGAAAACATTATTTGGATGATCAAATGACATTCAAATATGACATGTTTATAATCAAATTGAGCAGCTTGATGGGATGAATCGAACAAGTATAAGATTATTTCATTTTGACTTCATTAAGGCACTTAAATGCTAAACAAATACTCTATGATTGAAAGAATTGATGAGGGGCAAGGAATGCACGAGAAAATAGTGGCGAGCTAATGTGAAACTCACTGAATTTGAAATATGCTTATATCTTCTTTAATATATAATTTATTACAACCCACCGATCTATGTAAATATATGTGCCAACTCAAGTACAAAAGTGAACAGTATAGTGTCAAACCCATAAAGATATGTTCTACTAAACTACAAGAAAACTACTATTACTTACTCCAATTGCATGAATTAATCCTATTAAAATGAAAAATGAAGTTTTTAAGCTCCTAACACTAAATGAAAATAAGTTAAATGATTGATATAGTTTTAATAAAATTATTTTGAACTGATACATGTAAATTACATACCTTTCTTAATGAGACTCTTAGTTGTAGATATGGGTCAGAGCATGTGCATCCCTAAATCTCTGTCAAGCTTGTAATGGTGAAAAGTAATATTGTTAATCTTCTTACAGTTTTATTATATCCATAGAATCTAAAATATTTAAAAATTCTATGTATAGCTGTCATGCCAATATTTCATTTCAATATTCCTTATTATTCTTGTATTCCTCCGTCAAGATTATACATCAGACTAAGTTATAACTACATACATGACCATTGTATGAATTAAAAAAGAAAGGGAGATTTTGAAACAAAATAATATTTTTATTAAAAATAAGAGTCACATTAGTACTTAATATGCTATTTACATCATCAGCTCAAAACATGATATCTAGCCAAACATGGATGAAGTCACTACAGAAAATAGGTGATTACCGGCGAAACATTTCCGCCAAAAACAATGAAAAAAATGCCATAAATTATGGTTTTTCGGTGAATTTTTGGCGAAAAAACCATACGACGGTAAAACACATATTGCAAATAACATTCCGACGCAATAATTTCGCCGGAAACATTTCCGGCGAAAAACTGGCAGAAATGTATGTATTGTTAATTAATCTTCTTACAATTTTACTATATCCATAGAATCTAAAATATTTAAAAATTTTATGTCTATGCATGCCAATATTTCATTTCAATATTCCTTATTATTCTTGTATTCCTCTATCAAGATTATACATCAGACTAAGTTTTAACTACATACATGTCCATTGTATGAATTAAAAAAGAAAGGGAGATTTTGTAAACAATAATATTTTTATTAAAAATAAGAGTCACATTAGTAGTTAATATGCTATTTACATCATCATCTCAAAACATGACATCCAACCAAACATGGATGTAGTCACTACAAAAAAATAGGTGATTACCGGTTGAACATTTTCGCCATAAACAATAAAAAAATGTCATAAATTACGATTTTCTGACGAATTTCTGATGAAACACCATAGAACGGTAAAGCACGTGTCGCAAATAACATTCCGACATAATAATTTCGCCGGAAACATTTCCGGCAGTACTTCCGACGGAAATGTATGTCATATATGTCAGTTTTTTAATCCCTTTTTCCAGCGTAAGTTCCGCCGAGTTTTTTGACATATATTTATGTCGGCAAAAGTGGTGAAACTTATGCCAAAATTTTTGTCGAATCTCGATTTAACAGAAACACCTGCGTAAACTCCGTCGGTATTACCGATGCATTATTACGCTAGTAATAGCTAGTAGAAGTCGTTGTATTGTATGGTGGCGCACGTACCTGCGAATTTTTTGCCGGAAACCTATAGCAAACAGAAAAAAATTGCCTTCCAACAATCAAAATAGAATTTCACACCTGCAAAAAAATTTTTATATTACATCTAAACATCATATAATATCAACATCTGATTCACAACATATAAACAATATCAAATACATATAAAAAAAACACAATTTATCCAATAATTAAACAATATAAAAAACATCTAAACATATCAACTATTCAAAAGATTAAACATTCAATTTTTCAAAAAATTAAAATTGACACAACTACTCTGATTCAGTCTTCTCCGTCATAAAAACTATATTCTTCTGACTAAGCTGCTCTTCATTTTTCATATTTCATCCAATAATTAAGTATTTTGCATCTGTAATTGTTGTTGCATCTGTTGTTGCTGCATTTGCATCTGCAACTGCCAGTTAGCTTGAGCTTTTCTAACCTGCTCTAGCTCGGCAGTAAGGGCAGCAATATGTTGGCAATATGCAGAGTCCTGGGAACTTGATGCAAAACTGGAGCCAGTAAATGATTTCCCTTTGTATACATTGGCTTGTGAGCCTAAACCATATACTCTTTCGTGTTGCATCCCTCATACTGCTTGCAACCAAATACAATACTTAGAATATTCGACTGATCTCGTAGAAGAACCTTCAACTGCTGCAGGCTGGCTCTCTCGAAGTCATGTATATTCCTCCTACGATAATTATCAAAAATTTAATCAAATTATACATGATATAAAAATATAAAATTATATACTTACATAGGCTTTCCTCGCTCTCTCATCAACCCATTACTAATCCTGTTTCTTATGAGTATGACTTTGCAACTCGATAGGTGTCAACTCTCTACTTAGCACTGATTTTTGTAGTAGGCAAACATTAGTATTCAAATTAAAGTAAATTAATAAAATATTTACGAATTCCTTATCAAACATCTCTGTGCTTAGTATGTGGTAAAAACCCCAAGTATGAAGGGAACTACCCATGCCCCAAAATTCAGAAGCTCTGTTCTGTCTATTTTGCTCTCTTCTTCTGGTATACTTTGGGCTACCCCAAGCATCATTCAACTCATCCCATACACTCTCAGATATCTAGAGTGGTCGCTCGCTAGTCTTTCTAATATCTATGAACATATCTCACATGTGGGTCGACCTACGCTTCTCAAAATTCTTTTTAATTTTATCATTGTGCTAGGGCAGCTAACAAAAATCTTTGTATATTTGAGAATATATAATATTTATTAGGTGATAAATTTATATATAATACATAAAATATTTGTAATAACTAACCTCAAGCTCTCTAAACCACATTTCTCATACTGCCTTAGGGACTTTCTTCCAAGAAATATAAGGAGCATCGTACCTGCTCCGTAATATGTCCCGTATCTTATGTGTTGTTTGTTCTGATGGGTGAAATCTGTAAAAAATAATATTAGTTCAGAACAAATATTTAGTCAATTTGACATGACAAGTATAATCAACTTGAAATAACAAAACAAATTTAATATTATGTGAGTACGTATGTATCACCGTCAGGTTCAATCAACATGCGACCTATGGCGAGCTGAGGGGGTGGTGGGGGATAGTATGGCGGGACATATGGTGGATATAGATATGTAGTTGGGACACCAGGAGGTAGGGGTGCAAAGTAAGGGTAGAAGGAAGTAGTATGTGCTACATCTGGCGAAGATAAGTATGGATCTGGTGAGTAAAACCATGGGCTACTATCTACAAGAGTAGGAAAAGGTGGGCAAGATTGACTCTGAGTGGCAGGCTGTGATGAAGAAGTCCCCTCAGTATGTACAAAACTAATAGAAGGGCAAACAGTCAACTTCTTTTTCTGCTTAATAAATTATTTTTAAGCATTCCTTTGCTTTGCTTATCACCTGAAGACATCTGGCAAAAAAAAAAATTAAAACATGTTAGTAACATAAATTAAATCAAATATTTAATATGAAATAGCACAACAATTAAATAAATTAAATGAAACAATAATTAAAAAAATTTAGGGTCATGATATTTACCTTATTTTGATTCACTTTCATATGATAAAACAACTTCATCACTATTAAAATTTTCAAGAATTTCATCTATATTTAAATCTATTTCCTCTAACTGCAATTCACTCTCAGTAGTAACAATATGATCATCCACATCATTTGCAATATCTTTTAAATTTGACATAAAATCTTCTTGATGTGTTGTAGGTATTGATGTAGTTTTCTAAATTACTCCCCTAGGTTTGGTCTTCATAACTACAAACCAATCTTGTTTGCCTCATATTTTGCTCAAATAGTTGGTAAAGTACACATGGCTTGCCTGGCTTGTAATGATGAATGGGTCAAACTTCGCATATTTTCTCCCCTGCTTTACTTCTGTTATATCATAAATTGGATGTATTTTTATTCCTCTATTTTGTATGGGATTAAACCAATCACAACTGAATAGATAAAAATTATTCCATGACCAAGATATCCTAAGTTTAATATTTCTTCTAAAACCCTATGATACTCAGAATCATCACCTGTATGTGACACATACTCTAGATTTATCTGTCTTCCTACCTTCACACCATGATTTTGTTTGAAATTTGTAACCATTAACCAAAAAAATATGATAACATTTCACAGCTCTATTTAGTCCCCAAGCTAAATCAAGTAACCCAGGCTTGTCACTCCCTTGAGTGTGCACCTACATAGTTGATAAATTATATTAATATCATGTTCGAGAGATATTAGTAGAAAAGAAAAGTTGAAGGTTATACCATATTTTTAAACTAATCCACAAATTCTATTTCCACCAACTTTTGGACTTCAACTCGTTCAGATGTAATCAAACCATCAATGAAACTCCTAAAAATATTTTTACCTTAAAACGAATTTGTGAGTAATCAACGTATGTATAAATTAAGTCATACTTACTCAAGATATGTATCAACTTCATCATAATTGAGCAAGATAAATAAAGTGGCTACGCTCATCTCCTTATCAGTCAAATAGCACATGGTGCTAACACCTACCAGTTCACCACTTCCATTAAGTACATATACATTTGAAGATTTACCCACATTTTGAGGCGTAGTATTGTTGCTTGATTGTAACATTGTCTCAAAGTAGTAAAAGCAAAATTGAGTTATCTCATACATTAAATATGCTTCACATATTGAGCCTTCAGGATGTGCTTTATTTTTTGCGGTATTCATAAGTTTATTTAAGTACCTCTCAAAAGGAAATATCCACCGATATTAAACTGGTACACCAACTAAAGTCTCATATAGTAAATGCACAAGTAGATGATCCATAAAGTCAAAAAAATCAGGAGGAAATATCTTCTCAAGTTTACACAGAATGAAAGGGATATGTTGCTCCATAAGAATCAGATTCTCTAAATTTAATTTTGAATAGCATAAATCCCTGAAGAAGATACTTAACTTGATCAACGGCTTTAAAATTGGATATGGCAAATAATTAAACGCAGTTGATAGTAGACATTGCATAAAGATATGACAGTCGTAAATTTTCAATCCAAATAATCTCCCAACTCTTATGTCAACACATCTATTAAGATTTGAAGAATATCCATTAGGTACCCGTAAGGACTTTACCTAGTCACAAATAATCTTCTCTGCTCCAAAGTCAATGCAAAAGGAGCTTTCGGTTTGAGAAGTTTATCATTTCAACTATCCTTCAACTCTAACACTTTTCTCCTACAAATCTCCTTTAAGTCCACCCTTGCTTTTATATTATCTTTGGATTTATCTTTGATGTCCATGATTGCATTGAATAAGTTATAAATTTTTTTTTCTTAATATGCATCACATCCAAATTATGTCTGATCAAGTTTTTTCTCCAATATGACAATGACCAAAATATGTTTTTTTGTCTAATTGTGATTGACACCATATCTTGACAATTTATAATCAGCTAATACTGGTGAATCCACTATTGTAGGCATGTAATTAACTCTTTTAAATATTTCTTCACTACGGAATCTAGGAAGAGGCTGTGACATCTCCATTTTATTTTTAACAAATGCATCTTTGTTTCGCCTTAAAGGATGACCTACATGTAAGAACATGCGGTGACAGTCAAACTAAGTGTTTTTTCCTCCATGCTTTAAAGTGAATGCCCTTGTATATTCCATACAATATGGACAAGCTAACTTCCAAGAAGTGTTCCAACCTGAGAGCGTGCCATAAGCAGGAAAGTCACAAATTATTCAAAGTAATGAGGCCTTTATTATAAAATTTTGTTTGGTGGAAATATCATATGTAATAACTCCTTCCCATAATAAATATAAATAATCAATCAATGGTTGTAAGAATACATCAATCTTTGATTTAGGATTATGCAGTCATGGAATGTTTACAATTAGAACATGTAAGAAACAACAATACACAACTCTGGTGAAAGATTGTATAGGGGTGAGTATCATTGGCCAGCATGAGTAAGGTGAAGTAGAGTGACTAAAAGGAGAAAAAAAATCTGCGCATAAACCTAATCTGACATTCCTTACTTCTGTGGCAAAGGCAGGATGTGTACGATCAAAGTGTTTCCAGGCCTCTTCTTTTGAGGGATGTGTAATCACACCTTCTTTTGATATGTGCTCATTATGCCATCTCATATGTGTAGTAGATCTCATGGAAGCACATAACTATTGTAATCTAGGAATTATAGAAAAGTAAAATATCCTCTTGAATGGTATATCCTTCTGCTTTCTTTTTGACATATTTTTAGGTTTAAATCTTGGTGCATTGTAGTGACGGCATACAATTTTAGACTGGTCATTCTTATAGTATAACATGCATCCATTGACACAACAATCTCTCTTTGTGTATGTTAAATCCAATTTGGAAACCAACTTTTTAGTCTGATATAAATCTGCAGGAATCATGTTATCTGTCGGGTTGGTTTCTTTAAGGAGGCCAATAAATTGATTGAAATATTCATGGGGGCATTATATTCTGCCTTAATACTTAACATCTTAATTGCAATAGATAACTCTGAATGAGTTGTGCATCCATTCCATATTGGTTTTTGGGAAGCCAGCAATAAGTCATAAAAATGTTGTACTTTTTTATGTGGTGTCTCTATTGTGTATTGTTTGTTACGAATATGTTTTTCAGAAAATATAATTTTGATGATAGAAAACACTTTTGTTTCTCTACGACTGCCTTTCCTACAAACATTTTAGGTTCTCAAGATCAGACTTCAATTTGAACCAACTCAAGATTGGATAGACTAGGCCTGAGTCAGTTTGTAAACTTTTCCCTTTCTTGAGTCTATTATAAATAATGTGATTCTTGATGCTAAGTAACCTTATACACACACAATTGGGGGAATTTTTTTGTTTGATGTAGAGATTTTTTGTTTTGCTCACATCGTCTAGGATGATCCACAAATTGGCCTAAAGAATCAGTTAAAAATAGAAACTCTAATTAGAGCATCCTGATTAAGGTAGCCATCATCAAGCACATCGTTCTGGATGATATTTGTATCGGCCGGGATGATAGGCTTAAATAAAAAAGAATCAGCCGCCAGATCTATTTAGGTATTGTTTATTTTTGGACATCGTTCTGGATGATGCAACACAATTATGCCTAAATAAATTTGGTAATTAAGGTTTAATTGCTCGATCATATCATCCTAGATAATTGCAGGATTAGCCAGGATAATCAGTTCAAAAACCTTAGTTTTCCCTGGATGACCAAATATCAACCAGCTAGTATTCAGGGCGATGCTCTGGACGATTTTCACAAATTTGAACTAATTGTCTAGGATGATCTTGATGATCAAGCTCTTTTTCCATCATCTAGATATCCATTCAGTGTGATTATTTGGATGATATTTAATAATTTATACTAATCGTATAGGACGATATTTTATGGACATGGATGATATGAACAAAATTCTTCTAATCATCTCAGATCGTCCTAGCTGATTAAACTTAATTTACATTGATCGTATATAATGATATTTATATCATCCTGGACGATAAAGTCAGTTTGAAACATTTAAAAGCTATTCCGTAGCTCTTATATATAAGATCTCTTGTATCACTCATGAGGGCATCTTTTGCTATTGTTATAACCTGAGAGAGCCAAGAGGAGAGGGAGACCAAGGGAGAGAGAGAGAGAGAGAGGATCTTGTGAGGGGGAGTTTGTGAGGGGGTTCACAAAGGTTGCTCCAAGTAAGGATCCATCGTCATCTTCTCCAGTCATTGTTCTTAGTTTCATTAGGGGTTCTAGAGAGGTCTACTTCAGCATCTGATCAAGGTTCTCTGCCTGCTTCAAGATGAAGTAAAAGGAGTTGGGTTCTCTGCCTGCTTCTAGAGGAAGCAAAAGGAGTTGGGTTCTCTGCCTCACCTGGGTTGTTGGAAAGGAGGTTTGTAAAGGCTTCTCCACCTTGCTGTGAGGGAAAAAAAGAGACACTAAGTTTAGTGCAATACTCAGAGGGCGCCTCCGAGGAGTGAACGTAGGTCGGGTTGACCGAACAACTATAAATTTCTGTGTTCTTTATTACTGCTTTCACATTTAATTTCCGCACTTTATTTTCTGTGGTGAATCTTGATTTTTGTTTTAAGATTATATTTTGATTGAAAGATTTTTTAAAATACCAATTCACCTGCCTCTTGGTTAGCCTTAGGACTAGTTCATAAGGGCTTAACATCCCTGTCAAACTTCCAAGTGCCATCAAAGCACTTTCAAGTGGTACTAGAGCGGGATTCATAAAATCTAATTTTTGAAAACTTTTTAATTTTGATCGATGGCTAATTTTGGTAATCGTAATACAATGAAAGGATATTCTATTACATGACCACCTTTGTTTGATAATATTCCTTTTAATTTTTGGAAAACACACATTTCTACATTTTTACAATTGATTGATTATCGTATGTGGATGCTTATTAAAGAAGGTTATACACCACTTTCTTGTGAAAAATATATACAAAGTGTATCAAAAATCAAAAGATGCACAAAGTGTGCCATTCAATTGACAAGAGGCATAAATTGAGCCAACAAAAAGAAAGCTTCCCTCTCTTTCAAAACCTTTAAATCTTAGAAGAATTCATATGTCACTTGATATTTTCAAATGCTTGATTTTAAATTTCATGATTGTGACAAATTACTTTGGTATATTATTCTATAAGATATTTTTTTTTGGAAACAAATTTTGAACGGATCTCTTTTTCTTATCCAATTGGTTTGTTCTGTGTTAGGTCTCTTATTTTTAAAAGATGATTTTGCCCTGAGAGAAGTCCGAGCTAGGGTTAGCAGGATCAGATATTTTACCATTTTCAGATTTCAATGATGTTAACTCATTGGTCTTACAAGTCTTTAAATTCAATCACTTTGAGAATTTATCATATTCATGCCTTATTTTTTAAACAAAAAATAAAAAAAATAAAAAATAAAAATGATAAAATTAATTTTTGTTTTTCGTCTCTTCTTTCCTTTCTTTTTATTTTACTTTATTTTTTACTAGTGTTGTTGTGTTTAGCCCTTCTCTGATCATCTCCGTCCCTCATTTGATTTTAAACTCTTTTGTAACATCATCCTGAATGATATTCATATCATCCTGGACGATCGATTCAATTCACGTAAAATTCCATCTAACGGCTGATATGCCTCTTCTACTTCCGTTCATCCTAGACGATGCTCTATCATCCTGGAACGATCTGATCATCTTCTGCTTGAATCATTTGTGATCATTCTGGACGATTCTCTTCATCCTAGACTTTGTTCTTAATCTTTGCTCAATTTATGGAAAATTGGCCTGTATGATCCGCATGTTCGTCCTTGATGATACACGTGGGAATACATTTGAACACTTTAAATTCGACCGGTATGATCAATTATTGGTGATCGTACCAGACGATCCACTTGTTCATCACGTACGATGCACGTGGTAATTGTTTAAATGTTTTTAAATTCGGTCGGTACGATCCATTATTGTGCATCGTCCTAGGAGATCCACCTAATTGGCCAGGACGATCTTCTTTTTCAACGGTCGTCCGGCTTGACTCCTCGGGAAGATCGCATGTGTCTTGTCATCCCGATGATATATGATCATCTTGGATGACTTTACTGCTTTTCTGACCAATCGTCCTGGACATAATTATTGCACCCGATCGGCCTGGACGATCGGGCTGATTCTTTAAAATTCGAGGATTCCAGACATTTTTTCTCACACACTCTTCTTCCATCAGTCGTGCACTTCATGTTTCTTTGTTGTTCTTGAATATGGCAGGAGGAAAGAGATATCGCCATCATGCTGGTAGTTCCTCAAGGGAGAATCTCGACCCTCGCTTCACCGAGGCTAGCGACCAAGCTACCTATTTAAGGTACAAAATAGACGAGATCATTATATCTCGGACTGGCAAACCAAATATTCTATCCTATCCTGTTCTAGATCTGTTTGCGCACACTTCCTTGACCTTCCTTCTCACTCTCACTTTACCAATCAACTCCGAGCTTCTTTTTGAATTTTTCGCTAGCCTCCGCATAAATTCTTCTTTCACTGCTCTCAGGTCTTGTGTGAATCGACATCCCATCGAAATCACATATCAGGACTGTCAAAAACTTTTACAACTTTTCACCACAGGGGATAAACTTCACACCCTGTGTTCTGATCCTGACTAAGACTAGGCTCCGGCCAACCACTTTCTAAGAAACTCTTATGTTCACTTTCACATTAGAGAGTTTAGCACCTTACTCAAAGTTGCTAGGACAATCCAGTATGTCCTTCACACCTAAATACTTCCAAAAATGATGATCACGTTCATATCACTCTTCTTCTTTCGATCACCACGTTTTACATTTTGGCCCGTCGTGAATTCAATGCCACTGATTTATTTTTTTTCTAGATTGAGCATCTGACCAGTATTTTTTGATCCAGGTCATAGGAGGAAGCAAAATCTAGCCCTAGGACATATCATTACCTATGTCTTTGAATCAAAATACAACCTCCAATATTCTGCTCCACAAAATTTTCAGCCTGTCTTCTACTCAAACAACTCCTTCCACGTTCTTCACAGCACTCATCTCCACTCGGGGCACGAGAAAGCCGTGTGAGCTAAGGAGGAGGTAGCTCCTGCACCTATTTATGCACCTGCTCTGCTCTGCCAGCACTCTCAGCTGGATCAACTGGTGGAGTTATTTGACAAGTGGGAGACATAGTTTAAGACTTACATTACTGCGTAGAAGCAACAACATACTGAGGATGTTGCTCATTTTGACTCCTACGTTGCTCACCAATAGCACCAGCACGACCAGGATATGGCCTAGTTTGGAGAGCAGTTCGCCCCTCTTTCGAGTTACTTTCAGCCACATCCAACACCACCACCACCTCCTTCGGACGATCAGGGGCCGTCCTTCTTTTAGTTTGCTTATTTTTATGTGATATTATCTTTTCTTTTAATGTTGTTTTTATTGTGTTTCTTTTTCTCTCCTCCTTTTTATGATGTCAAAAGGGGGAGTAGCTGTACTAGTTTATTCTGTTCTAGTCTAATTTCACTATTCTAGCTTGTTATGTTTTCATGATTAGCTAGTTGAAATATTTGAACTGTGATTATTTCTCACCTGTTTCCTTTAAAACTGCTTTGAACAACTTCAAGTATTTTTTGTGTTTGCCATCATAAAAAAGGAGGAGATTATTGTGAATCTATTTTTTAGGGAATATAATTTTGATGATAGCAAACACTTTTATTTCTCTATGATTGCCTTATATACTAACATTTTAGGTCCACAAGATCAGACTGTAATTTGAACTAGCTCAAGATTAGGTAGACTAGGTTTAAGTCAATTTGTAAAATTTTCCCTTTCTTGAGTCTACTGCAAATAATGTGGTTCCTGATGCTAAGTAACCTTGCACACACACACTTAGGAGAATTTTTTCTATCTGATTTAGAGTTTTCTGTTTTTGCTCACATCGTCTGGGATGATCCACAAATTGGCCTAGATGATCAGTTGAAAATAGAAACCCTAATTAGGGCATCTTGGTTAAGGTAGCCGTCATTAAGCACATCATCCTAGATGATATTTGTATCAGTCAGGATGATAGGCTCAATCAGAAAGAATCAATCACTAAATCTATTTAGGTATTATTTATTTTTGAACATCATCTAAGACATTGTCCTGGACGATGCAACACAATTATGCCTAAATTAATCAGGTGATTAAGGAAAGCAGCTAAGGTTTAATTGCTTGATTATCTCATCCTGGACGATTGCAAGATCGACCAGGATGATAAGTTCAAAAATCTTAGTTTTCCCTGGATGACCAAACATCGGCCAGTTGCTATTTAGGGTGATGCTCTGGACTATTTTCACAGATTTAAACTAATTGTCCGGGACGATCAAGCTATTTTTCCATCATCCAAACATCCATTCAATGCGATTGTCTGGACGATATTCAATGATTTGTACTAATTGTATAGGATGATATTCTATAGTCCTGTGCGATATAAACCAAATTCTTCTAATCATTGTGGATCATTCTGGTTGATTGAGCTTAATTTGCATTGATCGTACATGATGATATTTATATTGTCCTGGACGATAAAGTCAATTTGGAGCATTTAAGAGCTATTTCGAAGCTCTTCTACATAAGATCTCTTGTATCACCCATGAGGGCTTCTTTTGTTGTTGTTTTAACCTGAGAGAGCCAAGAGGAGAGGGAGAGCAAGGGAGAGAGAGAGAGAGGATCTTGTGAGGGGGAGTTTGTGAGGGGGTTCACAAAGGTTTATCCAAACAAGGATTCATCGTCATCTTCTCCAGTCATCGTCCTTAGTTTTTTGGGGGTTCTAGAGAGGTCTACTTTAGCATCTAATCAAGATTCTCTGCCTGCTTTAGGAGGAAGCCAAAGGAGTTGGGTTCTCTGCATGCTTTTGGAGGAAGTAAAAGGAGTTGGGTTCTCTGCCTCACCTGGGTTGGTGGAAAGGAGGTTTGTAAAGGCTTCTCCTCCTTGCTGTGGGGGAAAAAGGAGAGACACTGAGTTTAGTGCAATACTTGGAGGGCGCCTCCAGGGAGTGTACGTAGGTCGGGTTTTCTGTGTTTTTTATTACTGCTTCCACATTTAATTTCCGCAGTTTATTTTCTATGCTGAATCTTAGTTTCAATTTTAAGATTGTGTTTTGTTCGAAAGATTTTTTAAAATATCAAATTACCTCTCTCTTGGTTATCCTTGGGACTAGTTCATAAGGGCTTAACATCCCTGTCAAACTTCCAAGTGCCATCAGAGCACTTTCATTGTTCAGAGTGCACTCCTGTTGCATCATGAACTAAGTCCTTAAGATCAGGTCGGATATTATCTTCCTTAGCTATATTAAAACTTGTCAATGGACCACACTGAGAATCTAAATGTGGCTCATACTCACCATGACAAGTCCAATACCAATATTCCAGTATGAACCTCTATGGTATAAATCAACAGTTACATCATCTGGACTTAGGTGCATATGATTTTTATGTTTAGAACATGGACAGCGAAACTTTCCATCTAAGATGAAACTGGGCATTTGACTAACTGTTTGAATTAAATAGTTCACCACTTTAATAAACTCATCTGTTAATGTCTTTTATCCTTATGTTAATGGATTATACATCCAAATTCTTTGATTTCTGATATCCATCTGAAATAAAACTGTGTAAAAATATAGTGATTTAATAAGAATATTTACAACAATAACATGCAACAACAACAACATCAACAATATTAATAGTTGTGTAGTCATCAAAATGTCTCATATTGAATGTTAACCTTCAAATTTACTACAAAACTCAACTCTTATAGAACACTACGGAAATGATAGGTGGCGGGTTAGTGTTTCTGCAAAATCACTTCAAAGTGCCCAACAAGTGTTGAAAATCATCAAATATTATCTATTAAAACCCCTATGATTGATTTGGTCAAACGTTAATGGCCAACATTCTATTTTAATGGACAACATTCTGCACCATAAGACATTGCAGGTCTAACAAACATATTATAGAATTTTCCCGTAAGATTAAGAGAGACTTTTTTATCAAACAACAAGCCCAATGCATTCCTCCAGTTCAACCATCCAAATTGAATTCTACAACTAATATCCTCATCTATTTCATTAGAAGGCCATCGGCCGGTCATCAGAAGGTCATCGGTCGGTCATGAGAAGGCCGTCAGCCAGTCATCGGAAGGCCGCCGTTTTATATAACCAAGCCATCTAAGGCAACTCTCTTTTGTATTCTGTCTCTAAGAGTAAAGACACTCATCCACCTAAGCATCCTCATCTCTGCAACACGTAATTTAATATTTTACTTTTCTTTTAATGGCCAACATTATACACCATAAAGCATTGCAGGTCTAACCACCATCTTATAGAATTTTCCCTAATTTTGAGGAGGGACTTTTTTATCTTAAAACAATCCCAATGCATTCCTCCACTTCAACCATCCAACTTTAATTCTAAAAGTAACAATCACCCCCCCTCCCCCCCCCCCCCCCCCCCCCCCCCCCCCCCCCCAAACTAAAACTTCTATTACTAATTACATTCCATATGTTCAACTATAGATCTACTCAATTAAAAGAATTTAGACTTAAGGTTCACATCCATAAACAAGTTAAAATTTAAATTTGAAAAGATTTAACATTTATCCTAATAATTTATCATTGTTATTATTTATTTTGAATTTATCCTATATCTTTCAAAATATAAATTTAACTTATGAGTATAGAATTAATAATGTAGTCTAGGGATTTGTTGTTCATAGTTTAAATATAGAAATCATAAGTGCACTATTATATGTGCTAGATTACATATTTTTTACATTTTAGTTAAATAGAAGGATGAAATTAAAATCAAGCTACAACTGATGCCAATTTTTGAATGTACTTATCATTTTTCATTTTGTATCATTTCCATATTGCTTTTTCATATTTTTCTTCCCTTTCCTATTTTGTGAAGTGTATGCTTAATGATTTTAAATATCAATTTTTGATTCTCTTGCATTCTTATTGAATTAATATAAGGATTCAATAAAATCTCTAGTTATGTTTCAAGATTAACTATGATTTAACTAATTTAAGCTACTCATAATTTACCCTTAAACTTATTTATTCACTTTCAATTCAATTGTCAATATAAGTTAATTTCTAGTTTCTAAATTCAAAATTAAGTTAATTTGCTTAAATGATCTAGATTAGTTAATTGTTTTCTTTTCAAAGTATGAATTTTATGCAAAATTAATTCAAACTATAATATTGGGTTTTATTATTATCTTTATTTTATATAAATTTAATTATAATTTTTATTTTGACTAAGTAAAAAAAGAAAGTGCAATTACTGTAGAGAATAATATACTGCAGTTTAACATAAAAATTTTAATTAGTTGTAAACAAAATAAAATAAATATGGTGTACTAACACTAAATAAAAAATGAAATAAACAAATTCTCTCGTCTCTCTCTCAAGCCAAGGCATACAAAGACTCCTAACTATCAAAGTCAAGATCTTCATCCTCCTCATCATCATTATAACCTTTTCCATAAAGTTGACAAATAAAGGGCTCATAAATAGGAGCTAAAGGAAACTGAAGCTAATATGGGTGCCACAAATGGACTGCTCTTGAACATTCCAACAAGGGCAACATTGAAATCAGATGTACACCTATAGTTCTTCTACTACTAATATGTAATGTGGGCTATCCTTATTTTTCATTTCAAATTTCTAGGCTTTAGCTTCCTTACAAAAATCTAGAAATCCCTCTATTTGAGTTCTTAAATCTGACACCTATTCTCTTACATTTTTTGGTGTTCCAGGACTCATACTACTACTTGCCCTACTATAATATCTAAGCTTATTATGGCCTCCCTCATCATCACCTCCCCCAATTTTCTTATAACTGAATTTTTTTTTATCAAAGAAGAGATGGGAAAAAGCTACTCCCAAATTAATCTCCCCTAACATCAGTATTGACACATAAGGCCTAAACAAGAGAAGGGTGCCTCAAACCTACTAAAGTAGGTCCCCTAATGATATAAGTCAAAGATGAATAAATATGTTTCCCTATATCGATAGTATGCCCAATCTAAATGGCATGCTCACTGTTAACTTCACTAATGTATTTACTAGGTAAAAGGCGGGAAGGAATGAAATAGTCTCAGGCTTTAGAAGTTTGAGTAAGAAAAGTAGCAGGAAAGTTAATGACCTTATTTTCCCTCTTCCTCCAAGTAGAACCACTATTGGGATAACAAAAAAAACTATTAAAATTTCTTTCGGGTCAATAGGAGTTCCAAAGAAAGCAGTGTACTCATCATATTCAAAATCTTTCAACTTAAATATATTGTTAATGGAAAGAGAATTAAAGGGCACCCACTTACCTCTCACATAACATTTAGAATCTAGAACCTCTTTTTTATTACCTAGAAACACCCTCATAGTTTTGATAATAGCAGTAAAAGGTTCCTCACAAAAATGTTCCCAACCCCCGACTCACTATGGTCTACAGGACTAGAGGACTAGGGCTTTGAAAACCATTTCCTATAATAAGTTGTTTACTGACTGCGAACTCAATAAACCTTCCCTTGACTTTGATAAAAATGAACCTATGCTTTCATAAGAGGAAGGGGATCACTTCTTACCAAACATTTTAGGGGTTGTTACAAGAAAAGCAACGAGGCTAATGAAAACTTAAGTGCAAGAGAGTACTTGAGGAAGAAATGAAATGAATAAAACCGTGGATTTCTTTTTATAAACACGTTGAACACTGCGACATTATAGGGATTAGCACTATAACACTTAAGAACTAAAAAATAAAAGGTGGGTTAAAATAACAAACCCTGCAATGGAGGTGAATATGTGGTGCAGTGACACTTAGATTTCAAACTAAAGTGTCATTTTTTGCATGGGGAAAGACTGCGGTGTTTGACACATATGAGCACTACAGCATTTGAGAAGACTACCATTGTGATGCTATAAAATAATCTATCATAATTTTGTCCTAACACTGTGGTATTGGCAACAACGTTTCAATGCTCACCAAAGTACCATAATGGAAAAAATTAATGTCATATAATTACATATTGAACCGTTAGAGTTTTCTTTTGACTTAAGGACGTAACACCACAGTGCTTGAATGTGTAGCACTGATACACTATTTGAGTGATTAAAGTACTGTAGTGTTCAAGCATATAACATTTCCATAACACAAATGAGTGTTTTTCTTGAGAGCTTAGCGCTACATTGCTAGTTTTGAATGCCATAACACTTATCATGCAAATGAAGTGGCTCTTCAAGCCCTAGCGTAATGGTGCTAGTTTAATTTTTAGCACATCAAACATTCTCAGGACTTTAGTCATAACTTTGATGAAAGTTAATTATGGAACATACAACTAGTACAAAACATTTAAAATAATAAAACATAAAACATGAAAACTATAATAAATAATAATGTATAAGTAAACACAAATATGAGTTACCTCCTAAGCAATGTTAAGTTTATAGTCTTCAACCAGAGTTGCCTATATTTATCAATTTGGCTAGGTACATCACTACCACTTATCAACTAGTTTCCACTAGATTCTTTTCCTTTATCTTTAAGGTTAACCATAGCATTTCTAGGGAGAGACCCAAGAGGTCTAATAAAAAAAGAGATTATAAGCTATCCTAATTAAGTTTCTAAGTTTTTAATTAAAGCAGTTCGACTTTATAATTGAGTTCCCAATTGAATCATGACCTCTTCCAAAGGTGAATTTCTATTTTTATATTAATTACTTTGATTAAATCTTGGAGGATAAGAAGGTCCATGATTCACAATAGGTTGCTAAGGATTATTCTAGTTTCCTCCTTGATTAGGTTATCTTGAATTCTATGGATTATTTCCACAAACATTATTAAACCAATTAAAGTTAGGGTGGTTCCTCCAACCAAGATTGTTGGTATTAGAATAATGATTATTTTATCTTCCAACCGTATTAAAATTTTAAATCCCTAAAGCACTAGTATCATCAACATAATTCAAATGAGTTTCTACCAATTGTATAGATGGTCTTGATCCTGAGTTAATTCCAATAAAAGTTAACAAAGAATCTGATTCATAAATTCCTGCTACTCTTATAGGATTCACCCTATCAGTAGGCCATTAAAAATTATTAGTAAACATTTCCTCTATTAATTCATAAGCATCTTCAAATGGCTTAGACATTAAGGAACAACTAGTTATAGCATGTATGATTGACCAAAGAGACCCTACTAATATATTATAAAAGGTCTGAATAACCAATCAATCAGGGAAAGCATGGTGAGGGAATTTTCTAAGCATCTCTTTAAATCTCTGCCATTTTTTATAAATTGATTCTCCTTCAAGCTAGATAAAAGAAGTGAAATTATTTCTAAGTTTAGCAATTTTTGAAAATGTGAAATACTTTATTAGGAATTTATGTGCCAACTCATTCTAAGTGGTTCTAGATCCTAGGGGCAGTGAATTTAACGACATTTTAGCCTTATCCGTAAGAGAAAATGAGAAAAGTCTAGGTCCATTGGCTCCATCAATAACCCCATTATATTTATGAAAGTTACACATAATTCTAAGAAACTTGCTAAATATAAGTTAGGATCTTCAACATAAGTTCCTCCAAATTGGGAGTTTTAAACTATTTTGATAATGACCAAATTTAATTCAAAATTATAAGCCTAGATAGTAGGTCTATTAATATTCTAATGGATTCCTTCTACAATAGGATTAACATTCTCCCTAAGTGGTCTAGCATGGTTCTGATCATGAACTAGGTGAGAAATTATTAAAAATATTTTGGATTTTTGAATTTTTGTAAGAGTCTTTTCTATTTATGGATCAAACAATAAGGGCTTCTTATTAGATCTATTAGGCAACTAACAAAGATAAAACAACTAAAAATAAAAAATTAAACAATCAAATAGATTTTTTTGGGGGAAATTTTATAATTATTGCCAAATAAAATAAAAATACAAGATATAAATAGGTCTAAATATGAACTTATTTCAATAATATAACAAATTGAAAAAATTCCAAAACCTTATGGGGGCGAAGGCAAAGTCAAGAAGTTAATGGTGAGCTAATGTGAAACTCGCTAAATTTGAAATATACTTAGATTTTCTTTAATATAAAATTTATAATAGCCTACTAATTTATGTAAGTATATGTGCCGAATCATATAATAAAGTGATAGATCTGAGTGTTGAACCCAAAGTGCTCTGCTAAACTACAACAAAACTACTATTCTTACTCTAATTGCATGAATTTATCCATTTGAAATGAAAAATAAAGTTTTTTAGTTCCTAACACTGAATGAAATTAAGTAAAAATGCTTGATACAATTAAAAAAAATGTTTTAGACTGATGCATATAAATTACATATCTTTTTTACAGAGACTCTTAATTATATATGTGAATCAAAGCATGTACATCCCTAAATCATTATCGAGCTTGTAGGGGTGAAAAGAAAGATGGTTAGTCTTCCAAAAGTTTTATTATCTTTATAATCTTCCCATGTCTAAAGAAGAACATTGAGCACTTTATATTCACATCTCAAAAAAGGCATAATTTCCCTCAAGCCATTACCTCCATTAGATATCAAAATTCACGCCATTTTGCATCTTCAGATAACACATGAGATAACAATCACCCTAAGATGCATAGCACTATAAATATTAAGGAATTTTATGCCTTTTTGACTCCTAGCACAAAATACTTTAGAATTTTCTCTAGGAATCAAAATTCCTTTAGATTCACTCATTTCAAGAACATATAACATAAAAATAAATACATATTTCTAATTTCACTAAACAATGTCATAGACATCATAGAATTTCATAGAGTGTCCTACTAATTGTCAACTATTAGAAATTTGACAAAAAAACCCTATATAAACTTTAAATTTTTTTAAAAATTCATCTAATTAGTATATTTTGCTCATAACCAAAAATTGAGACTTTTATTACGTTATTAGAAAATCTTGGGGTTTCTGAATATTTTTCTAGATCATCAAAATAGTGCATTTTTTAAACTACCTTATGAAAATTTGCAAATAAACTATCAAAATGTGAAAAATACTGCCAACTATGATATACCAAAAGTTGCACAGTGAAATATTACCTAATGAGTGTATATATCTGAATTTGCCTTAAAATTTTAATTGAATTCCTGGGGAAATCCACAAAACATTAAATTATTAAAATCTTATAAAGGTCAAAGGTAACCTAACCTCAAAATAGATAATTTTCCAAACATGACCAATGGATGAAATTGACCCAAAGTAGCCTGAAAAAAGACTCTCTCTCTCTCTCTCTCTCTCTCTCTCTAACTGGTTTCCTAAGGGTGAGAACATTTTTCCTTTTGATAAAATGAGAAGTTTTTGATATTTAATAAATTTTTTCTTCCAGCATCGCAACATTCTTAACAAATAGAATGGCACCCCAGCATCCAGACTCGGCACTTAAGCATTCCCACAAAGTCCTAAAAATATAAAGAGCTTAATGCCTCCAACTCCAGCACCACGACGCTCCCAAAGAAAATTTCAAAAACATATTTCAATATAGACCCTTGGGAAAGACTTCAAAATAGAATTTGTGCATTCACTTGCATACAAAATATTCTCAAACATGTGCAAAATGTAAATGTAGAAAGTTTGAACACACTAAACCTACTAGATTAGGTTAGAATAAATTTTAATACAATTGTAGGAGGTATGATAAGCCTCTGACCTTAGAAAAGTATCACCCTCAACATTTCAAAATACATACTAATTAGAAAATAAATGGTTATGTCTACTTCATTTCAGACTTTTTCTCCCAAGAAGATTCTCTATCAAACATGTGCTTCCTTGTCAACTTAACCATAGGGATTTTCTTACTTCTTAGTTTCTTGACGTCATATGCCAAAATTCTTTTAGCATTCTTTGTAACTCAAATTAGTTCATACCTCTATTTGATCTTCAAATATTCTGCTTCTAGAATTAGGTACTAATTTACTCAACAAAGAAATATGAAGCATAATGTGAATTTCAGAAATGTATTCAAGGAATAATTTCAATTCATTCAACCACTTCAAAAGGTCCATTATATCTTGGACTCAACTTTCCTTCTTTTTTCCAATCTTCTTGTACCTTTCATCGAACTAACCTTCACATATAAAAAATCTCCAATCTAAAATTCTATAGATTGATATTTTGGGTTTAGAAACTAACCTTCACATATAAAAAATCTCCAATCTAAAATTCTATAGATTGATATTTTGTATCAATGTATTGTCTCCTTATGTCTTGTATAGTTTACAATGTATATCTTATTATATAAATCTTTTTAGTTGCATCATCTATCATAGTTGGCACTATTAGACTTCTTTATCCCACCACTATCGAAGATAAATGTGTCTAGACTTTTCTAAAATACAAAGCTTTGAAAGGAGTCATACCTACACTCAATTTAAAACTATTGTTGTATTTAAATTCAATAATATGGATATTATCTTCCCAACTTCCAAGAAAATATAGAATACAAAATCTTAAAAGATCTTCTAAAATTTGAATAGTTATTTCAGACTGCACATTAGTATAAGAATGAAAAGCCATACTTAAATGCAATTTATTCCAAAAATATTTTGAATACCTTACCAAAACCTGTAGCTAAGCCTACCATTATAATCAGAAAAATGATCCATATTTCGACTATTGTGGACCCATAATCTATTCTTACAAAAGATATTGTTTGATAAGATAATAGAAGCTCAAATTTCCTACCATATTTAATTTGATCAACCAATCTTAAAAGTTCATTATCAAAATTTTGAACTTCTTAGATTCTTTCCTACAAAGGAGTTGCATAATTATTTGAGTTAGTGTGCCAAATTCCATATTAACAAATTCAAGAACTTGAAGTTATAACTTCTTCTTATCATGAATTTTCTTAGTATCAGAAGTAAGAAGATGTCTTATGACACCAAAAAGTTCCTACTTAGAGCAGCTACTACCTCATTTATATTACAGGCTAATACTAAATAGTCACATCATAGTCTTTTATCAATTAAAGCTATCTTCTCAACACCAAATTCAATTACTTTTGAGGGAAAATATACTTCAAGCTCTAACGTTCAGTGAAATTATCATATTTAACTCTATATAAATGCTCTATGTAGATCTTTAGAGTAAATATACAGTAGCTAACTTTAGATAATGCATCAGGTAGTTTTTATTGTACAATTTTAATTATTTGGTACCCTAAGTTATAACCTTTCCATCTTGCATGAAAATACATCTCAAACCTTTTAGTGAAGTATCATTGAACACCTAAAGTCCATCTATATCAAATGGAATGGTCTGAATTTAATTTGAAGTCAAATAATATTTTAATTTCTAAAAAATCATTCTCAAAATCTATTATCCAATCATAAGGAACCACATTTTGGGTTAATCAAATAAGGGGGACAATAATTTGAGAAAACCATTTCACTAATTTTCTATAATACCCAATCATTCCTAAATTAATGCTATGTATCTCAGATACAATAGTAGGCATCATCGAACTAGTAATTGCTTACACTTTCTATGGATTTATAGAAATTCTTTTAATATTTACCACATGTCTCAGGAATGAAATGATCTTCAGTCAGAGGTCACATTTAGAGAATTTAGCATATAGCCTTAACTTTCTAGGAGTCTCTAGAACAATCCTTGAATGAGTAGCATGAGCTCTCCTAGACTTAGAATAAATCAACATATCATCTAAAATAGTTAAATGAAATGATCAAGATAATTCTTGAATATTCAATTCAGTAAATCCATAATGATTGTAGGTGCATTAGTCAACCAAAAGGCACGACTAAAATTTCATAATGACCATATCTCATATTGAATATAATTTCACTACATTTCTTCCTTCACTTTTAATTTTTGATATCCAAATCTTAGGAAAATCTTAGAAAATATAGAAGCACTAATTAATTGACCAAATAGATCACCAATCTTAGGCATAGGATATTTTTTCTTAATCTTTACTTTATTCAATTCTCTATAATCCACACACTTCTGCATAGATCCACCTTTATTCTTAACTCATGTAATAGGGGCACCCCATAGAGACATACTTGGTCCCACAAACCCTCTGCCCACTAGCTCTTGTAACTACACTTTTAATTCTCACATGTTCCTTAGGATCCATCCTGTATAGAGCCTTAGCTATTAGAGAAGTGCCTAGTAAAATTTTGATGTATAACTCCACCTATTTGTTTAGTGTTAAACTCACTAACTCCTCAAGAAAAACATCAAAAAATTCTTTCACCATAGGAAAATTTTAAATACATCCAAAAATAATCTTCTTATCTTTACAAATGCCAAAAAGAATAAATTATCTTTATTCCACAGCTTATCTACTTGGAATGCATATATTAAACAAGATATGACTCCACTAGTTCTTTGAAAAAAGCACTTCTTACTACCCAAAACCAAAGTCAGCCACTTCTTCGCACAATCAATATGAGCCCCATACCTACTAATCCAATGCATATGCATAATAACATTAAACTTAGATAGGAATGATATTATTAGTCTAGATCTCCAATTTCTATCAAAAATCTCTAAGTCACATAAACAAACCATACTAGCCATGTGTAATGATACATAAAGAAGAATGCAGTAACATATAAGGTTAGCATAATAGAGTAAAATTCTTCTAAAAAAAAACTTTCTTTAGAATCAAATAAAATTCAATAATGAATAGCGTATATGTAGGTAGTAGATATAACAACATATATTGAGTCCATAGCATTGTATTAAGATACTATAAACACATGCCTAGTCCATTATGGGAGAAATAAACTACAAGACTCTCATTGACCTCCAAAAATCTACCTCCCTAAAGATGAGCCACCAACAGTACTAGATTAACCCTCAGAAACCACATGGGATGGGCCTACTCTCAGTCTCGCCTCTTATCTTGACCTCCTAGCTCATTCCTTAGCATGCATATTAGATCTAGCCAATGGATAGTTAGTAAATTTATGCCCAATATGGACACATCAAAAACAATATCCAATCATCTTATAATACTGACCCATATGTCTCTTGTCATAGCTCTAACAAAAATGTACTTCACTAATAAAACTCATAGGTCTTGCTGCACTACCACCCACAGATACATATAAACCTCTTCTAGATTCTCCGGGTCCAAATCTACTTCTCTTTCCTTTGTACCCTCCATAAGCATACTCTCATGCAAGCCTCTTTCAATTAGCAAACTACCACTACTGAGTAGCCATCTGATCATTCTCCATCAATCAAGCTCACTGAACTATCTCAAATAAATCAATAATATGGAATGGTACCCACCAACAACTGCTAGCATCGTCTCAATATTACAATCAATCCTCCGGAACTACAAACTGCATCGTCTTCCTCTTGTGCCATGGTTGCTGCACATGATAACTCAAATGCCGATTGGTACCTAGACTCGGGAGCTTCCGCACATCTTACAAATTCTTTAGACAGCCTCTCTCAAGATGGCTCCTATAATGGATCAAATAATATCACTATTGGTGATGGCAGATCATTACCAATTGCCCACCTAGGCAACGGTATTATGCCAACACCATACAGTAAGCTTAAACTCACACCTATTCTTCATGTTCTGATATTATCTCACAACTTATTATCTATTTCTAATCTTACCAAAGATAATAATGTATCCGTTTGTTTTGACTCACACGATTTTGTCATTAAGGATCAGACGATAAGTAGAACCCTTATAACGGGACCAAGTGACAAAGGACTCTACCCGCTCCGCACGACTGTTGCCTCATCCTCTAGAAAGGCGCTTGAAGCTCAACATCAGACTTCCTCTATTTGGCATCAATGATTAGGCCATCCAAATGCTAAAACAATTCATTTAGTTTATGTTTCTAATAAAGCTTTGCATATACCTACTAGCAATCTGTTTTACTCTAGTTGTACTAGTTCCAAATGCCACAAACTTACATTTTCTAAATCATGTGAACGAGAATATTTTTCCTTTAGCTATGATTCATTCTGACATTTGGGGTCCCTCCCCGATACCTTCACATCAAGGTTTCTTGTATTATGTGGTTTTTATCGATGATTTTTCACATTTTATCTGGGTCTCTCCCATGCGACATAAATCTGAAGTTTTCAATATTTTTCATGATTTCAAATGCTTTGTGGAAAAACAAACCAATTTCAAAATTAAATGTCTTTGATCAGATGGAAGTACCAAATACGTGAATTCTAACTTCAATTTTTTTTTCAATAAACATGGCATTCAACACCAAACCTCTTGTCCTTACATGCCTGAGCAAAATGGTTTGGAGGAGCGTAAGCACCGGCACTTAATAGAAACCACTTGCACCCTATTACATAGCTCCTCTCTTCCACACTCTTTTTGGCTCAATGCTGTCCTTACAGCATCATATCTTATTAATCACCTACCTTCTTCGACAACTCACTTTGCTTCTCCTCTCTACCTCCTTTTCACAAACTACCCGACTATGCCTTTCTAAAAGTTTTTGGATGTGCCTGCTATCCTTGGATTCCTCCCAATCAACGCCAGAAGCTCAACTCTCGTTCTAGACCCTGTGTATTTCTCAGGAACTCAAGTATTTCCAAAGGTTACAAGTGTCTAGATCACAAAACCAATAAATATTTATTTCAAGACATGTAGCTTCAATGAAACTAGTTTTCCTTTTCAATATCATACCTGTTCTCTAGACTCACAACTCTCCACCTCAATTCCTTCACATCTCCTTGTCCCTCATCACAAAATCTCTAATCTAACTCCATCAACTCCATCCACTGCTCACAATCCTCCCATTTCTCGGTTACCAACTCAGCCGACCTCAGCCCCAACAAACTCAACTTATCCTGAAATACCCAATTCCACTACTGACATTGCATCCTCTCCATCTCCCTCAATTTCGACTCCACCACATGCTGCCACTGCTCAGGCTAAGGGCCATCCCATGACTACAAGACTTAAAAACCTGTTCTCTCAAACCAATCCAAACACTTAACTTGCTTCACATTCAAAATCAATCTACTCTCTCTACACCACCTGAACCACACACCTATCAGGAAACAAACAAACATTATCAGTGGAGAAATTACATGGCAGACGAATTTCATGCCTTACAACGTCAAGGAACATGTCAGTTGGTACCACTGCCTCATGACACCATCATACTTGGTAGCCGCTGGACTTTTAGAACCAAGTACAACTCTGACGGCACCATTGCAAGGTTCAAAGCTCGGTTAGTTGCACAAAGAAATAATCAACAATATGAAATCAATTACCTCGAGACCTTTAGCCCGGTCGCTAAATTTCCTACCATTCGAACTCTTCTTATGGTTTCTCTTAATAATAGATGGCTTGTCCACCAAATGGATGTAACAAATGTTTTTTTACATGGCACTCTCAATGAAATTGTTTACTTGAGACAACCAAAGGGATTCAAAGATGACATTCATCGTGATCACGTTTGTAAGCTTCAGAAGGCTATCTACGGCCTCAAACAAGCACCCAGACAGTGGTTCAACACGTTTTCTAAGTACCTTCATACTCTCGGTTTTGCTCCAAGAAAAGATGATTCATCACTATTTATTCTGCACCACGATCATGTTGAAGTCTACATAGCTATCTATGTTGATGACATACTATTAACTGAGAATAATCCTGACATGATAGCCCACATCATTTCTCAGCTGCATACTCAATTCTCTATGAAACATCTCGGCTTGGCCAACAGCTTTCTTGGACTTCAAATCAAAACAAATTCCAGCTTCTACTTTTTATCTCAATCCAATTATAATGAATATGTTCTTAAACTTGCCATTATGCATCAAGGAAAAGCCTTGTCCAACCCGTCGTGCACAAAAAACCCTGATCCTCTTCCTGAAACACAGCTGCTGACCGATCCAAAGCTCTACAGACAGATAACGGGATCTTTGCAATACTTAACATTAACGAGGCCTGATATATCCTATGCAGTCAATTTACTATGTCAAAACATTCACAACCCATCCTCTCACCACTTCTATTTACTGTATTGCTTATTAAGATATATCTACGGCACGTTATCATTCGACCTTCCCATTTTGCAGGGTCCTCTTGAGCTCTCATCATTCTCTGATGCAGATTGGGCATGCGACAAGGCCATAAGAAAATCAACATCTGGTTATTGCACATTCTTGGGCAATACTTTAATACCATGGAGAGTAAAGAAGCAACACACGGTTGCTAGATCCTCAACGGAAGCAGAGTACAGGGCCATAGCATTCTCCCTCACCGACATTATCTAGCTCTGAAGACTATTGCTAGACTTCAACATTCAACTCAATTCGCCTACAAGTCTACAATGTGACAGCATGTCTGCTATTGTCATCGCTAACAATCCTGTATTTCACGCAAGAACGAAGCATATTGAAATTGACCATCATTTTATTCGTGATCACATTCAGTCACAAACTGTCAACATCCTACCAGTTTCTACCAATGATCAACTAGCCGATATATTCACCAAACCACTATCAACAAACATATATCATCGCCCTCGTGACAAGCTCATTGTAGGTTTTCCTCCGTTAGCTTGCGGGCGTATAATAAGGGATACCTGTATAACCACTTAAAGACTTGTATATACACCTGTATCTTGAACTAGGATTTTTAGGCATCTATATATATGCCAATGTATGTACCGTGACAGCTAGTTAATCAAATTCATTTACTGCTCTTTAGTCTCTGTTTACAGAACAAAAAAGAAAAAAAATCATAAGGAAAAAATCCTTCAACCTTAATATTAAGGAGAACTCTCTCTCTCTCTCTCTCTCTCTCTCTCTCTCTCTCTCTCTCTCTCTCTCTCTCTTGAATATTTCAAGAATTATTTAGGCAACATTTGATTTAGTCATTTTCCCACCAAAGTGGAAAATCATATGAAAGAGAAGGTCAAAGAGTTTATTTCCCACAAATCCTAGGGCATCAAAATATTAATTCATTTTGCACTTCAATAATTTTTTTTTTACAATGGCAATTCTTTATAAAAATCAAAGTCTAGCAGTCACTGCCTAATTTTTATGAAAAAAAGAGAACTTTGACAAATATTTTAAAACTTGTTTCATAAGTATCCACAAATACAGATCCGTGAAAAATTGCAAGAATTTTCTACCAAATTATTAGTTACAAGAAAATCTCAAATTCTATTATAAGAAATTTTGAAAATTTTGCGGACACCCTAACTTTCAAATTTTCATCTAATCAAGCAATAATATTTTTATGTTAAAAAAGGATTCAGGAAGGAATGACCAAATGTCTTTTACAACCATAATTTCATAATTCTCTTACAAAAATATGAGGTATGAGATATTTCAAAATGTATAACTAACAAGGGTGTAAAAAGAGGTTCTCGACCCGGGTTTGATTTATACCAGAAATTAATCCTCTCTAAATGCGCCCAACTCGAACGCAATCTATTTGCTCAAACGGGTTAATAAACCTAGGTCTGAATACGACCAGATAATAACCCAACTTACACAACACGACCCACTAACATGCGAGTAGGATCAATTAAGTGAGTGTTAGTGCAAGGGTAACTAGGGTAGAAAGAGAGTGAGTGAGTGGGTGAGGCCGTGAGGGCAAGGGCGAGGGAGAGCGAGTGAGACTACTAGGCAACCAGTTGAGATTACGAGGCATTCGGGCGAGGCTGCAAGACTGCAAGGCCATAAGGCCACAACGGAGAAAGGGCAAGAGTGAGCAATGAGAGCAAGTACGATGGGCCAGGCAAGATCCAATTGAGTGAGGGCGGCGGGTCAAATAAGTTATTTTTGGGTTCATGGGTTAACCTGAACCATACCCAATATATCAATCGACTAAAAAAAAAAAAATCAAACCCAACTCATTTGTTAAACATGTAGATCGATATCTAAATTTTTTTGGGTAAGGTCAAAGTCAATTTTTTGAGTCGTGTCATGTATTGACACCCCTAATGACTACCAAGTTGGTTGATTTTAAGAAGGCATTATTTATGAATATTTTACCCATCAAAGAGCGATGTTTTGAAATGATGAAAATCATGAGGTATCTCTATATGAAACCTACCTATACAAAAAAGTATTTAGTGAAGAAATAAATCATGAAAAGTATTGTAGTATGCTACTAGAAAAATGACATATTCTATAGGACCTTCATAAATCTTATACCCATCAAAAAGCAATATTTTGGTAGATAAAGTTTGAGAAAGCTGTGCCAGATATTATCTAAATTCACAAAAAATTCAAGATTTTTTGACAAATTACATGTTCACAGAAATACATCAAAAACTGAAATATCATTATTCCAGTATCAAGACATTAGAAAAGAAAATTTTCACACTAAAAAAAAAAAAATAATGAAATATAGCCTTGCAAAATTTTGGGGATATGCTTGAATATATGTATGGTCATTCTTAAAAAAAAAAAAAAAAAAAAAAAAAGTATGGTCATTCTTTAAAAAAGCCAAAAAAATCAATATGAAAAAATAAAAAATATTAAGCAAAATATGTGAAAATTCAAAGAAATTAGATTCCTTTCTTCTAACTCTACATCATGGGCATTTATTTATGTGGCAAAAATTATTTTTTGAATTCAATATATTTTTGAGTGATTCAAACTCTGAAGTTTAAAAATAAGAGGCAATTAATACACCACCAAAAATTGACTTACTCAGGAATAAATCTTGATGCAAATTTGAATTAAAAACTTTTTGAATTAAATTTAAGATAATATAAACTCTGATAAGGCAAACTAAATGATGCCAAAAAAATATGATCACAACCCAAATAAGAATAATTGAAAACTTTATAATATTAATTGGAGAATCAAATATCTTCAAATTCGGCATTCTTATACTCAAATTAAGTATCATGATGAAAGAAATCTAGTGAGACCAATATTTTTTTAATTTTGATAACATTAAGCACTTAAATGCTAAACAATGGCATATGATCAAGGGAAATAATACAAGACAGGCAATCTGGTGTTTCTTTTATTTATTTTTTTCAAATTTATTTGACATATCACTCTAAAAATTTACAAATGAGTCTCCCATTCTCTACATGATGAGGACCACGGGGCTTCAGATTTAAGAATGTCTAAAGTCTTGAAGAATCCAAAGGCTCTAACCATGCACCACACTAATGGACACTACATGACCGCCACTATCGAATACCTATCTAGCCAACTTTGTCATACCACCACTAACTAAGCACTATCATCATATTGTCATTGCCTATCCATTATCATATACCATTGCGATCATAGGCCACTATCATTAGACTACCTTTACATAACCATGATAAAAAATAATTGCCATCACAGGGTCACCAACATCAGATCACAATCACTCAACTACCATTATCAAGTTATTGTAGCTCTTCCCTTGTAATTGGACTGTCACCGATTAGTACCATAGCCAGAACACCAACGTCAATGCCATAGCCCAACGACCATCTATGGACACCCAACCACTATCATCAAACTATTGATGCCTGTTAAGTATTATTGAACCATTGTCGCTCGGTCATATATGAATTTCTTTCATCCCATAGCAGCTTTGCAATATTTTCTACCTGCCACCCATACACTTGTAATATAATTATCTCCAAATTAAGTATAGGAAAATATTTGTAATCAATGCTCATAAATTAGAATCATTTTAGATTGGCAAGATCATGTGATTTTTTTCTCCATTTTCAAGGTTTTCACTTTAAAACTTTAAAGCTTTGATGTTATATGTAGTCTTTTAGTTATTTGTTTGTGTTTTAGAGCCATATGCAACACTAGGAAACAACACTATCTCACTCCATTGCCATGAATTTTATTGTGCGTAATAAATTTATATGTATTTATATTGGTCTTTTATTTATATTTATCATTCTAAAATTCTTCATATCCTTTTCTAATTCTATCTCTAAATTATGTCTAATGAACATCTTCAAGTCAATTACAAATTTTTTATTTTCTCTTAAATTTTAATACTATTCTCAAAAAATCAAAAAATAATAACCAAGTAGATTATATATAGTAAGGTGTCAATTACTCACTCGACCAGAAAATCCGATCTAAACCCGACCCAAAAAATTTGGGTTCGGGTCAACCCGCTAAAGAAATGGGTCGGGTTTGGGAATAATTTTTGGACCTGTAAAGAATTTGGGTCGGGTTCGGGTAAACCCATTAACCTGAAAGGTGACCCGACCCCGAAACGCGTTAAGAGGCTTTAACACAACTTTATACTAGTCGTGACACTCATTCAGCGGCAATTTATGAGGTATGTCGTTATAGTGAGTTTGGAGTTAGGGTTTCTTGCTTCCTCAGTTCCTCTTTCATGGTTTCACCTGAAGCCCCGCAGTCGTGGCTTAGCTCGCAGCTTGCAGTCATTGAGTTGATTAGCTGAACCATTTGGATTTTCTTCAACACCAGTAATTAGGGTTCCCGCCTTACCCTACGCCAGTCTGCCACAGTCTGTAATAAGTAAACTCATGAATAACTTTTGTTTCAGTCTCGAACCTTTGGAATTGCTGAAATTCTATTTTTGATCCAAGAGCTACTCTTCTGTTTTTCCACACTTTTTCCATCTATCTTTTGGGATTTGAAAGTGAAGTTGAAATGCATTTATAGATTAGAGTTTTTTTTATTTTTCTATTTTAGATGTTGAAACAATAAGTGAGTTTCATTGTTTGTTGTATTAGTGTTTTGCACTATTGCACTCTTGCTGTTTAACGTGTTCTTGACGTGTAATATATCAAACTGCCATCTGTAGGTCGTGACTCAGGAGAATAGGTTTTCCACTTTTCATGTACGAAGAATATGGTTTTATACTTTCTCTAGTTTTCTGCCATTACACAATGTTGTTGTGATTTGTTAACTTGTTATGTTGGTTTTAACTATGGAGTTGAGACTAGGGTTTGGCAGGTTGACGACTAGCTCCTGTAAACAATGAATATGTTTTATTGTTCTGGAATTTGAAGATTAGGGACTTAGGTCTTAGGAAGTGAAGCTGTGAACTTGTTTCCTTGTTGATTGTCGTGAAATCGTGAAGCTGCTCTGTTAGTGTGTTATTTACCCTGGTTGTGAAATCGTGAAGTTGCTCTGTTATTTGCACAATATATCTATATTTCTTGCAATCTAACCCGCAAGGCTGCAATGCTTGCTGAATTAGTTAATTTGGTTGCCCATGCCATTTACTTTTTTAGCAGATTAAATATTGAAATTCTGGCCTGCAATGTTTTTTATTTTTTTTTAATTTAAAAAAATTGCCAAAAATAAAAAATTCGGGTTGGCGAGTCGTGTCGACCCGACTCGGGTTTAGCCCGGGTCAAGTCTAGGTTCAGGAAGTGGACCCGTATAGCTAAGCGGATTGGGTTTGGGTCAACCCATTTAACTCTGGATCAGCTCGGATTCTACCCGAACCTGACCCGTTAACCCGAACTGACACCCTAAATATATACCATTTGAAGCAAAAAATATATATTTTCTACACCATTAAAATTCTGTAGTACTAGAGGGGATCAAGATTATTATTGTAGAACTATCATCCACGAACAATTAGGTGATCTAATTTGATAAATTTTCTGGTACAAATTTGATCTTTCGTTAAACCTGAGAAAAAAAAGTCTCGTAATACTCCGCATTAAAAGTACAACTTTGATGCATTTTTTAATCAAATTTGTTTAAATTATTCTATTTTATTTTAGATATGCTCATAAATGTTTATTTAATTTGATCATTTCTAAGGATTTAAATTTAGGAAAGAGAAAAAAATGCCTTGTAATATTCTGCACCTAAATTACAACTTTAATGCTTTTTTTTTCAAAAATCAAATTAATCCAAGGCTCCATTTGGGATAGCTTTCCCAATGACTTCTAAAGCTGGTTTTAGTACAATAATTTCATGAACTCAAACGTTTGTACTGGAAAATCACTTTAGAAAGCACAAAGAAAACTGTCCCAAATAAATCATTATTATTTTGGTAGGCTTTTTTTTAAAATTGATTATTTTGACTTATCTCAACATCTTTATAATCAATTAAGAAATTAAATTTAAATTTTTAATGCATAATCAAATCATATAGAAATTACATGAAATTTAACATCATGCTATTTATACGATGATGTTTTGTTGCATCAAGAAAATTTGTTGTGGTAAAATGTGTAATTATTGTCTATCTTTGTATAAAAATCTAACACACGTTGATAAAAGTTGTCAAAGACAAGAAAATTTGATCGTAAAAAATCCAAGAAGGGAAAATTTACAATGCCTACCCTAGTTGTAATATTCAACTATATAATAAGAGATACAAGATTGTTTCCTTCATCACATTGAAGAACATGAGATTATACACAATTATCTAATTTTTAGTTTGAAGATTACAAAAATCACTCAATCACAAGCGCATAATTATAACCCAACAATAGGGTTCTATGTTAAAAGTCCAATGATAATAATAGGAAGATGAAAATCAAATGATGGTGGCAGTAACTGCTGAGAGTGGTTCCCAGTGGTAATCGCCATAAATTGCTATATAGTCTTTTATCTCGACTGGTTCTTGAACCTCTACTTGATGTAAAGAATGAAGCCCCATTTGTTGCATTTTTGTAGAATGTTTATTAGAATCCAAAATACTTCATCATATGTTTCATATAAATACCATTGATCAGATATCATTAATCAAAATTTTAACTGCCTTAATGAGGTTAAAATTATGATCTTAGAACCATTGGATTTGTCTCTTCAAGACAATCTATTTGTTTATAAGCAAACTAGAATTGAAGACTGTGTCATCCTTTAATTAATTTTAAAAAGTTTTTGAATATATTTCACCAGCTTTATTTAAGGTCTTTTGGAGTAAGATTGGATCACTTATAGTGTCAATATGTTCTTCTTGTTGGCACTTTTAGTTCAATTATTAGTTTGTTGAAATCAAAGTTTAAATGGACCACAATTTGATTTCAAAAGTTTCAAATTTAAAAATTTATCGAGATTCATGTCTATCGAGCAAATTTATTGAAGACGTATCAAGTTTCAAACAAATGATTTCTATTATCCAATTAGATAATATATGAATAAATATTAATTAAAATAAAATTTAATTTATGTTATGCCTTTAGAAAATTCACTTTGATATGCACACATCTTGATGCAAACTTTGAAAACTTCAAGAATTAAATTCATAATTATTTAAAGATTAATTTCAACAAATTCATAGTCAAATTGAGTGCCTTGATAAAATAAATCCAACAAAATTAATGATGATCTAATCTGAGTCTAAATAAGTCTAAATCAAGCACTTGAAAGATTGTTAAAAACTTTGGAGCATTAATAGAAGGATCAAATGGTTCCGATTTTTTGCATGCTTGTAGTCAAAATGAGCAGCTTGATGAGATAATTTGAACAATCTAAATATTGCTTAGTTCTAAGATTTTTAAAGTTTTTAAAAGTTGAATAACTAGTGTATGATTAAATGATTTGATATGAGCCATCTGATGGAGTGTTATGAAGTTTTAGCAAAATTTAGCAAAATAATCAATCTAAAAGTACTATAAATTGACCTTCATTCTTCACAAGAAGGGGACCTTGACTTGAAGAGGGAGAGCACTTAGATATCTGAAGAACTTTAGGGTTCTACTTGAATTTCATTGCTGATGATCGACGCCAACCATCACCATCACTTAATTACCATCATTTGTCCATCATCACATGATTTACATTGTTTATTTGTAATCACCTAATTTTCATTATATATTCACCAATGCTTGAGAGCATTGTCCAACCTTTATTACTTGACTACAATTATATAACTATCATTGCTTAACTACCATCATACTAAGGTGGGTCATAATGAAGGAACTTTCACCTAGTGAACCCCCATAAATGAGTTCATTCAGAGATCAATATGCTTTACTTTATCGAGACTGCAAAAAGGAGATTGTCACACATTGGTGAAATGGAGGGTCATCATGGATAAAGTAACTCATCACTCACCATGCAGAGAGGAGGTTTATCATCAAAGCCAATTTGCTCTCATCCAACTAGGTGTACTCATTCATGTTTGCCAACCTCAACTATAGGGAAGCACTTACTCATGAATATCTCAGCTCGCCTAGCCGTGACCATCACATCATATGCCTCTTTTTATGTCTTAAAATAATTCATTCACCTTCCTGTCCTATGACAATCAAAGGCTCTAGCATAGTTCATTGGTGACCCCAATACACTTACTAGTTACAATACCCTTCTACTCGATACTCACTTATGGACTCGTTTATGCACACTTGCCTGAACCTACTTGTCACTATTGAATTCGCCCGGAGACAAATCATCTAGGTTATACTATGTCATTCTCTTCTCAGCTTACTAGGTGGAAACATGTGACTAGGGTAGTTTATATTGAGTGATTTAGTTAATAGAGTTTTTATTTTATGAATATTTAACATTTTATATAGCCCTCTGGTCCTTATAAATAAAGAGTGAAAACGAGCATTTTGAAATTTTGACTCTTTGAGAATTTAAGCATCCCGAGCACTTACTATAAGCTTCCTCTAATGAGTTGTTCCTCCATTCGCACATGAGTTTTCAATTCACCCCTCTCAGAGTTCGTCTGATAGTAAGGTCAGGTGTCATTCACGAATAATTTAGGATCCAACAAGAGCGACATGTCCCACCACCATTGTCTGACAATCATTTTTTTCTGACCAACATCACCTAGCTAACAAACATCATCCAACTGCTGCAACTTCAACAGTCTCCCACATTTACATAATTGTAACTTTGTGTTACATACAATGTAATCATAACCTCTCCAATTAAGGGGAAGAACATACTCTTATACCATTTTGGTATAGTGAATCATTTCACACCTCATAGTTTTTTTTCTTTTCGAACTCTCTTGTAAAATTTTTTATGGTGATCATTGCATTCTTTTTTATTTCTATGTGTGAATCTTTGTGAAAACTAAGATACTAAAATTCACTCTGTAAATTTTCTATTAAGCAAACAATATATATTTATGTACTTTCTTTTCTTCCAAATGCCTGCATGCCTTCAGGCACATATAAATCATTCAAGCATATCCCATCTAGTCGAGACGACAAACAAGACCTAAGGTTAAGTTCAGCTTTATAATATTCTAGATATATTCTAAATAGTAAATATTATAAACAATTAATTTCGAAGAAAACAAAGACTTGCCTCAACATAATTAATATCATAAGACATCAAAATAAGAACTAATCATTGATTAATTATTAGTGTTCTTCTATATTTTTTGACTAATCATATGTCATAAAATGCATAATCTATACAGTAGGAAGTGAGTACGAAAGGAGGCAGTTCATATTCTTATTCAAAATAAAAATGTCTCTTCCCTTCTCATCAAGTTAATTAAGACTGAAGAGGACAAATAGATCATTTTATGCTACTTTGATACCATCTTTGTTTAATTAAGTAATATGCGTTGCTTCCGCATCATTTCCGCTCAGTCATAATTCAGAAACCTAACCTGACGTTACGGACTCTGAGGAACTTAAACAGCTCAGTCTCACCATTACTCTTTTAAATAACCAAGGGAACGAATCCTGACTCTCCACGCCTAAAATTTAATATATGTACTTCAAAGCAATCGGCCACCTTAAAACAATCATTAAATTAACGTACGCTCAGTGGTGCCAATTTTTCAATGATTGCTTGATTGCATTTTCTATGTGCGATATATATATATATATATATATATATATATATATATATATATATATATATATAATATACGCGGCGGTAGAGTTAGAAATTTTTGTCTGAGTATTGTACGAATATCTAGCACACAAATAGAAGATAAAAGAACACCAAAATTTTTACGTGGAAAACCCTGGAAAGGAAAAAAACCACGGGGCCACGCCCAGTTGAAATGATTCCACTAGTATTTGTTTGAAGTACAAGAGGCTAATTCGTCCTTAAAATTTAGGACGATCAGTTTACAATGCTTCTCTTTCGGATTGAGATCCAATTACAATGTCAAGCAAAGTTCTGGTGTCACCTGGAGATCGAGTAGAATTCTGGCGTCGTGCAGAAGTCCGGCGGTGGTCGTGGAGTTCTTCCCTCCAATCCTTCTCTTCTTCTTCTCTTATTCTTCTCTCTAGCTTGCTTGGATCCCCTCTCATGAGAAATGAGGGGTCTATTTATAGATTTTCTGAAGTGGCATGGCTTGTAAATATGTGTGAGATCAGGGGCAAATAGGGAGTGGTTGAATGGACGACTGATACTGAATCCCTTGATTGTGCATCGTTCGTCAGACATTTGAAGGTCTTAATGATGTCGGAATTCAGCGATCTTAGGCTCGTTGGATTTGTCTTGTCGAGCTATTCGATTTGACTATAAGCTTGTTAAAATCGAAGACTGTTTAGTAACTCAAATTATGGTACGAACTTTCCAACAGCACTTCGGGTGCTTGATTTGGGCTCATTTGGGCTCGGATTGAGTTGAATTTGGTGTCGTTGGGTTCATATATCCGAGACGCTCAGTTTGACTATAAGCTAGCTGAAATCGAAGTTCAGGTGCCCTCGGATTTAATTTTTGAAGTTTCCGGCTCGATTTTGCCTCAAGATTCGCGCTCGATCAAGATAATTTTTTGAGAATACATACATATATATATATATTAAATAAACATACGTCTCCGACGATCATTGCCAACAATCTTTATGGCTTAATTATCATCACTTTACTTCATCACCTGTCCATGATTCCATAATTATTGTCAACCAACCAATACCACTTAAGCTCTATCACTTAACTGTCATTACTCGAATGCATAGCCAACTTACGATCATCTGTCAATCAACTTCTAATTTTTACTGTCCACCAATGATGAGGACATCAACCAACTAATAACTTTTATTTGACCATTGTCATATTCCTTCATTACTTATCTAGCATTTTCACTACATTCATAAGATACAAAAATAACCTTCCGTATGTTATAATCTAATTTTCTTCAATTTGGGAGTCGATAGAATCTCTATAATCTTTATTTCTATGATGGATTATTTCAATTAGACTATGCTCCACAATATGTTTCTTTCTTAAATTTTTTACTTAAAAATTCTAATGTTTCTTGCAAATTTCTTTTATATGTGTATGTAAATCTTTGTGTAAAGCTAAACGAAGAAATTTTCACTTTATTGTCACAATTTTTTCAACACGTAACAGTTTAGTTCCATACATGCGAGCATTCCAAGCATTCTATAAATGCTTCTACAATATTTAACAAGTTTAACACCTGCCTTAATGGAGCTTCCAACTCCAACACGCATCAATCCAAGGACCACTCCCTCAATCCAAGAAATCAAAATCTAGTAGGTGAAGGACCTGTTGACCTCATTTTTGTATGAGGTCATTAGGGATCCATCCAGATCAATCCTGACCCTACATTAATCCAGACCTTAGATCCTGTGATCAATCTGATCCCCAGGATTCTTTTAGATCTAGGCCCTAGGATCTATTCTAGATCTTAGGACCCTTTTAGACTTCAGATCTTAGGACCTATTCTAGGCCCTAAGACTCTTCTAGATCCAGACCTCAGTCCAGTTCAGAATCCAGTCTTCAGCCTAGATCATACCTTTGATCTAACATCAAACCTATCCAATCAATTATGATCATTCAAATGATCATAAATGATTTAAATAGCTCAAGTTCAATCATTAAAACCCAAAATCCAGCCCAAATTCAAAAATCCAGATTCAAACTTCAAGTCCAAAGGCTTTGTCCTAAAAGCCTTTTTCACTGAATTTTCAAACACTTCGAAACCCAGTTAAATGACCTCCGATTCAGAGTCTGTCAGTTGCATACTGATGGGACATGTCTCTGGAGGTAACCCTCCAAATTTGAGCCCGTTCTGAGTTCTCTAACCCCAGTTACTAAATCAAGATCCAAAGGCTGTAAAACCTTCAATTATTTACAGCCTATGCCACTGGACCTATCACTTTGAAGTTTCTGACCTTAGAGCCTTCACCAAAGCCTCTAATTACTTCCAGACCCTTGATTATGACTCATTGAACAGTAAACTGCATTTTGGTTGACCCACTTTGACCCCCAATCGACCAGGGGTCAAAATGACCAAAATACCCCTGTGGGGCTCAAATGGTGATTTCAAACCAAATGAACTCCGAATTGAACGCAACCACCTCCAGCAGGTTTCAAATATCAAACCAAACTTGTTGGACCCATTCCCAGGCCCTGGGTCAACCTGGTTGACCAAGTCAACCTAATTGACCCAAATGACCCTTTAAAGGCCCAAATAGGTATTTTGACCTAAATGACCTATCTAAGCCATGGAATTACTTCCATTGAGCTTGAAATGTCATTTCAATTTGATTGAACCCATTTCCAGACCCTAAACCCACTTGGTTGACTCAGTCAATTAATTTTGGCTTAAGGGCCCATTAAGGGCCCAATGAGCTTATTTGACCCATTTAACCCTTGGAATCACTTCTACCAGATTCTAAATATTATATCAAACCCACCTGGACCAAACCCCCACCTTGGATCAAATAAGTTGACTCAGTCAACCTAGTTTGACCAAACCAACCCTTAAGGCCTTCTACTTTGAATTAAATTCCAAATCCATCCAAGTCTTTGTCAAACCCTCTCCATGCTCCTAAATCATGCCCCTAAACCACTTTGGCTGCCACCTCACCCTTGGTTGACCAGTTGACTGGTCAACATGGTCAATAAGGCTCTTTAAGGGGCTTAAGTCCCCATTTGGCTTGGCCCAAGCTAGCCCATTCCCTCCTCAATCCATTCCAGCACTTTCTTTTAATTCCTAAGCCTCCTCCCAAGCCACCTCAGCTGCCATATGGCATGGGGACCAGTCAAAGAGTCAAATTATGCTTTGGAATGGTCAAATGTGGTCAAAACCTCATTTAAACCTAATTATCCTTTAATCCAAACTCATATAACTGTTGGAATATTCTCTAGAAGCTTCCTAGAGTAACCCTCAGCCCTTAGATCAACATCTAATGGCTCATATCTGATTCCACATGGACAAAAGGCCAAAATAGACTTTCCACCTAGGATGTACCTTTGTCCTTTGATACCCCTGCTCCCAACCACTCCTGGGACAGATGTCACTCATCTGGAAGCTCACTCAAATGATCCCAGCCCTCCATTCAATCTGGAGGGGATTGAATAGGGCAAAAGGCTCAAGATGAGCCTCATTGCTACCCTAACATTCTCTCACCATATCAAACCTCCTCCAGCCGAACTCTCAATCCCTTTGAGTTCTCTTGAGCCTTCCACTCACTTCACCACTTAAACTCCGGCGATAAAAGCTTGCTCCGGCGATCTTCCGGCGAGCTCAATACCTAATCCGTCCAAGGCTCATTCCAGGCGATTCGTGGCGTGTCGGAGCTTGGAGTCAACTAGGAACTTATTCGTGGACAGTCTACAAGCTCAGAGAATCCGAAAACGGTTTAAACCGTCCATTGAATCGCTGTAAATCTCTAAACCTAGCTTAGGACACATAGTTTAAATTAGCTTTTCGTTAAGCGTATATTTAATTGTTCAAAAGGTCCCCCATTAATTCTGTTCACTATCTCAATCCGTGTTTAAAATTTCAAGTTATTTCGTTAACTGTATCGATCGAACGAGCTAAAAAACCGATCCTAGGGCGTTTTCGCAGCCTGCTTCAGGTTCGTGTCGTCTGGACCGTTGATCGCAAGATCAACGGTCCAGATCAAGCCATTTCGGCGCCTTTCAAGCCGTGTATCCGATTCACAGCTGATCGCTTCGTCCAGCTCCATCCAGTCCGTCCATTTGAAACGACGGAAATCCATCTTAGCCGTTCGATTCCTCTGGATTGAGATCGGCTGTATTGCTTGATCCTGACTGTTAGATCAAAACTGCGCGTGATCTAACGGCTCAGCATGATGCCGCGCTGGATAAGTGGAAAACGCGTGGACCCAGCTTGACCGCCGCCTTCCACGTGGCCTAGTCACGCGCCGCCGCGTGTAAATCCCGAATTAAGGCTTTGTTTTAATTATATTTAATCCCAAAATCTTTAAAAAATCATAGTAAATAAAATAATAATCCAAAAAACCCATATAATATATCAAACTGCTCATATTTTCAAGACCTTCAATTTAAAAATAAAATTACTTTAAAATAAGCTATATATTTTGAGTAATTTTAAATATTGATTGTTTAATCATTTTAATTATTATTTAATTAAAAATAATCCAAATTTTCAAAAAAAATTAATTTTAAATTATTTTAAATAACCAGAGGATCTCTCATTGATATATTAAAATAATTTTGATAATATTTTTTTAATTATCTTATTTTAAAATACATATTTATGTATATATACTAGTTTATATTTATACATATATATATATCTATTTTAAAACCTATTTTAAAATTATATGAATTTAAATCCTAAACTTTTTGAGGGATTCATTGAGATTTTAAGTCTAGATTAAGCATAACTGAATTGAATTAAGGGGGATTTGATTAGTGAGTAATCATGATTTGATTATTCACTAATTTAATTGTTATTTATTTGCATGCTTAGGTAGCACACACTTGCACTTAGTCTAAGGCTCTCTTAGATCCAGGAATTGATTGTCATTGTGTGTTTATTTCATGCTTAGTCAAGGGTTAGTAGAACTTTGATTCAAACCCATTAAAATTAGTGACACAATTAAGGACAATAATTAAGGGTTTATGTGTAGAAAACTTAGAAGAATTCCAATAATTAGGATTCACTTCCTCTTGAGTTGAAACTTCAAACACTTGAACTTAGTGACATGTACAGCCATTAGGAAAATTTTCACTGAATTTGGAAATCATTAAGGCCCATAATTAATTTTCTAAGTCTTAAACCCTTAATTAACCCTTAAAACTTCAAGAAAATGTAATAAATTCATTTTAAATCCAAAAAATACATAAAACCCCTCTAACTGACCAGAATCAAGTGCTTAATCAATGAAAATTAAAAGCCCCTTGAATTGACAACAATTCTGCCCTTAATTTAATTTTAATAAAAAATCAATATTTTATTAATATAATTAATTAAAAAATATTAAAAATTCTAAAAAATGTCCCAAACACTTGGAATCTCTCCTTAGGTCATTCCTGACCTTTGGAGCTGATTTCAAGGAGTGGGGACCTCATTTGGAGCCAAATCACAAAAATGCCCTCTAATTAAGTAATTTCAAAAATTCAATAAATACCTAAACTTTAAACCTTCATAACTAATTCAAGAAAAATCCAAATCACCCAAACTCACTTGCATTCAACTCACAATAACTCCTAGTATTTATCAAAAATATCAAATTCCAGAAATCTGTAATATTTCAAAAAGTCAACAAATCGGTCAACCACAGTTCAAAACTAGTTCAAAATTTCAAACCTTTGTAATAAAATGTAGAAAAATCCGATTTCAACGTACTTACCTTCTAACTGATCGTAGTAAGGTCTAGTATTTTAATAAAATTCTAACTTTCCAGAATTTGAACTTAATCAAAAAGTCAATTTTCAACCCCTTAATTAAATGATTAAAATATTCCAAAAATTCATAAATCTCAAAATCATCCTAAAATTCTAGAAAATGTTAACTTAATGTTTAAAACATTCAACAAAGCTTTTAAAGCACAACAACCATCCTAAAGATGAAGTTTATTGGCTGGACTACTCCGGGCTGCGGGGCTAAGTGTCCTAAGGAGGCTGGTTCCTCGAGCCTGGTGGCACAACGCCACGAATGGATTCCAAGGGGTGTTAAACCTTAAGAATAGATTAATTATTAATTATTCAACCTTTTAAAACCTCTAATTTAATTACATTAATTTGGTTTATCGGCTGGACTACTCCGGGCTGCGGGGCTAAGTGTCCTAAGGAGGCTGGTTCCTCGAGCCTGGTGGCACAACGCCACGAATCGATTAATGGCAAACTTAAATGAATCAATTTTGAAAATCAGCAACCAAACATTTCTAATAAAAATTCATTAATTATTAAACCTTAATCAACCTAAAATATTTAATTATACCGGATACCGCTGGGTAACCCAGGCCTACGAGGCTATTAACTTAGCCCCAAGGAAGGTGAAATAAACTTCACGGCCTCGGTGTGAAACAAAGGTGATATCCAACAAATAATTAAGTAAGTCTTAAAATTAACCTTAAGCCATTAATATTTGAACTCAAACTTAAATCCCTTAAACCTTCCAACCAACCAAACTTAAAATAACTTTAATTAATAACCCTATTTAGGACGTATCAAAACTACACGACCTACCTCACACACTTTAGATGTTGTGCTAGGATCACCGACTCTAGTTTTAGGATAGGCCGGTGTTTTACTTGTTACAATTGTGTGCCGTACTTTTCGAGCTTTTACTGCATGTTGTTTGCCAGTGTAGAATTGATGTGTTTATTTACTTATTTCCTGCATTCTGTGATTAGTTGTGCGATAGATTTACCCCTAGGTTAGGGACGAATTATATTCGTGCAATTTTATGCAGGTGGCCATGCTCATATAAGGAGCTGAAAACTAAAGGGGGCAGTTAATAAAAAAATATATATATAACTCTTTGCACAGGTACCTGCCGCGCTTAAGACCCCCTTTAAATAAAAAAGAGCATGGCCAAGTGTGGCTAAAAAATACATTTCATTCAAATTATAACTGCTTGGGAATACATATACAACTGCTGATTATTAGGATAACATTGCAGGATCGAGTCTAGATTTTCTTTTTCAAATTAATGTAATTTGATTGTATAAAGGTTGTAAAATTATTTGAAATGACTTGAATTTGGGATATAAATATCCAATTTGAATTCCAAAGAGGTGAAGACGTCCCTAGAGGGGAGAGTCTTCTTCCATTTGGAAGTCAAATTAGGATACTTTTTAAATATCCAAAGAGGAAAGATAACACCCCGATCAAGGGGGAGTTTCTTTCCATTTGGATATCCGGAACCGACGAATCAAGATGTTCGTGAGAAGACGAAGAAATGGACGACGAGAAGAATCCTAAATCTCAAAGTCATTTATTTTAGGATTAGAAATCCGGGTTGTAGTCAGTGGTGCCCGGTCACTTTAATTTTCTGTAAATTCTGTGATGTAATAATAAGGGCACTTGCCTATGGACGTTCAATTTGATAAATTTAATTTGATTGATTTATTTAAATTGATTGCGCATTAGAACTCCTGCTTTTCTAGTCTTTTTTTACTTGCATGCCGCATTTGGTTTGACCTGGAATTCGAACTTAGGCTCTTAGGGGTCTGTCAAAAATTCTTCTATTCTAATTAAATAAAAAATTTTAAGATAAGATAGAAACTCTAAACGGTCCTAAGAAGTAAGCTCGGACTCGCCGAGGGTTTTTCATGCATTCATATTATACCTTCTCAACCTTGTTAGGCATCTCCCCGCCTGCGGGTTCTGGCAGACCACCTGGCCTATGAGGGTGCCGATCTGTCAAGGGGATGTTATGCAATCTCTAGGGAAAAATCTATTTTCTAAGCCAAAAATTTTTAAACTGCTACATACAGATTTTGCATTCAATCGAGTCAATTAGCATGCATCGCATTAGTAACAAATTTAAAAGAGTCTAATATTTAATTGCATTACTTAGACATCGAATACCCAACATGAGTCTGAGGGGCCAATTAGGATCCGCTCTAGATGTCGGCCTCGTTCTCAAAAAAAAACATATCTTAAATAACGTTCCCATCACTCTACATAAAAAGACCGGATTCATATTTTAAAATCGTTTAGGTGGTTTAGCTGGCTCCCCAATCCAGGCCGGGGTAAGACCAGAATTGCATTGCACTAGCTAGGTTCGGGGTGCTAATTTTTAGTACCCAATTTAGACTTAGGTTCTGAGGCTGGCTCGGCCATAAGACCTCAACTTTCGGGAATTGAATCCCAAAATTCTAATAAAATTGATCACTCAAACTAAAATTTTTCTTTCAATCAAATACAAGCCTAACACTTAGGATAGATTGGAGTGTTTTCTGAAGTAATTCAGAATCTCAAAACACTCCCTACTCCTCTTCCTTTGGCTTCGAAAATAAGTGTTCAATCTTGAACCAATCCCCCTTGAAATTCAAACCTTAACTTCCTTTGATATTTAACTTTGAATTCTAAATAAAATTCATATCGCTATTTTAATCGAGAGTTTTCGTAGGAAAATCTCTAATTTTCCTACGATGTAATTAACTACGAGGGCTTGCGCTCGTAGGAGATTTAGTAACTCAGATTTAATTTTTCAAAATTAAAATTGATATCTTTTAAAACTTCAATTAATTATCTTTGGGAAATTCAATATTCCCAAAAATAATTAAATATTTTCAAAACTATATATATTTAAATACAATATATATTTTTTAATCAAAACAAAAATGGCGACTCCGCTGGTGACTATCTCACTCTCCATCTTTAATAGCGATATTAGTTTTATTGAATCGGTAGTCTTAACTACCTTTCCCTCCATTGGTCCCTCTTTCATTTCTCTCTTGAAAGAGTGTGGCCAATTCAATTAAGAGTTGTCAAATGAGAGGTGAGTGTAGGGAATTTCCCTCTAAGATCGGGCTTGGACATTTTGCCTCCAACTTGGTTGGTAGAGCGAAAGAGTTAAGCCTATCTCCCTCTAGACATTTCTATAGATGTTAGAAACTTGCGTGCTCAGATTATTAGTAGCATGCTAAGTTATATATCTTATAGAAATCCTCTTTAATTTTAAAATCTAAAATCTCCAATCTTTTGATAGAGTTAATTCTTTCCAACATCTAAGTAATCGCTACATGATATCGTTGTATATTGAGTTGTGATTGTTTCAATTCAATATATATACGATCAATCGTAGAATTCAATTTTAAAGATTTCATTAAAAATTCAATTATATCGACAGAATTAAGCTATGACATTTCGTTCTTAATCCATTAATTAGAATGAAAGAGTTAAGTAAATTCAAAAATAAATCTCCCCTAAGTAATGTGGACCTTTTGTAGAATGAAAGTTCAACACCTTGAGTCCCAAAATAAGGGGAGATGCTGCCGAAATTTTGAATTTTTAATTGTCTGTTTAAAAGATCATTTCAAATTGAATGATTGTTGTATATACCTTCTTACGACGATCGCCGTAAGAAACATATACGACATATCCTTGGATTTTCATGGCAAGATTTTGCCTTCAATTTTCAACTTTCAATTGTATTCGAAAACCTTGTAGTATTGTGTCACGACCCGACCCGAGACGAGACGGATCCCGCCCGCGCCGGATCGCGACGGAGGAATAGCTAACCAGGATCTGGCTTTGGATTAGGTTACTGAACTGATCTTCCAAATTCTTAACTCAACAGAAGCGCACAGAACAACAGAGCTACTAAAAACATCAAATGCAGCGGAACAAAACATCTATCTTTTCATTTCCTCAAAATAATCATCTACAGAACAGTACATGGCTTTCAACAGAAAGAAAGACAGAACAGGAAAGCCATGACTGTACAAAAATCAAAAGTACAAAAGTACCTAATCTGATCAGACTCCGAAATCTAATCCTGGATCTCCTTGCCCTTCCCAGAACCTGAAAACCACCAGAAAGCAAGGGTGAGCTCAACAGCTCAGCAAAGCAACAAACCACCAATCTAAATTCTCAGAAAACAAAACCAAACTTATCAGACAGAAATCAGATCAGAAGTCGGAACAGAATCGGAAATCAAAACTTACGGACAGATATCAAATCACATCAGAGTCGTACAGATCGTACAGAGCGTATCAGAACAGAACAAATCAACAGAGTCAGAAACAGAAATCAGAATCGTACGGATCATATCATATCATAATCACAATTTCGTACAGAACAGAACAGATACAGAAAGTAATACAGATACATATAGCTAAATGCCCTGACACTGACGGAATCTCTACGGATTCCGGCCCCTTATGCCTCCCTTCCCAGACACTGACTGAATCTCATAGGATTCAGGCCCCTTATGTCTCCCTTTGTGCTCACGGCACCAAAACAGATGTGCTTATAGCACCAAAACAGAATTCATCGGATCCGGAACAGAACAGATATCAGATTTCAGATTGAGCTCATTTCAGATTTCCCGTTTCACTAACTGAATCTCATAGGATTCAGGCCCCTTATAACTCCCTTTTTATAGCTTATACACATAGCATTTCATTTCAGAGAAAATCCGGACAAATCAGGAATTACTCAAAAATCGGGCAGCACAACGGCAGTGTACAGAATTTACACAAAAATTCCTGCAAAGAAAATTTACCGAATTCGCACAGAATACAGATAATCACATTTCAGAACTTTTATTCTACTGCACAGATAAATTCCAATTTCACAGAAAAATCCGGTCGACTAAAAACACAGTCGAATCAAAAATACCCGGACGAAAATCTTCAAAATATAGTCAAAACGTGCACACCCGGCACGGCAACGATATACAAAAAGTTACGCGGCAAAAACTGAACCGTTCAAAAGATACGGACGAAAATCATTAACGAAAACGGAATCCGGACAGAAAATACCGCCAAACACGACGGTTCTGAAAATTTAGAAAGTCGGATTGTGCCTTACCTCGTGCACAGCAATTTCCTCAACAGTCTCCTCGGACGAAAACAGCTCGGCGTCGCCCGAAAATCCGCTTTTCCACTTTTTCCTTCGTTTTTCTCTCTCCTCAGCTTTTTCTCTCTCTTCAAAATATCTCATTTCTATATATATCCAGACTGATCGTCCCGGACGATCGAGCTTCGTACCGGACGATCCATGAAGAGAGGAATTCCGTCCAGACGACAAATCACATATCGTCCCTGGCGATGGGTTCACGGGAGAATTTTCGTCCAGACGATCTAATTTTCGTCCCGACGAATTATACAACCAAAACTGATTTTCTGCACAACCTGTACCGATCGTCCCGGACGATCCAACTTCGTCCCGGACGAACCTGGAGCAAAAACTGATATTACAATCTCCCCAACTCAGAAAAATGTCGTCCTCGACATTATCCAGTCCAAACTCAGTCAAAACAAGTACGGGTACGACCGTCTCATATCAGACTCCTTCTCCCAAGTTGCTTCCCGTGCAGTCCGGTGCTTCCACTGGACTTTAACCATCGGAATCTCTTTATTTCTTAACTTTCGGACGTCGTACGCCAAAATAAGCTCTGGCTCTTCCTTGTACGCCAGATTCTCCTGAATCTCCACCTCATCAGCTGACAACTTCTTCCCAGAGTCTGAAACCCACTTCCTCAGAGTGGATACGTGAAACACATTATGCACATCCGGCATAGATTCAGAAAGCAATAGGCGATAAGCAGATTTTCCAATTCTTTCCAAAACTTCAAAAGGTCCAACATACCTTGGACTAAGCTTGCTTACCTGACCAAATCTGCTCACACCTTTCATCGGGCTGACTTTGACGTACACAAAGTCACCGACCTGAAATTCAACAAATCTGTGCTTCTGATTGTAATACTTCTGCTGACGATCTTGAGCGGCTTTCAATCTTTCTCTTATCAAATTGATCTTCTGAGCAGTTTCATCAGCAAAAGTGGCCCCCAAAGCCTGTCTATCTCCGAAGGAGGTCGGAGTCAAAGGAGTACGACACTTCCTGCCATACAAAGCCTCGTACGGTGCCATACCGATACTGGACTGAAAACTGTTGTTATAAGCAAACTCAATCAGCGGAATATGATCCTCCCAACTTCCGCTAAAGTCCAGAACACAAAGCCTCAACAGATCTTCCAGTACCTGAATCGTCCTCTCAGACTGTCCGTCGGTCTGAGGATGAAAGGCTGTACTGAAATGCAGTTTCGTACCCAAGCCTTGCTGAATGCCTTTCCAAAGTCTGGAAGTAAAACGTCCATCTCGATCAGATACGATCACACGAGGCACACCGTGCAATCTGACTATCTCCTTCACATAAATCTGTGCCAAGCGATCAACTGAATCCGTCTGTCTGATCGGAAGAAAATGGGCTGACTTGGTCAATCGATCTATAACCACCCAAATGGCATCATGTCCTTGTCTAGATCGAGGAAAACCCATCGCAAAATCCATCGTTACCTCCTCCCATTTCCACTCAGGGATAGGCAACGACTGCAACAGTCCACCTGGTCGCTGATGCTCTGCCTTCACCAACTGACAGGCTTCGCATCTCGACACAAACTCTGCCACATCCTTCTTCATCCCAGGCCACCAAAACAAAAGCTTCATATCAGCGTACATCTTACCACTGCCTGGATGAACAGTGTAGCCAGAATGATGAGATTCGTACAGAATCTCCTGCCTCAAGTCTCCAGACACAGGTACCCAAAACCTGTTCTTACAGAAAATAACACCAGAATCAGAAATTCGAAGTTCAGGAGTCTTACCAGATCCAATCTGAGCTATCAACTTCGAATAGTCAGAATCTGACTTCTGGGCTTCTTGAATCCGTGCTTCCAAAGAAGACTGAATACTCATCTGAGCCAACTCCAAATCACTGGAGGAAACCACCTCCAACTGCAATCTCTCCAAATCACGAATCAGAAAGTCATCACAGGTAAGCTGAATACCTGAGAATCCAGAAGACTTCCTGCTCAGAGCGTCCGCTACCACATTCGCCTTCCCAGGCTGATACTGAATAGTCAAATCGTAGTCCTTGATCAACTCGAGCCACCTCCTCTGTCTCAGATTCAGATCCTTCTGAGTAAAAATGTACTTCAGGCTCTTATGATCAGTAAAGATCTCACATCTGACGCCATACAGGTAATGACGCCAAATCTTCAAAGCAAAAACAACTGCAGCTAACTCCAGATCATGCGTCGGGTAATTCTTCTCATGTGGTTTCAACTGTCTCGAAGCATAAGCAATTACCTGACCATGCTGCATCAGAACACAACCCAATCCTTTCAGTGAAGCATCACTGAACACCTGGAAACCCTCCGTACCTGACGGAAGTGCCAACACTGGAGCTGAAGTCAAACACTCCTTCAATCTCTGAAAACTAGCTTCACACTCCGGTGTCCAAACAAAAGGTACTGACTTCAGAGTCAGTCTCGTCAGAGGAGTCGAAATCTGTGAAAAACCCTTCACAAATTTTCTGTAATATCCGGCCATACCCAAGAAACTACGTACCTCAAATACCGTAGTCGGCCTTGGCCAATCAGCAACAGCCTGAATCTTCTGGGGATCTACAGAAATGCCTTCTCCGCTAACCACGTGCCCCAGAAATGAAATGCTCTTCAGCCAGAATTCACACTTGGAGAACTTGGCATACAGCTGATGCCTCCTCAAAGTCTCCAACACAATCCTCAAATGTCTGGCATGCTCATCCTCAGATGCAGAATATACCAGAATATCGTCAATGAAGACGATCACAAACTGATCCAAATACTCCCTGAATACTCGGTTCATCAGATCCATGAAAATCGCAGGCGCATTGGTTACCCCAAAAGGCATAACCAAAAACTCGTAGTGCCCGTACCGAGTACTAAAAGCAGTCTTCACCACATCAGCTTCCTTCACCTTCACCTGATAATATCCGGATCTCAAATCAATCTTCGAAAATACCGAAGATCCGGAAAGTTGATCAAACAAGTCGTCAATCCGAGGCAAAGGGTACTTGTTCTTGATCGTGACCTTGTTCAAATCTCTGTAATCAATACACATACGGAGTGTACCGTCCTTCTTCTTCACAAATAATACAGGTGCTCCCCAGGGCGAAACACTAGGACGTACAAACCCTCTGTCAACCAACTCCTGAAGCTGAACTTTCAACTCAGAAAGTTCTTTCGGTGCCATCCTGTACGGAGCTTTCGATATCGGAGCGGTACCCGGAAAAACATCGATAGAGAACTCCACATCTCTATCCGGAGGTAAACCAACCAACTCCTCAGGAAAAACATCAGCAAACTCCCGTACCACAGGGATCTCAGAAACAGAACCAACCTCCAGGTTCAGATCCCGCACCGAAGCCAAAAATACCGGACATCCTTTCTTCCACATTCTGCTCACCTCCAACGCAGAAATCAGACTGGAGAGAACACCTCGTAATCCCTGAAATACAACTCTCTCTCCAGCCATAAGCAAACTCACTTGCTTCTTCAGACAGTCTATCTGGGCCTCATACTGACTCAGCCAATCCATGCCCAGAATCACATCATACGAAGAAATCGGCAATCGAATCAAACTCGATTTCCACTTCTTGCCAGAAATCTCGATCTCACACAAACAAAACTGTCGAGCAATCAATGGATTCCCAGCCGGTAAAATCACAGACAAAGAAACCGGTAAAACCATCGAATCCAAATGTAAAATCTCAAAACAATGCTCGGACAGAAAAGAATGACTCGCTCCAGAGTCAAACAAAACACGACAGGGCTGATCAGAAATGTAAATCGTACCTGTCACAACATCCGGAGCATCACGAGCCTCCTGCTGACTCAGACTGTAAACTCGTGGCTGAACTGGAACAGGAGCTGAAGCGACAGAACTACTCTGCTCCCTCTGAATCGTAGGTGGTCTCCGTGGTGCAGAACTAGAACCACCACCTCTACCAGCAAATCCCTCAGGGCGTGGAGGAACAGTCCTCGGTCTTCCTGCTGCTGAACCAACAGGTCTGACAAAGCCCTCAGATCGCTGCTCATATCCCATCTGTGGACATTCTGCTATCCGATGTCCCGGCTGACCACATCTGAAACAAAGACCAGCTATCCTGTAGCACTGGCCATGGTGTCGCCGTCCACAACTCTGGCACACAGGTGCCGTACTGACAGATCCAGAACTAGTCGTACTGGTAGCAGTACCAGACGATCCTCCGCTCTTCCTGGAATCTCCAGATCCAGATCCAGGAACAAATCTCCTCTTCCCAGAGGAACCACTGCCAGATGTCTCTCCTCCAAACCTCTTCCTACTCGCAGTCCACCGCTGCTGAGTAGCCGTCATGTCATTCTCAATCAGACGAGCTCGCTCCACAAGCTCAGAGAAATCGGTGATCCGGAACGGTATCAGGGGCTGCCTCAAAGTGTCTCGCAATCCCCTCAGAAATCTGTAGCACCTCTCAGCAGATGTGCTAACCAGCTGCGGAGCGTACCTGGCTAATGCAGTAAACTCAGCCTCGTACTGCATCACCGTCTTGCTCCCCTGAACAAGCCTCAGAAAACTCTCCTGCATCTGCTGTCGTGCAGAAGGGGGAACAAACCAGTCTCTGAATACCTCAGTGAACTCCTCCCAAGTGATCAAGGAGTTCAGTCTGCCCTGAAATCTGGCTGCTTGCTGGCCATCCCACCAGTGCTCAGCCTCTCCGTCCAACAGAAAAACAGCTAACGGAACTTTCCTGTCTGCAGGACACTGCATCCCGTCAAAAGTCTTCTCCAATCTCCTCAGCCACTCCTCGGCTGCTCTGGGCTCAACAGCGCCCTCAAACCTCGGAGGCTTCAACCTCAAAAATAACTGCAGGTGTCGATCAATGTCCTCAGATCTAACAGTCGAAGCTCTGCTCTGAGTCTCGCTCATCATCTGAGCAACAAGTGAAGCAAAATGTGAAAGCGTATCAGCACCGACCACTGGGGCTGTACTCCCCACTGGTGCTGCCTGATCGTCACTCTGACCGTCTGTCATGTCTGGGTCTGGCTGATCCATACAGAAAAATCCAGAAAATCCGGAAAACTATCACAAAACAACACAAAATAACACAATAAAAAGCCAAACGACCCAAAACTACCTCCCAGACAGACTCACTGATCACTTCCTAGAGCTCTGTTTTACAATCCAACCTGTTTCCAAAACCAGTGCTCTGATACCAAAAAGACTTGTCACGACTCGACCCGAGACGAGACGGATCCCGCCCGCGCCGGATCGCGACGGAGGAATAGCTAACCAGGATCTGGCTTTGGATTAGGTTACTGAACTGATCTTCCAAATTCTTAACTCAACAGAAGCGCACAGAACAACAGAGCTACTAAAAACATCAAATGCAGCGGAACAAAACATCTATCTTTTCATTTCCTCAAAATAATCATCTACAGAACAGTACATGGCTTTCAACAGAAAGAAAGACAGAACAGGAAAGCCATGACTGTACAAAAATCAAAAGTACAAAAGTACCTAATCTGATCAGACTCCGAAATCTAATCCTGGATCTCCTTGCCCTTCCCAGAACCTGAAAACCACCAGAAAGCAAGGGTGAGCTCAACAGCTCAGCAAAGCAACAAACCACCAATCTAAATTCTCAGAAAACAAAACCAAACTTATCAGACAGAAATCAGATCAGAAGTCGGAACAGAATCGGAAATCAAAACTTACGGACAGATATCAAATCACATCAGAGTCGTACAGATCGTACAGAGCGTATCAGAACAGAACAAATCAACAGAGTCAGAAACAGAAATCAGAATCGTACGGATCATATCATATCATAATCACAATTTCGTACAGAACAGAACAGATACAGAAAGTAATACAGATACATATAGCTAAATGCCCTGACACTGACGGAATCTCTACGGATTCCGGCCCCTTATGCCTCCCTTCCCAGACACTGACTGAATCTCATAGGATTCAGGCCCCTTATGTCTCCCTTTGTGCTCACGGCACCAAAACAGATGTGCTTATAGCACCAAAACAGAATTCATCGGATCCGGAACAGAACAGATATCAGATTTCAGATTGAGCTCATTTCAGATTTCCCGTTTCACTAACTGAATCTCATAGGATTCAGGCCCCTTATAACTCCCTTTTTATAGCTTATACACATAGCATTTCATTTCAGAGAAAATCCGGACAAATCAGGAATTACTCAAAAATCGGGCAGCACAACGGCAGTGTACAGAATTTACACAAAAATTCCTGCAAAGAAAATTTACCGAATTCGCACAGAATACAGATAATCACATTTCAGAACTTTTATTCTACTGCACAGATAAATTCCAATTTCACAGAAAAATCCGGTCGACTAAAAACACAGTCGAATCAAAAATACCCGGACGAAAATCTTCAAAATATAGTCAAAACGTGCACACCCGGCACGGCAACGATATACAAAAAGTTACGCGGCAAAAACTGAACCGTTCAAAAGATACGGACGAAAATCATTAACGAAAACGGAATCCGGACAGAAAATACCGCCAAACACGACGGTTCTGAAAATTTAGAAAGTCGGATTGTGCCTTACCTCGTGCACAGCAATTTCCTCAACAGTCTCCTCGGACGAAAACAGCTCGGCGTCGCCCGAAAATCCGCTTTTCCACTTTTTCCTTCGTTTTTCTCTCTCCTCAGCTTTTTCTCTCTCTTCAAAATATCTCATTTCTATATATATCCAGACTGATCGTCCCGGACGATCGAGCTTCGTACCGGACGATCCATGAAGAGAGGAATTCCGTCCAGACGACAAATCACATATCGTCCCTGGCGATGGGTTCACGGGAGAATTTTCGTCCAGACGATCTAATTTTCGTCCCGACGAATTATACAACCAAAACTGATTTTCTGCACAACCTGTACCGATCGTCCCGGACGATCCAACTTCGTCCCGGACGAACCTGGAGCAAAAACTGATATTACATATTGTCTCCTTATGATTGTAGACCTTTTTGTTGAATGAAAATTCAACACCTTGAGTCTCAAAATAAGGGGAAATGCTGCCAAATTTTTGAATTTTCAAATTTTCATCCTTCAAATTCAATTCAATCCTCATTGTTACATGTAGCACCATAGCACTCTCCAATGGTAAAACATGTGCGATGAAAATTCAATCATCTCCAAATTCAAACATCCTCTTCAAATCCATCCAAATCAAATTCAGATTTTTGTTGTTGTATATTTGCCTACAAAATCCTTCTGTAGTTGAATATATACAACGACAATTCAAACTCTATTTCAATCAAAATCAAACTCTATATTCTATCGTTTTACACCGGGTTATAGCTCTTATAACCCGATATATACGATAAAATATAAATTTATTTTCAAAATTTAAATTCAAGTTTCTAATTCAAATCTTCTCCTTCTCAATTCTCAGAAAATCAAATTAACTGCAATGGCTGGCAAACTGTTGTTTTCAATGGATCGTGATTTGTTGATTGAAGAGTTAGTCTACGAGAACTCAATTCAGTTTGGAATAGGGTTTAAGTCCCTTAGACTGGTGATGAATGGAAACACCTTAGTGGACCTTGCTGTCGAGGGCGAGAAAGATGCCCCTGTAGTTCAATTAGCCATAGGAGCCGGGAATGATGCCCCTCCTAGTCTGTGGTCAGCGCTAGACATTGCCAATGCGCCAAAAGAGTTCCTTGAAGATGCAAAGAAACTGGAAGCTGCCGCTGCAGCCAAGATAGTGTTTGAGAAGGGATCTTCTAGCGCTGAGACTTTGTACGGTACCAAGAATTCCAAGAAAAACTACCTCAGGAGGTTAAGGAAGAAAATTACTAAGACTAAGAAGGTGGCCGAGCTGAAGGCCTTGAGTAAAGTCGACCTTGAGGCTGCCGAGGAGCTGCCAATCCCTGCCTCTTCTCCACTCCTTAAAGGGAGTCGTTTTCACCCCCTCGCAGCTGCCGCAGGGGAGGAGAGAGTTACTCGGATAGCTAGCACTCCGCCTAGCCCAGTAGACTATTCTGTTAAGAGAACCCCAAAGGAGAAACAAGTTCTGAAAACTAGGATGCTTAGAAATATCATCCATACTTGTGCCGCTCAAGTGGGGCAAACTAAAGAACAGTATGTGAAACACTTGAAGGGAGTGATTTCACACAAGCTTGAGAAAGAAGTTTTGAAGGAAGAAAAGTCTGAAGCCAAGAACTTGACTCCTCAACCAGTGAGGAAGAACAAGAAATTTGTTAAACAACCTGTATCTTCAGTCTTGGTGGATGGATACCACTGGGTGCCTCGCCTCCCGTCTACAAAGACGGAGGAGATAGTATTAACTGGGTCTGGCCAGAGTCGCCCTTTTAGTGGCAGACCACCGACCCCACCTTCAAAACTGTCAAAGCTGGCCCCAATAACAGCGAAGTCCAAAGAAGTTATGAAGGAGTTGAAACCAATTGATGTTAAGGGCAAGAGGCCCATGTCGCCAGAAGAATCTTGTGCAAGGAGGAAATTCAGTAAATGTATTGGAATCCAATTCAGGGAACCTCAGATTCAGATACCAGTTGAACTCCCTCGACTCCCAGTTCAGGGATGTGAGGACTCTGTTCGCGTTGATGTTGGAGCTGAAAGTTCGATGGGGATGTTAAGCCCTATGAACTTAGTCCCAAACTAACCAAGAGGGGGGGTGAATTGGTATTTTAAAAACTTCGTTTTTTAAACAAAGAAATAAAGTTGCATAAACCAAATCACACAACGGAAATAATGCGGAATTTTAAACGTGCGGAAGCAAGAAAAAGAAACACAGAGATTTATAGTGGTTCGGTCGACTCGACCTACGTCCACTCCTTGGAGGCACCCTCCAAGTATTGCACTACACAAAAAGTGACTCTCCTTTAGCCCCCACGGCTAGGTGGAGAAACCCTTACAAGAACCTCCTTTTTGCCACCCCGGCAAGGCAGAGAACCTCTCTCCTTTTGCTTCCTCCTGAAGCTGGCAGAGAACCAGAACCAAAAGCACAACTCCTTACCTCTACCGACCCTTCCACGGACGAGAAACTCTAGACGAAGACGACGCAAAGAGATCCTTGAAGCAACCCTTGTGAAACCCCTCACAAGCTCCCCCTCACAAGATCCTCTCTCTCTCTTCTCTCTCTCTTTCTCTCCTCAAGGTCTTCTTAGGTCAAGGCAGCAGCCAAAGGTCTCTTAAAAAACGTTGAACAAGAGCTCTTTAAATAGAAGAGCTTCAAAAGAGCTCATTAATTGCAAGTTGCCGACTTTATCGTCCAGGCCGATATGAACATCGTCCTGGCCGATCAGTACAAATTAATGAAGATCGGCCAGAGCATAGCCCTGGATGCCAGATTGGACGATTGAAAATTAGCTTGATAGTCCAGGCCGATATCACGATCGTCCTGGCCGATCAGTTCAAATCAGACAAAAATCGTCCTGACAATAGCTCTGAATATGGGCTGGCCGATATTGATCGTCCTGAAGTAACTTAAGGTTTTTGACTAGATCGTCCTGGCCGATCCTGAGATCGTCCAGGACGTAATGATCGTATCAATCATCCTTAATTACTTCCTTGATTTCCTGAACAATTATGGCATAATCTGTTAATATCGTCCGGGCCGATCCGAGGATCGTCCTGGCCGATAATTTAAAGATATGCTATACCATACCTGTCTATGGCGGCTACTTCTTTCTGTTTTGAGCGTATCGTCCTGGCCGATACACGTATCGTCCAGGCCGATCGGTTAACGTTGGCTGCCTTAATCAAGAACCCTTAATTAGACTTTCTGTTTTAAGCTGATCGTCCAGGCCGATATAATATATCGTCCTGGCCGATATGAGTAAAAACAGAATTTCTAATTCTCTCAAGTGTGTGTGTGAAGGGTTACAAAGTATCAGTCTTTTTGACTATTACAAGTGGACTCAAAAGGTAAAAAGTACAGACTGACTCAACCCTAACCCTACGCATTCCTGAACTTGGCTCCTTTTTGATTGTCCGATCGTCGATTCCTGAAAAGTTAGAAGCAACAAGCTGTCCAAGAAAAGTAGTGTTTGTCAATCATCAAAACATAAGACATGAAAAAATAGATTTGCAACAATCTCCCCCTTTTTGATGATGACAAAACACATTAAAGGGATTTAATCACAACCATGAAAAAATAACCTCATAAACTTCTCCCCCTTTTGACATATCAAAAAGGAGGGTACATTAAAGCATAGTAAAAGAAATGCCCACTTTTTTTTTTTTTTTTTTTTTTTTTTTTTTTTTTTTTTAAAGCACATCAATGATATAGTATTCCATGTGATTGTTTTAAAAATTTGTGAGTTAATGTGTTGCCAATCTCATTTAATCCATAGAATAGGAGAATATCCGTTCATGGTTTACCCTTAGCCAAAACATTGTCTTAGGGTAGAATCGTCTTTTGAAATCAATAACCTAACTCAAATAATTAATTGAATATGAGAAAAAGAATCTACCCACAACTTGGCATAAGGAAAATATCTCCATAAAACAATGAGGTAGATTTGTCACAATCGAACGATAATCGAGATCAAGCCTTTGAGAATCAAAACTTCTAAGTTCTAAAAGATATAAAAAGAGAGAATAGCTTGCTTTTGAGTGGGCTCATTTTATGCCTCTTGTCAATGTTGTGGCGCTTTGCGCATCCTTTTATAGATTTTTCAATTTTGGCGTCTTTGCACTTCTTTTGTTGGCATCATTGGCCAAATTTTTTTATTTTTGCAAGCTAGATTCCCTTTTAGACTCTTTAAAAAAAACTTAGTTGTGAATATATCTTCTCAGATATTAGAGAATAGGAGCTCTCTCTCTAACATAGGGAAGAATTACCACAAGCAGGATTAATAATTGAAGACAAGAATAACGAGGGATCATGAGGTGACAAAAAAACTTTTAATCATTGTAAATATAAGATAGATTTGCTTAAGCAAGCTTTTAGAAAGAATCTTAGTTTCATAAGCAATCTTTTATTTTGAGATAGACTTTTGATTAGAAAAGAAAATTATGCCACTAATACTAAGTTAGGTAAAGAGACACAATCACAAGATATTCATACTATCTAGGGATTAAGTGGATGAAAACATATTAACTACAAATTGTTAAAGACAAGACAAGAGATATCATATCAGTGAAGATCTAAGACTAAGGTAAAAGAAAAAAAAGAAGACAACAAAAAGAATAAAAAAATTTTCATGCATTTATGTCAATCACACCCAATCTGGTCCTTAAAGAGCTGAAAGTGTCGAAGGCCAGTGGTTTAGTAAAGATGTCTGCCAGTTGGTTTTCAGTTGTCACATGGTGTAACTCAATGTCTCCCTTAGTCACATGATCTCTAATAAAGTGATGCCTAATGTCAATGTGTTTAGTTCTTGAATGTTGGATAGGATTTTTAGAGATGCATATGGCACTAGTGTTGTCACAAAAAATTGAGATGGTGCTTACATGTACTCCTAGATCCAATACCTGTTGTTTCAACCAAAGAACTTGGGCCACACAACTTCCAAGAGCAATGTATTCAGCTTCAGCAGTGGACAGTGCAACAGAATTTTGCTTTCTACTAGACCAAGAGACCAAGGATTGTCCAATGAATTGACAAGTTCCAGAGGTGCTCTTTCTATCCACCTTGCATCCTGCAAAATCAGAGTCAGAAAAACCAATAATCTCAAAAGAAGTGTTATGTCTAGGGTACCAAATCCCTAATCCTTGTGTCCCCAAAAGGTATCTAAAAATCCTTTTAATAGCAGTCATGTGGGATTCCTTAGGGTCAGCTTGAAACCTAGCACAAAGACAAACACTAAACATAATGTCAGGTCGGCTTGCAGTTAAGTAAAGTAAAGATCCAATCATGCCTCTATACTTCTTTTGATCAACAGACTTACCACTTGGGTCCTTATCCAACGGAGCACTAGAAGTCATGGGAGTGTTAATTGGCTTGGCTTTGTCCATCTCATATTTCTTCAAAATGTCTCTTATGTATTTTGTTTGATTTAGAAAAGTGCCATCTTCCAATTGTTTTATGCTAAACCCCAAAAAGTAAGACAATTCTCCCATTAAACTCATTTCAAACTCTCTACTCATTGTTTTAGAAAAGTCATCACACAAATTTTTATTTGAAGATCCAAAGAGTATATCATCAACATAAATCTGAACAATGAGTAAATCATCTCCAACTTTTTTAAGAAAAAGGGTGGTGTCTACGCTCCCCTTGACAAACTCCCTCTCTAGGTTTTGGCAATTGATTAATAGTAGAATTCATCCTAGATTTCTTACATGCTTCTAAATCACTTTGAATCTTCAAGTTTGTGTTTTCTAAAATTTCATTTTCAATCCTCAAATTTTTTTCTATTTCTTTTGACTCCTTAAAATTAGATTCAAGAGATATGTGTGATATTTTCAGTGCATCATGCTCTTCAACCAACTTACCATGATTTTTATTTAATTCATCAAATTCATCAAGTAAAGTCATGTGATTTGAATCAATTGTTTGATGGTCCTTAATCAAAATTTCATGCTCTTTTTGTAGATTTAAAAATTCTAATTTCAAGCTAGCATGAGTTTTCTTTAATTTTCTATATGATGCATGAATTTTTTCTGAAACTTCAAGAAGTTGATCATATGAAAGTTCACATACCTCTTCTTGATCAATTTGATCTTTTCCCATGAAACACAAGTTTGTAGTTTCTTCCTCTGGTTCAGTCTCAGAGGAATCAGTGCCAGATTCTGCCCAGAAGCTTCTTTGGATTTTCTTCTTGTCCTTCCTAGACTTTGCTTTCTCATCACCTTTTTCCTTTTCTTTGCTTGAATGATCTTGAAGTGTAGGACAATCGGCTCTTACATGTCCAGGTTTCCTGCATTCAAAACAAACAACATCAGAAGATCCTTTAATATGTTTATGATCCTTACCTTTTCTCCAATTTTGATGATGCTTTTGTTTCTTCCTTAGAAAGCTTTTGAATTGCCTTGTGATGAAGGCAACTCCATCGCTTTCAGACCCAGAAGATTCAGAATCCGATTTGTGTGCCTTCAATGCAATTGTTTTCTCCTTTTTCTTTTCACCTGTATCAAGATTTCTTTGATTCACCCCTTGCTCGTAAGCAATGAGTGAGCCAAGCAAGTTGTCAATAGAATAGGTGTTTAAATCTTTAGATTCAGTAATTGCAGTAATTTTTGCATCATAGGTTGAAGGCAAGCATCTCAAAATCTTGTTAACTTTTTCATAGTTCGAAAGCTCTTTTCCTAGTGCATGTAATGAGGTAGCAATCTGAGTAAACCTAGTGTACATGTCAGAAATCGATTCATGAGGTTTCATACGAAAAAGTTCGTAGTCATGCAAGAGAATGTTTAAACGGGATTGTTTGACTTCATTAGTGCCTTCATAAGTAATGCACAATTTATCCCAAATTTCTTTACCAGTTTTGCAAGTTGAAACACGCATGTAATCCTCAGATTTTAATGCACAGAAAAAACAATTCAAACATTTAGCATTTAGTTGAGCTAAATCTCGTTCATCAAAAGTCCATTCGGTAAAAGCAACTTCCGTTTTAAAACCGTTAATTTCACGAGAAGGTGGAGAATACCCTTCTTGTATAAGCATCCACATGTGATAATCAGTAGATTGTAAAAAAGTTGACATGCGAGTTTTCCAGAAATCAAAAGGTAGGTTATCGAACAGAGGAGGTCGGGTAATAGAATACCCTTCCGTAGTGTTGCGATTCCCAAAGTTAGACATGGATCAAATTCAAAAAGTTTTTAAACTTTAATTTTCGAATCAGGGCTCTGATACCACTTGAAAGTTCGATGGGGATGTTAAGCCCTATGAACTTAGTCCCAAACTAACCAAGAGGGGGGGTGAATTGGTATTTTAAAAACTTCGTTTTTTAAACAAAGAAATAAAGTTGCATAAACCAAATCACACAACGGAAATAATGCGGAATTTTAAACGTGCGGAAGCAAGAAAAAGAAACACAGAGATTTATAGTGGTTCGGTCGACTCGACCTACGTCCACTCCTTGGAGGCACCCTCCAAGTATTGCACTACACAAAAAGTGACTCTCCTTTAGCCCCCACGGCTAGGTGGAGAAACCCTTACAAGAACCTCCTTTTTGCCACCCCGGCAAGGCAGAGAACCTCTCTCCTTTTGCTTCCTCCTGAAGCTGGCAGAGAACCAGAACCAAAAGCACAACTCCTTACCTCTACCGACCCTTCCACGGACGAGAAACTCTAGACGAAGACGACGCAAAGAGATCCTTGAAGCAACCCTTGTGAAACCCCTCACAAGCTCCCCCTCACAAGATCCTCTCTCTCTCTTCTCTCTCTCTTTCTCTCCTCAAGGTCTTCTTAGGTCAAGGCAGCAGCCAAAGGTCTCTTAAAAAACGTTGAACAAGAGCTCTTTAAATAGAAGAGCTTCAAAAGAGCTCATTAATTGCAAGTTGCCGACTTTATCGTCCAGGCCGATATGAACATCGTCCTGGCCGATCAGTACAAATTAATGAAGATCGGCCAGAGCATAGCCCTGGATGCCAGATTGGACGATTGAAAATTAGCTTGATAGTCCAGGCCGATATCACGATCGTCCTGGCCGATCAGTTCAAATCAGACAAAAATCGTCCTGACAATAGCTCTGAATATGGGCTGGCCGATATTGATCGTCCTGAAGTAACTTAAGGTTTTTGACTAGATCGTCCTGGCCGATCCTGAGATCGTCCAGGACGTAATGATCGTATCAATCATCCTTAATTACTTCCTTGATTTCCTGAACAATTATGGCATAATCTGTTAATATCGTCCGGGCCGATCCGAGGATCGTCCTGGCCGATAATTTAAAGATATGCTATACCATACCTGTCTATGGCGGCTACTTCTTTCTGTTTTGAGCGTATCGTCCTGGCCGATACACGTATCGTCCAGGCCGATCGGTTAACGTTGGCTGCCTTAATCAAGAACCCTTAATTAGACTTTCTGTTTTAAGCTGATCGTCCAGGCCGATATAATATATCGTCCTGGCCGATATGAGTAAAAACAGAATTTCTAATTCTCTCAAGTGTGTGTGTGAAGGGTTACAAAGTATCAGTCTTTTTGACTATTACAAGTGGACTCAAAAGGTAAAAAGTACAGACTGACTCAACCCTAACCCTACGCATTCCTGAACTTGGCTCCTTTTTGATTGTCCGATCGTCGATTCCTGAAAAGTTAGAAGCAACAAGCTGTCCAAGAAAAGTAGTGTTTGTCAATCATCAAAACATAAGACATGAAAAAATAGATTTGCAACAGGAGCCCCAGCTGTTCAAGCCCCTCCATCACCAATTAAGACAGATGTCCCTCACCCTGTTGAGGATGTCACCCTTGCGACTACCGATTCCGGGACAGTCGGAGGGGAGGAGAAGACCCGAGATTCTGATCAAGAAATGCTAGACCAGTTGGTCAGTGAGGAAATCACTGAAGATGATGCTAAGATTAATGATATTTTTGATAAGTTAAGTGTGAAAGAATATGACCAAGTGATGGAATATGACGGATATTTGCCAATTTATACTGAAGCCATAGATGGGAGGCCGGTTGAGGAAGTAGTACAAGAAATAAGAGATATCCTTAAGAAAAAGGCCGTTGATGAGTTCAACCCTGATGAAGATGACTTGCTAGTTGACGAGGAACCAGTAGCGGATGTCCACATGGTTGAAACTCGTGCTTCAGCTAAAGATGCCGAGCCTTCTAAGCACCATTCTGGAAAAGAAGAAGAGTCAGCAGCGGTTGATTCAGATTCCGACACCTCTGTTAAGCTAAGAGATAAAGATGATTACATCAAGAGCCTGGAAAGGAAGGTCGAAGAGATGATGCTAAAGGTAGAACAAATGCAGAATCAGATGTTCCAGGCACAGCAGTCTAAACCCGAGCAGTTGCAGCCCACAGTACTCACAATGGGCGAGCACAGCAGGAAGGCTGATTCTAGTTTCAAGATTCCAGAAGTCGCCCCTCCACCAGAGAAAGATATTCGCCAGATGATCGAAACCCAGGTAAGGGAGGCCTTAGCCCATTCACAAGGAACCGTATCTATTCCAAAGGGTAGACCCTACCCCGAGGAATATGATTTGGTTCCTTATCCAAAGGGTTTTGTGCCACCTTCTTTCAAAATTTTTAGCGGCTTAGAAAACCCAAGACAGCATCTGGCCCACTTCCGAGCAAGCTGTTGCAATGCAGGAGGGTCGGATGCTCTACTCTTTCGTCAGTTTGTGAGTAGTTTGTCCGGTATTGCTTTTGAGTGGTACGCAGATCTACCGAACGGTTCTGTAAAAACTTTCACAGAGCTCGAGGGTCTCTTTTTAAAGAGATTCTCAGGAGCTCAACAACGTGTAACCGTTGGTGATCTCGTCATCGAAAAGCAAAAACCGGGCGAGTCTTTAGTCGACTACATCTTGAGGTGGCGAAATCTCTCGATGAAGTGTGAACCCCAGCTACAAGAGCAACATGCAGTGGAGATTCTTTTAAAGAATATCCACGGGCCTATTGCTTTTCTGTTAAAGGGATTTACAATCAAAACCTTCGAGAAGCTTCTTAACAAAGCTAGTAATCTACAAGAAGAGGCTTCCAAAATGCCATTCTTGAAGGATTCTACTGAAGATAAGAAGGTTAGTAAACCGTTGAAATCCTTTGAAAAGAGGACAGCAACGGTTTCAGCAGTCGACAAGGGGAAGAAGCCAGTTAACATTCAATCAAGTAATTCTACTGTTCAGCAGACTCAAAGACCTCAACCTCAACCGTTTCAGGTAACTTCTCAACCCATCAGAGAATATCACCGGCCCACTTTTGAAGAGAGATTGGCTCGTCCGTATCCATTCAAAAGGGAGTCGGTGAAGAAAATTTTTAAGAGCCTCCTAAAGAAGTCAGATTTTCGATTGCCGGAGGCCAAGAAGCCGGAAGAGGCAAATAAAAAGGACGATCCAACCTTTTGCCCCTACCATCGCATGTTGGGCCACACAATCGAAGACTGTATAGTCTTTAAGGACTGGCTCGAGAGAAACTTTCGTCAAGGTAATATTATAATTCCAAAGGAGTACTTGGTCAATCCGGATCAGGGTTCTGTCAAATCAATCTCAGGTAATAATTCTAATCTTTCTTTGTCCATTGAAGATGGTTGGGATATAGCACTATCCCGGGCGTTTAAAAAGTCGATTAACCAATCTTTTTGTCTTTCTCAACAGTTACCGACGAGAGCCCGGGGCCCGATCTGGGAGGTTGAGCTGGAGGCATCGCAGGAGGATGTTGGGACGATTTCCTCTCCAGTAGTTGTAGGAACTACTGTATTAAATAAAAATGAAAAGAGTGAACTTTCTGTAGAGAGGAAATTTGTTGATGAGAGATGTGTACAAGTGGTGGATGGTGGCTCAAAACCACTAGCCCCACTAAAGTTATCTGACTTTTACTTTGCCCCATCAAAGGCAAAGGGTCAAAAATTTAATAAAAAGAAAGATCCTTCTGCAAATATTTTGATGATTAGTGTTGAGAATGAAGTTTTAAATGACTCTTCCATTGAAAATAATCCGGAGTCAGCTGAGGACAATCAAGAAGTTCAAAAACCCAGCTCTCCAGATTTGACCCTTCAAGGGGAAGATGAATCTAATATCGTATCAGATGGTGATACCCCTGAAATTAATTTTCAAGGGAGTCCCGTCGTGATAGACTTTTCAGATTCAGATTCTCATTCAGAAAATGACAATCAATCGCCTAAGGAGAGCGTGGACCTCCCCGTAGTTTGTCCTTCCAATGAAATCGTGCAAGTGCAACTGCGTGGTGGAAAGGTTTTACCCCCTAGGTTTCCCCCTCAGGAAAAGGGAAAACAAGTTGTTTCCACTGATCCGATTCAAGTCCCTGCTCAACAATCAAACTCTCCTACAAATCCACCGGGTCCCGATGTTAATGTTCCAAGTGTCGATTACAACATCTTAGCTCACCTTAGGAAGTTGCCTGCTAAGTTGAGCATTTACGACGCCCTTGTCCTTTCAAAAGAGATGAGGGAGACTCTAATTAAAGCACTTCTCGACCCAGAGATTTGCTTAGCTCAACTCGCTTCAACTTCCGAGGAAGAAGCTCTGTACTTCAAGGAAATCCCAGGAGTTACCTTCTCCGATGAAGATCTACTCCTAGGAACTGCCGACCACAACCGCCCACTTTACATTACTGTAAATGTGGGAAAGTTTAAACTATCAAGAGTTCTTGTTGATCCGGGTGCATCGGTCAACGTGATGAACATAAAGACTCTCGCATACCTTAGAATTGATACTAGCAAGCTCTCAACCGACAAGTTAGTGCTTCGCGGATTCAATGAAAAAGGCGAGAAGGCTTTAGGTTCGATCACACTTCTTCTAGAGATAGGAGAGTTAAAAACTGAAGCGAAATTTCATATAATTGATTCGGCTACGTCCTTTAATGCGCTCCTAGGTAGGCCCTGGATCCATGAGTATAGGATGGTTCCTTCCACCCTACATCAGTGCATCAAGTACCAACGAGATGGCATTGAGTTCGAAATCAGGGGTGATTTGCAACCATTCTCTATTCACGAGATCGGGATCTACGAGGATGCTGCATATTATGTTCCCAAAGGGTCCACTATCAAATCTAAGGTAGAGATCAATGTTAAGGAAGAAAAGAAAGAAAATCATAGTTCAAAAGCAATTCAAGAGCTGAGAAAAGAAAAAGTCAAGAATCAAAAAAGAGACGATTCTAGTAGTGAAGACGACGTCGAGCGCGTGGTTTTTAGGCCTCCAATCAATCTACCTCAAAGAGGTGGCAGGATGGCCCAAAGAGCACGCGGCCGAGGTCGCCCTTCCGTTGAAAAGAGAAATCCCCCAATGTATATCGAACTTGAAACAAGTTCTGATGAAGAATCAAGAAAGAGGGGTGATAGAATTGCTTTTGACTACAAAAAATCTAATCTTCCCCCAAAGTTTGATCTCACTTTAGATTCGGATAGTGACCAGGAGGGTAACAATTCTAAACCTCAAAGTGATGAGCCTGAATTGAGTATGTATGAAAAGCTTAATAGGGTAGTTAAATCCTTAGCCTTAACCCCACTGTCTGCTGACAGAGTCTCAGGGTTAGTAACTAAGGATTCCCCTAACTTAGATGGAGAAGTAAGGAAAGTCCAGAGGTTCTTCCCTGGCACCTCCTCTTCAGGGAATGAAGGTGATGTGATCCTTGAAGAGGCAGATTTCAATGAATTAATGGAATTACCTTTCGGCTACTTTCCTCTTGGTGTTAAAGCTCTTATCTCTAAAGGTTTTATTCCGAGTAAATGGACTAAGGGTCAGGCTAGATACCACCAATGTATTTGGAATTCCAAATTCAATAAAAATTGGACGAGTGGTATCGGCTTTGGTACCGTCAGTTCATTTGACGATGATGAATATTGCTTGATGATAACCATCTATCGTGAATCTGAAAGTGTCCCTACTGAAATCGTCGATTCGCTCGACAGATTTTGTTTGGAGACCTTAGACGATTTAGATGAAGTTCAAATTCGGGATGCACCCCCTGAATTTGAAGAAGAAATTAAATCGACAGTTGATGAACTTAAAGAAATTAACCTTGGAACAGAGGACGACCCTCGCCCCACGTTCATAAGTTCTTTGTTGAGTGAGGACGAGTCTAAGGATCTAATTCAACTTCTATCCGAGTTTAAGGACTGTTTCGCTTGGACATACGACGAAATGCCGGGCTTGTCCGCCGATATAGCAGTTCATAAACTTGGAATCCGGCATGATGCTATTCCTGTCAAACAAGCTCCACGACGCATGCGTCTAGAGATCGAACAACAAGTCATTTCTGAAGTTAAGAAACTGGCCGAAGCCGGATTTATCCGGGAGGAGCAATATCCTTCTTGGGTAGCCAGCGTTGTGCCCGTTCGAAAGAAAAATGGTCAAATCCGGGTCTGTGTTGACTATAGAGACCTGAATAAGGAATGTCCTAAGGATGAATTTCCTTTGCCAATTCCAGAACTAATGGTGGACATCGCCTCCTCGCATGTTGTTTTCTCCTTTATGGATGGCTCGTCTGGTTATAATCAAATCAAGATGGCCCCAGAAGATGAGAGAAACACTGCATTCAGAAGTCCTATAGGGATCTTTTGTTATAAAGTGATGCCATTTGGCCTTAAAAATGCCGGTGCAACCTACCAGCGGGCTATGACTCGAATCTTTGATGACTTAATCCACAATCAAGTCGAATGTTATATCGACGATTTAGTTGTCAAGAGTAAAGTCAAAGAGGCTCATCTTTATGACTTAAGAATCGTCTTCGAGCGGTTGCGTCGCTACGATCTTAAGATGAATCCTTTGAAGTGCGCCTTCGGTGTCGCGTCAGGGAAATTTCTAGGTTTCGTAGTAAGACACCGTGGAATTGAAATTGATCCTGCTAAAATCGAAGCTATCTTAAATATGCCGCCTCCTAGGAGCCTTACTCAACTAAGGTCTCTTCAAGGTAGATTGGCGTATATAAGAAGATTCATTTCCAATCTTTCCGGAAGATGTCAACCATTCTCGGTCCTCGCTAAAAAGGACGCCAAATTCATTTGGGATGAGAAATGTCAATCTGCTTTTGAAAATATCAAACAATACCTGACAAATCCACCAGTCTTGGCAGCCCCTATTCCGGGGAGACCTCTAATACTTTACACTGCGGCCCTTGACGAGTCTCTCGGGGCTCTCCTTGCTCAAGTCAATGACGAAGGGAAAGAGAACGCTCTCTACTACCTAAGTCGGAGACTTCTACCAACGGAAATTCGGTATCCAACGATTGAGAAACATTGTCTCGCCTTAGTCTTTGCAGCTCAAAAACTAAGACATTACATGCTTTCTCATCAAATCAACTTGATTTCCAGTTTCAACCCCTTGCAATACCTTATGACCAGACCTACGTTGTCAGGACGTTTGGCTCGTTGGTCTATGATATTGCTCCAATTTGAAATCACTTTCATTCCCCTACGTGCTGTGAAAGGGCAGGCCGTCGCCGACTTCCTTGCGGCACACCCGTTGCCGGCGGAATCTCCTCTAAATGATGATTTACCTGATGAGCAAATCATGAGTTTTGAGGAAGCCACTACTCAAACCTGGGAAATGTATTTTGATGGTGCTGCGTCCTCTCAACGGGGCAAAACACCTGAATCTACTATTCCCGGGAAAGCCGGAGTTGGCCTGGTATTCATAACACCAGATAAGGGAATGATGTACTTTTCCTACCACTTATCAGAACCTCGTACGAATAATGAAGCTGAGTACGAAGCTCTGATAACTGGCCTGGAACTTACAATTTTGATGGAGATTAAAGAGATTAAAATTTTTGGTGATTCCCAACTGGTGATCAACCAGATTGCAGGAACCTATAAAGTTTTGAATCCTAAACTCCTGAAATACCATCAGTACACCTGTCACCTGCTCGAACAAATTCCGATTGTAACTATGTATAGGATTCCCCGTGGAAGTAATTCTTCGGCGGATGCCCTCGCAAAGCTTGCAAAGGAATTTGCCTGTCCGGAAGAAGACTCCATCCCTATAGAGGTGCAGGGCCGTCAAGTTCTGTCTCCTATAGATTTGGAGTACATTAATAAACAAATTTTCCAAGTCCTTTCTACCTCTTCGGCAGTCAATGAAGAAGCAGATTGGAGACAACCGATAATTGAATACCTTCAAGAAGGCAAGCTCCCTCACGAGAGATCCCTTGCCCATCAAATCAAGAAACGTGCCCTATCCTACGCACTAGTCAACAATACGCTGTATCGACGCTCGTTTGATCAGATGTGGCTCCGTTGTTTAGACAAATGTGAGGCCCTGAAGATTGTTAACGAAGTCCATGCTGGACTGTGCGGTGCTCATCAATCGGGTCCGAAGATGAAAATGAAGATCAAAAGACTTGGATATTACTGGCCCACGATGATTGACGATTGCATGAAAATTGCAAAGTGTTGTCATCAGTGCCAAGTACATGGTGTGGTTTTACATCAGCCGCCTAACGTGTTGCATCCCACGATAGCCTCGTGGCCCTTCGAAAGTTGGGGCACAGATATCATCGGGCCAATCGACCCTCCTTCTTCAAAGGGTCATCGCTTCATTTTAGCAGCGACCGATTACTTTTCAAAATGGGCGGAAGCAGTCCCATTAAGAAATGTAACATCACACCATGTAATGAAATTTTTCCGTGACCATATCGTATATAGATTTGGCGTTCCGCGTAGAATCATATCCGATAATGGGTCCGCTTTCAAGTCTACAAAGATCAATAATTTTGCAAATCGTCATGGTATTGATTGGAGATACTCAACAATCTATTACCCTCGGGCCAATGGATTGGCTGAGGCCTTCAATAAAACTTTGGTCCAAATCATTAAAAAGACCCTTGATGATAACAAACGTCAGTGGGATGAGAGGTTGGTGGAAGCTTTGTGGGCCTACAGGACCACTTATCGAACCCCGACCCAATCCACGCCGTTTGCACTAGTGTATGGATCTGAGGCCGTACTCCCTCTCGAAGTTCAGATCCCTTCGCTCAGAATCGCAATTCAGAACCAGATTACAACTCAACAAAATGCACAACTTCGTTTGGAAGAGCTCGAAAGCCTTGAAGGACGTCGTCTTCAAGCCCAGCAAAATCTAGAGTTGTATAAAGCCCGAATGATTCAAGCCCACGATAAGTTAGTGCGACCTAGAACCTTCCAAGTAGGCGACTTGGTCTTGGTTCTTCGGAGGCCTATCTTAGCGCACCGAAAACTCGGTGGAAAGTTTGAACCAACTTGGGAAGGACCCTTCGTAGTGGAAACAGTTTACGAAGGAGGCTCGTATCAGCTAGTGGATTGTAAAGGAAATCACCCAATGCTTCCTGTAAACGGGCGTTTCCTGAAGAAATACTATGCTTGATGTAGCTCGAATTTTCAATCAATAAAATTTTCAAGTTTCAATCAATTTTGTCCAATTCTCTTCAAATCTTCTTAAAGTTTAATACCGTGCGTCCCTTTTCTCAAGGCTAAGAGGTGATTCTTCAGATCTTCTTGTCTTAAATTCAAGCCTTTTAATGATGGAGTATGTCTTTTGTGGCACAACTCTAAAATTCAATTTTTGATCTTGATCTTATATAGAGCAAGTTTCCTCTATATACGATCTTTCAAATCTGATCACCCGTGTAAAGCAAGTTTCCTTTGCACATGATCAGTCCAGACCCGATCATCCGTAGAGCAAGTTTCCTCTATATACGATTTTTCAAATCTGATCACCCGTGTAAAGCAAGTTTCCTTTGCACATGATCAGTCCAGACCCGATCATCCGTAGAGAAAGTTTCCTCTACCAATGATCATTCCAGATCTTGATCTTATATAGAGCAAGTTTCCTCTATATACGATTTTTCAAATCTGATCACCCGTGTAAAGCAAGTTTCCTTTGCACATGATCAGTCCAGACCCGATCATCCGTAGAGCAAGTTTCCTCTACCAATGATCATTCCAGATCCCGATCTTATATGGAGCAAGTTTCCTCTATGTACGATCTTTCAAATTTGATCACCCGTGTAAAGCAAGTTTCCTTTGCACATGATCAATCCGGATCCGATCATCCGTAGAGCAAGTTTCCTCTCCGTACGATCAATCCAGACTCGATCCTCTATGTGGAGCGAGTTTCCTCCACATATGATCATCCAGACGCGGTTCTTTGTGTAGAACAAGTTTCCTCTCCATAAGACCGTTCTTTAATGATGAAGTACGCTCCTAGTGGCACTACCCTAGTATCAAACTCAAATCCGATCCTCTATAGTTAGGAATTTTCTCTTCCTATAGGATCACCTAGGCTTTCTTTTCCGTTAAGGGTAGAACTTTTTCTTTCCCTTAGGATCAAAAATCCAGACTCGACCTTTTTCGGTCAACGCCAATATGTACAATAGAATTTCATTCTATTACACATATTGGGGGTCCATTTGTTGACCTCATTTTTGTATGAGGTCATTAGGGATCCATCCAGATCAATCCTGACCCTACATTAATCCAGACCTTAGATCCTGTGATCAATCTGATCCCCAGGATTCTTTTAGATCTAGGCCCTAGGATCTATTCTAGATCTTAGGACCCTTTTAGACTTCAGATCTTAGGACCTATTCTAGGCCCTAAGACTCTTCTAGATCCAGACCTCAGTCCAGTTCAGAATCCAGTCTTCAGCCTAGATCATACCTTTGATCTAACATCAAACCTATCCAATCAATTATGATCATTCAAATGATCATAAATGATTTAAATAGCTCAAGTTCAATCATTAAAACCCAAAATCCAGCCCAAATTCAAAAATCCAGATTCAAACTTCAAGTCCAAAGGCTTTGTCCTAAAAGCCTTTTTCACTGAATTTTCAAACACTTCGAAACCCAGTTAAATGACCTCCGATTCAGAGTCTGTCAGTTGCATACTGATGGGACATGTCTCTGGAGGTAACCCTCCAAATTTGAGCCCGTTCTGAGTTCTCTAACCCCAGTTACTAAATCAAGATCCAAAGGCTGTAAAACCTTCAATTATTTACAGCCTATGCCACTGGACCTATCACTTTGAAGTTTCTGACCTTAGAGCCTTCACCAAAGCCTCTAATTACTTCCAGACCCTTGATTATGACTCATTGAACAGTAAACTGCATTTTGGTTGACCCACTTTGACCCCCAATCGACCAGGGGTCAAAATGACCAAAATACCCCTGTGGGGCTCAAATGGTGATTTCAAACCAAATGAACTCCGAATTGAACGCAACCACCTCCAGCAGGTTTCAAATATCAAACCAAACTTGTTGGACCCATTCCCAGGCCCTGGGTCAACCTGGTTGACCAAGTCAACCTAATTGACCCAAATGACCCTTTAAAGGCCCAAATAGGTATTTTGACCTAAATGACCTATCTAAGCCATGGAATTACTTCCATTGAGCTTGAAATGTCATTTCAATTTGATTGAACCCATTTCCAGACCCTAAACCCACTTGGTTGACTCAGTCAATTAATTTTGGCTTAAGGGCCCATTAAGGGCCCAATGAGCTTATTTGACCCATTTAACCCTTGGAATCACTTCTACCAGATTCTAAATATTATATCAAACCCACCTGGACCAAACCCCCACCTTGGATCAAATAAGTTGACTCAGTCAACCTAGTTTGACCAAACCAACCCTTAAGGCCTTCTACTTTGAATTAAATTCCAAATCCATCCAAGTCTTTGTCAAACCCTCTCCATGCTCCTAAATCATGCCCCTAAACCACTTTGGCTGCCACCTCACCCTTGGTTGACCAGTTGACTGGTCAACATGGTCAATAAGGCTCTTTAAGGGGCTTAAGTCCCCATTTGGCTTGGCCCAAGCTAGCCCATTCCCTCCTCAATCCATTCCAGCACTTTCTTTTAATTCCTAAGCCTCCTCCCAAGCCACCTCAGCTGCCATATGGCATGGGGACCAGTCAAAGAGTCAAATTATGCTTTGGAATGGTCAAATGTGGTCAAAACCTCATTTAAACCTAATTATCCTTTAATCCAAACTCATATAACTGTTGGAATATTCTCTAGAAGCTTCCTAGAGTAACCCTCAGCCCTTAGATCAACATCTAATGGCTCATATCTGATTCCACATGGACAAAAGGCCAAAATAGACTTTCCACCTAGGATGTACCTTTGTCCTTTGATACCCCTGCTCCCAACCACTCCTGGGACAGATGTCACTCATCTGGAAGCTCACTCAAATGATCCCAGCCCTCCATTCAATCTGGAGGGGATTGAATAGGGCAAAAGGCTCAAGATGAGCCTCATTGCTACCCTAACATTCTCTCACCATATCAAACCTCCTCCAGCCGAACTCTCAATCCCTTTGAGTTCTCTTGAGCCTTCCACTCACTTCACCACTTAAACTCCGGCGATAAAAGCTTGCTCCGGCGATCTTCCGGCGAGCTCAATACCTAATCCGTCCAAGGCTCATTCCAGGCGATTCGTGGCGTGTCGGAGCTTGGAGTCAACTAGGAACTTATTCGTGGACAGTCTACAAGCTCAGAGAATCCGAAAACGGTTTAAACCGTCCATTGAATCGCTGTAAATCTCTAAACCTAGCTTAGGACACATAGTTTAAATTAGCTTTTCGTTAAGCGTATATTTAATTGTTCAAAAGGTCCCCCATTAATTCTGTTCACTATCTCAATCCGTGTTTAAAATTTCAAGTTATTTCGTTAACTGTATCGATCGAACGAGCTAAAAAACCGATCCTAGGGCGTTTTCGCAGCCTGCTTCAGGTTCGTGTCGTCTGGACCGTTGATCGCAAGATCAACGGTCCAGATCAAGCCATTTCGGCGCCTTTCAAGCCGTGTATCCGATTCACAGCTGATCGCTTCGTCCAGCTCCATCCAGTCCATCCATTTGAAACGACGGAAATCCATCTTAGCCGTTCGATTCCTCTGGATTGAGATCGGCTGTATTGCTTGATCCTGACTGTTAGATCAAAACTGCGCGTGATCTAACGGCTCAGCATGATGCCGCGCTGGATAAGTGGAAAACGCGTGGACCCAGCTTGACCGCCGCCTTCCACGTGGCCTAGTCACGCGCCGCCGCGTGTAAATCCCGAATTAAGGCTTTGTTTTAATTATATTTAATCCCAAAATCTTTAAAAAATCATAGTAAATAAAATAATAATCCAAAAAACCCATATAATATATCAAACTGCTCATATTTTCAAGACCTTCAATTTAAAAATAAAATTACTTTAAAATAAGCTATATATTTTGAGTAATTTTAAATATTGATTGTTTAATCATTTTAATTATTATTTAATTAAAAATAATCCAAATTTTCAAAAAAAATTAATTTTAAATTATTTTAAATAACCAGAGGATCTCTCATTGATATATTAAAATAATTTTGATAATATTTTTTTAATTATCTTATTTTAAAATACATATTTATGTATATATACTAGTTTATATTTATACATATATATATATCTATTTTAAAACCTATTTTAAAATTATATGAATTTAAATCCTAAACTTTTTGAGGGATTCATTGAGATTTTAAGTCTAGATTAAGCATAACTGAATTGAATTAAGGGGGATTTGATTAGTGAGTAATCATGATTTGATTATTCACTAATTTAATTGTTATTTATTTGCATGCTTAGGTAGCACACACTTGCACTTAGTCTAAGGCTCTCTTAGATCCAGGAATTGATTGTCATTGTGTGTTTATTTCATGCTTAGTCAAGGGTTAGTAGAACTTTGATTCAAACCCATTAAAATTAGTGACACAATTAAGGACAATAATTAAGGGTTTATGTGTAGAAAACTTAGAAGAATTCCAATAATTAGGATTCACTTCCTCTTGAGTTGAAACTTCAAACACTTGAACTTAGTGACATGTACAGCCATTAGGAAAATTTTCACTGAATTTGGAAATCATTAAGGCCCATAATTAATTTTCTAAGTCTTAAACCCTTAATTAACCCTTAAAACTTCAAGAAAATGTAATAAATTCATTTTAAATCCAAAAAATACATAAAACCCCTCTAACTGACCAGAATCAAGTGCTTAATCAATGAAAATTAAAAGCCCCTTGAATTGACAACAATTCTGCCCTTAATTTAATTTTAATAAAAAATCAATATTTTATTAATATAATTAATTAAAAAATATTAAAAATTCTAAAAAATGTCCCAAACACTTGGGAATCTCTCCTTAGGTCATTCCTGACCTTTGGAGCTGATTTCAAGGAGTGGGGACCTCATTTGGAGCCAAATCACAAAAATGCCCTCTAATTAAGTAATTTCAAAAATTCAATAAATACCTAAACTTTAAACCTTCATAACTAATTCAAGAAAAATCCAAATCACCCAAACTCACTTGCATTCAACTCACAATAACTCCTAGTATTTATCAAAAATATCAAATTCCAGAAATCTGTAATATTTCAAAAAGTCAACAAATCGGTCAACCACAGTTCAAAACTAGTTCAAAATTTCAAACCTTTGTAATAAAATGTAGAAAAATCCGATTTCAACGTACTTACCTTCTAACTGATCGTAGTAAGGTCTAGTATTTTAATAAAATTCTAACTTTCCAGAATTTGAACTTAATCAAAAAGTCAATTTTCAACCCCTTAATTAAATGATTAAAATATTCCAAAAATTCATAAATCTCAAAATCATCCTAAAATTCTAGAAAATGTTAACTTAATGTTTAAAACATTCAACAAAGCTTTTAAAGCACAACAACCATCCTAAAGATGAAGTTTATTGGCTGGACTACTCCGGGCTGCGGGGCTAAGTGTCCTAAGGAGGCTGGTTCCTCGAGCCTGGTGGCACAACGCCACGAATGGATTCCAAGGGGTGTTAAACCTTAAGAATAGATTAATTATTAATTATTCAACCTTTTAAAACCTCTAATTTAATTACATTAATTTGGTTTATCGGCTGGACTACTCCGGGCTGCGGGGCTAAGTGTCCTAAGGAGGCTGGTTCCTCGAGCCTGGTGGCACAACGCCACGAATCGATTAATGGCAAACTTAAATGAATCAATTTTGAAAATCAGCAACCAAACATTTCTAATAAAAATTCATTAATTATTAAACCTTAATCAACCTAAAATATTTAATTATACCGGATACCGCTGGGTAACCCAGGCCTACGAGGCTATTAACTTAGCCCCAAGGAAGGTGAAATAAACTTCACGGCCTCGGTGTGAAACAAAGGTGATATCCAACAAATAATTAAGTAAGTCTTAAAATTAACCTTAAGCCATTAATATTTGAACTCAAACTTAAATCCCTTAAACCTTCCAACCAACCAAACTTAAAATAACTTTAATTAATAACCCTATTTAGGACGTATCAAAACTACACGACCTACCTCACACACTTTAGATGTTGTGCTAGGATCACCGACTCTAGTTTTAGGATAGGCCGGTGTTTTACTTGTTACAATTGTGTGCCGTACTTTTCGAGCTTTTACTGCATGTTGTTTGCCAGTGTAGAATTGATGTGTTTATTTACTTATTTCCTGCATTCTGTGATTAGTTGTGCGATAGATTTACCCCTAGGTTAGGGACGAATTATATTCGTGCAATTTTATGCAGGTGGCCATGCTCATATAAGGAGCTGAAAACTAAAGGGGGCAGTTAATAAAAAAATATATATATAACTCTTTGCACAGGTACCTGCCGCGCTTAAGACCCCCTTTAAATAAAAAAGAGCATGGCCAAGTGTGGCTAAAAAATACATTTCATTCAAATTATAACTGCTTGGGAATACATATACAACTGCTGATTATTAGGATAACATTGCAGGATCGAGTCTAGATTTTCTTTTTCAAATTAATGTAATTTGATTGTATAAAGGTTGTAAAATTATTTGAAATGACTTGAATTTGGGATATAAATATCCAATTTGAATTCCAAAGAGGTGAAGACGTCCCTAGAGGGGAGAGTCTTCTTCCATTTGGAAGTCAAATTAGGATACTTTTTAAATATCCAAAGAGGAAAGATAACACCCCGATCAAGGGGGAGTTTCTTTCCATTTGGATATCCGGAACCGACGAATCAAGATGTTCGTGAGAAGACGAAGAAATGGACGACGAGAAGAATCCTAAATCTCAAAGTCATTTATTTTAGGATTAGAAATCCGGGTTGTAGTCAGTGGTGCCCGGTCACTTTAATTTTCTGTAAATTCTGTGATGTAATAATAAGGGCACTTGCCTATGGACGTTCAATTTGATAAATTTAATTTGATTGATTTATTTAAATTGATTGCGCATTAGAACTCCTGCTTTTCTAGTCTTTTTTTACTTGCATGCCGCATTTGGTTTGACCTGGAATTCGAACTTAGGCTCTTAGGGGTCTGTCAAAAATTCTTCTATTCTAATTAAATAAAAAATTTTAAGATAAGATAGAAACTCTAAACGGTCCTAAGAAGTAAGCTCGGACTCGCCGAGGGTTTTTCATGCATTCATATTATACCTTCTCAACCTTGTTAGGCATCTCCCCGCCTGCGGGTTCTGGCAGACCACCTGGCCTATGAGGGTGCCGATCTGTCAAGGGGATGTTATGCAATCTCTAGGGAAAAATCTATTTTCTAAGCCAAAAATTTTTAAACTGCTACATACAGATTTTGCATTCAATCGAGTCAATTAGCATGCATCGCATTAGTAACAAATTTAAAAGAGTCTAATATTTAATTGCATTACTTAGACATCGAATACCCAACATGAGTCTGAGGGGCCAATTAGGATCCGCTCTAGATGTCGGCCTCGTTCTCAAAAAAACATATCTTAAATAACGTTCCCATCACTCTACATAAAAAGACCGGATTCATATTTTAAAATCGTTTAGGTGGTTTAGCTGGCTCCCCAATCCAGGCCGGGGTAAGACCAGAATTGCATTGCACTAGCTAGGTTCGGGGTGCTAATTTTTAGTACCCAATTTAGACTTAGGTTCTGAGGCTGGCTCGGGCCATAAGACCTCAACTTTCGGGAATTGAATCCCAAAATTCTAATAAAATTGATCACTCAAACTAAAATTTTTCTTTCAATCAAATACAAGCCTAACACTTAGGATAGATTGGAGTGTTTTCTGAAGTAATTCAGAATCTCAAAACACTCCCTACTCCTCTTCCTTTGGCTTCGAAAATAAGTGTTCAATCTTGAACCAATCCCCCTTGAAATTCAAACCTTAACTTCCTTTGATATTTAACTTTGAATTCTAAATAAAATTCATATCGCTATTTTAATCGAGAGTTTTCGTAGGAAAATCTCTAATTTTCCTACGATGTAATTAACTACGAGGGCTTGCGCTCGTAGGAGATTTAGTAACTCAGATTTAATTTTTCAAAATTAAAATTGATATCTTTTAAAACTTCAATTAATTATCTTTGGGAAATTCAATATTCCCAAAAATAATTAAATATTTTCAAAACTATATATATTTAAATACAATATATATTTTTTAATCAAAACAGGACCCACAAATTTAACCTTAGAAAAACACATTAGCAAGGTGGAGGAGCTTCAAGCTTAAATTATTCATCTTATAAAAGAAACTTGCTAAGAGATGATACCATCACATCACAATGGAGTTCGCTTTCCATGAAAATGATATTAAGTTATAAGTTGTTTATTTAAGGGAACTCATATAGGACCCCTCACAATCATCTTAAAGTTTCTCCTCCATTAAATTCTTAATAAGATCTCCATGAAACTTCCACTTTAATCCATCATTCTCATGATGATTGACAAACCAAAAATCCTTTAGCACTTGGTGGACTTGAACTAAACTCGCCTCATTGATAACCTTATGATGCAAAAAGAGGTGAACTTTGACGCCTTAAGCAAGAAAAAAAATTCTCTTAGGGTTAAAAATAAACATACTACCCATAATAATTTTTTGGAGTCATCACCTCTAACTAGGGTAATTCTCCTGCATCAAATTTTAGCAGGGTTCAATTTATATGTTATCAATCCTTATAATGAGTTTTACGATCCTTATGAGCATATCAATCACTTTAGGGCCATCATGTATATTAAACAAATCTCTCCTGACTTATCTGCTAAGTTTTTGTCACCCTCCCAACACTACAAGAAAATCACAAGATACCGATGGAATTTTCAGAGGTATGAAACTAACGTAAATTTTGGCGGCATTATAGGCGTATTAACTGCTAGAAATTTTGGTTGTTTCAGACAGCTGGACATCCTATTGGTATCTGCTGGACCCATCATATTATCCATCTGATTCATCGTCGATTTTAACTGAAAAGCCCTATTTTTCTCCCAAATTGTCCCTCTTCGTCATTTTCACACATTTCTAGCCAGTGTCAAAGCCGACAGTTGCTCTGCCCCCAACTGCATATCTAGGTTATTTTGGGCTCGTTTCTCTCCATTCCTTCAATATTTTTGAGGTAAAACTCTTCCCCTTCTCTCCTTTTCTTTTTTGTACAATTTGAACTATTAGAAAATTTTTTGTATAAATTATAGAGTGTTTTTTCACTCAATGTTGTATAACTTTTTTTAAAGCTAAATACGCCAATGGTTGCAAACATGCCTCGACAGTCCTTCCAACGAGCAAGAACTCGCCACATCATTGCCCATACCAAGGAAAACCCATCACCAAGATAGCAAGAGACACTAAAAATAATGAAATCCACAACAATAGATAAAAAAACTCACAAATAATAAAGCCCGAAAATAAAAGCCTGCCACCCACATCTAAGAAAACAAACTGCCATACACCAAACAACACCAAACGACCAACAAAAAAAAGAAAAAATTAAAAGACACCACTAAATTACTTCTTTTTAGATTTCTAGCTACATCTCTTTCCACTGCTAAACGCTTTCTTGAAAATATGACTCACTTCCAAATTGAACACATCATCGTCTATAGAGTCAACGTGAGCCTCAACATCCCCACATTGCGATAAAAGAAAACCATCTAGCCAATCATTATGATCCAAACACTAACCCATGAATTGGGCATTCAAATCTTTAGAAGAAATAAGCTCAATAGGAATATTCACCAATGGCATGACAGGGACAACATAAACCAAAGTACTCAAGGGGCTCACAACTTCATTTTTCATCTGATGCAAAGTAATGGATAAACAACCAGAATCTCCAACTCCAACAATGCTAAGGGACGCAATGGGGGTAGCTATAGAATTAACCAAAAAAAGGGTTAGCATCTTCATTTAAAGAAACACCATCCTCCACACCAACAGTATCACCAATCATAGATTCCGCACCAAGAATAGTAAGAGTTTGAAGCAAGGTAACTTCATAGATCTAGTTTTAGTGTTTAGGGTTTCATGTATAAAGAGTTTTATGTTCTTTTATTTTGATGCACCACTACAAAATTTTTTTAGGATTTTGTTTGGGGTTTGTTTAAGAAATTTTTAAATAAACATTAAAGGATCGATTTTGATGCTCATGAATTTGTGCTTTTAAGGTATTTAGTTTAGTTGTAAATTTGCTGAAATCATTATTAAAAAAGAGATAGAAAGTAAGAGAGCAAGCATTAGAGAGAGAGAGTACCTGATCATTTGAAAAGAGATAAAGGAAGATAAAGTGAGCGAGCACAAAGAAAGATGAGTGGGGATATTCAAGAGAGAGTAAGAGAGAGAGAGAGAGAGAGAGAGAGAGAGAGAGTGAGAGAGAGAGAGAGTGTGTGTGTGTGTGTGACGTAGAGAAACAAATTAAGTTAGAGAGAAAAAGAGAGAGAGAGAAAGATGGATGGAGGGAGAGATAAGATGGAGAGAAATAGAAAGTGATAAGGAGGGAGAGATATTGGATGTGTGTGAGAGCAAAATAGATAGAGAGATAGATATATTGAGAGATGTAGTTTTATGATGATAATTTGATTTTTTTTTTATAGTATATATCTTTAGAGTTGCATAACAAAACTCATTTACCTTTACACATTTACTTTATTTTAGGATTATTAATTTGACATTTATATGACTATTCAAGATGATAGATATTGGATGTATAACAAATTATTACCAGGATGAAAATTATCGATAGATGAATTTATTGAGAGAGTTGATAGTTTTATTGACGTCGCATGCAAACTACTGCCATTTAAGATGGAATGAATGTTTAAATGTTCATGCTTGAAGCACAAAAAATAAGATTTTCTTATGTTTTAGGTTGATTTAGATCGTAGGAGATTTATTCTAAAATACTTATTTTGGTTCTCACATGGTGAGTATAAGCCACATAGAGTTAGTCATGCCGATTCATCCACAACTTCTAGAATAATGGATGAAGATCAAATTAATAGACGATACGAAGAACTTGTTTTTGATGCAACAGGTCCAAATTGAAGAGCACACATGAAAGAGCACCAAACTCAAAAATAAAGAAATTTTTTGAATTACTTTATACTGCTAAAAAATCAATTCGGTATGGTTATATAGATCATTAAAAATTATTTATTGTCGTTATGATGCTTAGTATCAAAATTGAATATAATATTCTACGGGATTACTTCAATAATTTTGTTTGTTTTCTCAAGGAAACAAATCCATTGGATAATTTAATCCTCACCTATTTGTATTAAACAAAGAACTTAGTATCAATGTGGGGTCTAACCGATATAAAAATTGATTATTATATGAATAATTATGTGCTATATTATAAATATGATGTGATAGAAGTTTGTTATCGCACAAGCAGTGTTGAGATTCAAACCCAACTCAAAGAAATAACATTGTAAGAAGAAAGACATTCCATATTCTTAGTTATTTTATTTACAATTTATTCCAAAACTTTAGTATCTCTATAAATCAATGATTTCAGTAGGTTATATGAGATGGCATAAGAAGAAAGTAGCTCACAGTGTCATTTTGTCTTATCCATCATATGCTGAAGCATTGAAATACTTTGATCTGACACATGTTTCATTCGCCATCAAGCCATGTAACATACAATTGAGATTATGTGTCATATAGTCAGAAAACTTCACCTTACTCTGTTTGGCCAGTCCGTATATATTTTTTAAACTAATAATACCAAGACCATTTAATCCAGAAGAAAAAATTGATATTTTTACTACGGCCAATAATTGATGACTGCAAGTTATTATGGGAAGAAGGTGTCCTCACATTTGAAATTTCAACCAAATAAAATTTTATCTTTAAAGTTACATTACTATGGATCATTAGTGATTTTCTAGCTATTGGTATGTTATCAGGTTGGAGTACAATAGGAAAGTTAGCTTACCCTAATTGTATGGAGAATATTAAAGGTTTCACACTAAAACATGAAGAAAAAAATACTTGATTTAATTGTTATCATATATTCTTATCTTTTGATCATCAATTTAGAAGAAACAATGATGCATTCCTCAAAAATAAGGTTAAGTGGTTCTCCTCCACCCAGATTAAGGGATCCTGACATGCTAAAAAGACTTTATGGCATTTCAACATTTATTGATTTCCCAATATTATCAGTTTAAAGTTCTTGGATATGACACTAAACATAATTGGATTTAAAAAAGTACTATATGGACATTATCATATTATAGTACAAATTTGATTAGGTGTAATCTGGATGTTAAACATATTTAGAAGAGTATACTCAATAATATTTTTAAAGGAAAGACTAAGAATGATATAAAGGCTAGAATGGGCTTTAAACAGTATTATAAGAGAAAAAAACTAGAGCTAGTAACAAATAATGATAGAAGAATATTTAGGCTCAAAGCACCATTCTCATTCATGTTAGAACAAAGAAGAGAAATATGTCATTGGTTTCAAAGTTTAAAAATGTCTGATGGTTATGGATCAAACTTGAGTCGATATGTGGACCTTATAATTACAAGATTATTTTCACTAAAAAGTCACAACTGTCACATTATTATGGAGCTGTTCCTTCCAATTATATTGTGTTTATTACAAGATTACATAGCAAATTCATTAACATAGCTTAGCCCTTTCTTCAAAGACTTATGTTCATCTAAACTAAGTGAAAATGTTATGAAGGAGAGAAAAACATACCAATCATCTTATGTAAGCTAGAAAAAATTTTCCTCCAAGATTCTGTGATTCTATGGAATATCTTCTAATCCATCTATCCTGTGAGGCTAGAATTGGAGGACCAGTGTAATATTATTAGATGTATCCCATTAAAAGGTGAGGTGTTTGTTTAATACATTGTGCCTTTAGTATTTCTAATCATATCACATTATCCTCATATTTAAACATATATTTGAACAAGTTGAAAAATATATGAAGAATAAAACACAACCAAAAGGATCTATATATGAAGTTTATTTGGCTCAAGAAACCACCCACTTCTGTTCTTACTGTTTTGAGCCCTATGCTATAATTACAAGAATAAAAATTGGTCTTACCATGAACTTTGATATTGATGAATAATCACAATATTCACTGTTAGTCATTAGAAGTCATGAAAAGGCCAGTGAAAAATATGTTTCAAGATTCCTCAGTGATTTGGAAATGAAAAGAGCAACTTTATATGTGTTAGTAAATTGCTAGTAAGTCCAACCTTTCTTAGAGTAAGTTCTTCCACAAAGTCGATAAGAAATAATGTTTATTTTAAATATTTAAGTTTAAGTTGGATGATATATTATCTAACTTTTTCATAAGTAGTTTGTCTGCAACAAATAGTATAGTTATTGAGCAAGTTGTAATAAATGAATTTTGAGGATGGTTTAGATCATACGTGAGTAAAACATCTAGTATTTCTTGAATTTTCTTCTTATTAGACAGAAAAAGCTCTAAAATTTATTTTTCTTAAGTTCACGACCCCCATAATAATCCCTTTAATAAAGGGCTGCAAGGACTAGCCTGTGGACCAATGAGAAAAGAAAACACATGTCTAATTTATATAGTTAATAGATTTAGATTTCATTCAAATCCATGGTGCGAGAGAAGAAAGATTGAAAATTCTGGAGTTTTTGTTAGAGGGAACACTCATGAAAAAGATTGATGTGATTATTATGGTATTCTAGATGAGGTTCTTGAGCGACAATGCCCAGGAGAAAATGAGGATCTTAGATATTTATCCAACTATCAATGGTACAGTCCTTTACTAAATAGAGGCACAAGGTTTCATCCTATATATAGTATAATAAAATTTAAACATCATAAAGGAAATGAGAAGTTTGAGTCATTTTTGCTAGCAAGTCAAGCTATCAAGATTATTTTAGCAAATATTTTAGTGGTTGTAGAGATAAGCAAGATTGTATTGTTGTCATAAAAACCAAATCACTAGGAATTATTGACCAACAATACATCATAGCTTTTACACATCAAGAGGATGAGATGTCAAATTATTGGGCTATTGAAAGTGATATTCTTGATACTGCGTCTTCTAATGTTGACATTCAACAAAAGGTAGTGGAAAGTTTAACGAGCTCTTCTAATGACTTTGAGGAACAAAGTTAAGATAACTTAGAGAGCACAGATCTTAAGTGCCCAAATTTATTTCAGTTTAGTTAATGTTGCACCTATGAAATTTATAATCAAATACATGTTTAGCAAGAACAAGTTGGTCATATGAATTTTTTTTTTTCAATTTAAATTTTTTTATATAACTACAGAATTTTCTATTTCTAATAATGAAAATCATTATATTTATTACAAATTTATTTTTTGTTATACCTATTTATGATAATTATAAACTTCAATTACTGTAATTTAATTATGCAAATCTTTAGATTTTTTACAACTTCTTAAAATTTAAACTAATTTCTTTTTTTTTTTAATTACAGATGGCTTCAGATGATCAGCCACCTCATAGATATATTACATTAATATTTGGTCATAAGAAGAAGTTGACCACTGGACCAGCTAGGTCTAGGTAGAGTGAGCAGGGTTAGGGGAAGACAGTTCCACCAGTGATAGGAGTGACAAACTCGAGGAGTCACTATCTTTCCCCCACTAAATAGGGATAGGGATACACAGTTCCTCTTGTGGTTGGAGTACGACCACATGATGAGTACTTTATGTCTCCTAGTTTTACTAGTACTCTATTATAATAAAAATAAATTATTTAGCCCGAGCGGGCCTGAGAACCCACTCGCGATCTCTGCAGGCACATGAATCAGACCCATCTGTAGACTCCATGGGCCCATGAACCATTCTCGCCTACACTTCCCGAGCCTATGAACCAAGCTTGCCTACAACTTTGCGAGCCCGTGAACCAAACCCGCCTTAAAAATTAATTAAATATTAATTTAATAACTTATTTTAATTATTCAAAAATAAATTTAAATAAATTATTAAAGTTAATAATTAATTAAAATTTATTTTTTAATTAATAATTAAAATAAGTATTAAATTAATAATTAAATAAACTAAGTTTTTAAATTAATAATAAATTAAAAAAATTATTAAACTAATAATAAAATTAAAATAAGTTATATAATTATTAATTAATTAAATTATGAATATATGATTTTATATAAATTATTAAAATATGTTGAAAAATCTGACTGAAAATTAGTCGTAAATATTTCATCGTAATCCTTTGGAAGTTTGCCAGAATATTGTCCACTGGAAAATTACCAAAAAAACCTCGGAAAATAAATGATTTTCCTGTAGTGACAGTCAAGTCCCTTCTATCCATATTACCACCCAACACCTTCTCAAACTAGTTCGTCAATTTACCCCTATCCTCCTTACCATCATTCATATTTTTACCCACCTCATATCTAGCCACAACAACGTTGAATACTAATAGAAGTAGAGGTTAGAGCTGAGGAGCCTCCAACAATAAAGGATAAGCATATCTACATAGAATTTGATGGTGATATATAAGTTCATTTTATTATTAAATTTAAATATTCATATGTTATATCATTTATAGTTCTACAGGTTTAATCCTATTAAGCAAGCCACCCACAAGATTCGAGACATAATACGGAGCAGATATGATGCTCCTTATTAATCTTGAAAGAATATTATAAAGAAAATTAGGAAAATGTGATTTAGAGAATTTCAGGTATATAATTTTGACATTACTTAACATTGGTGATTATTTTATTATGACAATTTTGTATAGAAAGATTTTAGATGATTGTCTGAACATGCTATGAGAATCAAAATCAATTTTGAAAGAAGTGACTTTTCTTGTCTGAGGGATATGTTCACAGACATTAGAAAGTCTCGGAAGTGTCTATTATGGCATGGACAGAGCTGCGATCACATCTAAGAAAAAAGGAAAGAAAATGGATCAGCGTCTTGATCGAGCATGAATAAGAGGGGAGCTAGGATATGGATGATGAGTAAACAATTTAATGTTTAAGTTATCATATTTGTTGGTGGAGAATATAGTGCTTTGTTTTGGATAACTTACTATTATTCTAGTCGTTTGGAATACTTTTCTTAACCATTTAAATGTTTTGAAGTTATTTATGTTAAACGGTTGCGTTTTGTTGTTGTTAAACTTATATTTTGAACTATTTTCTTATGTTTTGAGCATCAATATTGTATGATGATGAATTTTGTAGTGTATTCATTCATTAACTGTTGCAGGTTTCGATTTTGGAATATGCTTGTGGACTAAAAAGGGGATGTCAAAAAAAGAAAATAAGAAAAAAAACAAGAAAAAGAGCAAAAAAATCAAGAATTTGCTAAAAATAGATATATTACAACATTTAATAAGTTTTTATATTTTTAGGGGACTCTACATTGGAAGAATTACAAAAAAAGATTTAAGAAATTTCAAAATTTTTGGCAGGTCTAATGGTATTTTTTTGAATTTTAAGCATTTTTATGTTTTTTTGGAAAATAAATTACTCAAATTCTAAAAAAAACCATAATAATTAAAAAAAAAAAAAAAAAAAAAAAAAAAAACTTAAATGAGATGCTTCACAATGCTTGCACGACATGCACCTTCTTACATGCTTGAAGCATAGTGAAAATTCTGTAACACTATTTAATATACTTTCATGCTTATAATCAAATTCGCAACTTGATAAGAGGAATTTTCAGAGCCAAGATCAATTATCTCTAATGTCAATGAGGTAGTAATCAAATTCTTAAAGAGTTATCCATTAGTAAAAAAATAAATAGAAGCCACGTAGGAGTATATGGAGATTTTGGATAAATTTACTAAAATATCATTTCAATAGATTTGAAGTACACAGGACATCACTTCCCAAATGCAAATTATAAATATAAAAATGACAAACAAAAGAAGACAAACAAGCTCTGAAGCTGATAATGTGGGAGCAGTAGTTTGGTATCGACCCGGCACAAGTAGCTAATGATACTCCTGGTCTCTGATTCTTATTATGTGATTTCAAGAACGGCATTCAATATCCCTGTCAAAAGGCCAGCCAAATTCTTCTAAGAGAGCCAGCACCACACCATTAGACCAACCAAAGCCAGTCTGCGGCATGAAAAGCAATTGCCAGTATGGATCAGAACAAGTTCCTCAACAACAGATTAATATAATTATAACAATGCAAGTATAGGCAGAATTCTGCTTAATGCAAATAGAGCAAAAATCAGGTTCAATGTGACTTCTATTTGAAACTAAGTACTGAAATTGTGAAAAGATATTTTGGAGTTGCTGAGAAATTGATTTGTTTCATCACCACCATTCATTCAAAAGAACAAGTTCAAAGAACATTCGAGTAAGAAAGTGTTACGGAACCAACCAAACCGGCCCCTCCAGGAGGTGCCGGTCCAGTTCTACAAGAGGTGGGCTAAGCTGCCTCCTTGATGTGTTTCCGCCCAGCTTGTGGGCCCCCTCTCAAGACAATGGGGATCCGCCCATGGGTGACATGGCACATTTTCATTGGACTTTGGATGTCGTTCAACGTCCGCACAGAATAATTCGTCCTTATTTCATCATAATCTTATCTCAGCTATTTTAAGTCAGCTTCATAAATCCTTATAATACTACGTTTGTGCTTATTTATCATTGCATCAGGTGTTAAAAATTATTTTGTATAATATTTTTTCAACAGCTCTATTTGAATTATTTTTGGTCTATATCTTTTTACGTTCTAATCATGGGACGTTAACTTCTTGTCTAAAGTGGTAAGCATTCACCTGAGGTTTATATTCACCGCCCCCGCCAACCTTTCCACAACCTTTAACATCATATTTCTCATGCATTGCACCAGTGGTGTTGTACGCAGCATAATTTGTTCTAATCCATCTTACCGCAATATCCTGAGCCAATTCCCAACCAGCTTTTGATCCAGAATTAGATAACCCTTCGATGATGAGATGTTGCAAAGGAGACCAACCATTGGGGAAATCCCTGCTCAACAACACGTCAATGGTCTTAAAGTTCAATAAGATTGCTTCAAATCCAGTGGGTCCAAGATAACTTACCACTGTTGCCCATTGTTTGATAATGATGTAACAATTCCAGCAGGTTGAAGCAAACCAGATTTCTGGAAGCTTTCAAGAATTCTTTCCACCATAATGTTATTTTCACCTAAACCTGAGAAAATTCTTTCATGCATCAAAGACAAGTATTTATACATGAAAAATGTGTAGATCAAGTCAATTTTATTAACGCACCATCATAATAGCATTTCAAAAGATGAAATTTTTTTATTTTTTTATTTTTGAAGTAATCAAGGAGTAAGGGACTCGTAATTTTAGCTTCCCTCATTACAGGAAAATCATCAATTACCGGCGGATTTTTCTGGCGGCTTGCCGGTGGCCTATTTTTCCGGCAGCCTAAATTTAAGAAAAAATTCCGACGATTTTCCGGAGGTTTTCCGGTGGCTTTTCGGCGGTTTTGTTTTCGGCAGTTTTCCGGCAGCTCTTCAGTCGATTTTGGCATTCCAGCTTTTCCGCCGGCTTTTAATAATTAATTTAATTAATTAATAATTTTGGTTTATTTTACTTAATTTTTAATTTAATTTAATTAATTATTAATTTATTTTAATTAATTATTAATTTAATAACTTAGTCTAATTAAGTATTAATAAAATAACATATTTAATTAATTATTAACATTAATATTTTATTTTTTATTAATTTTTAATCATTATTTTAATATGATATAGTTCAAATAAATTATAATATACAATTTAACACATTTTCAATCTCAGCATAGTGGTTGGGACTTAGCAAAAGCGAGGGACACGGTTCGAATCCCGGGCAGGCCGCGCAGCCGGGCAGCGCGGGCAGGAGTACAGGCGGGCAGCGCGCGGGCAGGGCGGGAGCTCAGGCGGACAGCGCGGGTAGGCCGTTCGGCGGGCAGAGGGCAGGGCGGGAGTTCGGGCGGTCAAGGCGGGAGAACTACTGGGCAACGGGTAGCCGGGTCGGGCGGGGGTTCTTGGGAAATTTTTTTTTAATTTAATTTTAAATGTTTTCCCGCGGCTTTTTGGCCGCCGGAAAATCGTCGGAATTATGTACTGCCGGAAAATACCGCCGGAAATATTTTTCCGACGCCTGTTTTACCGATAGCAAATTCGGAAAGCCGCTGGAAATTTATAAAACCGCCTGAAAAAGACCAATTTCCGCCGGAAAATGCCGCCGGAAATAACTGATTTTCCTGTAGTGCCTGCATGTACAATATGTAATAGCCAAAGGGTTAACTTTATGAGGGGTTCAAATTTTTTGCACCCGTCATGTGCCAATATGTAAAAAAGTTATTCATAAAACTCTATCAAATGGAATGAAAGATGGCCTTAAACACTTAACCGTGCTACGTTTTTACAAAAGATTCTATCAGAATATGCGAAAAAATGAGGATAAGAATCCACATCAATTAAGAAAAATATCTGAATTAGCTTAAAATGCTCAAACTTTGTGGTGCTTTCACCACCTAGAAAAAGTAAAGTCCATTGAATAGGAGGACTACTAGGAAGCTCTAGAGAATGGTTCTATCAAGAGACTGTTTGGTTGCGTGAAAAAAAAAAGTTGTGTAAAAGAATTGCAGTGTATTTAAAATACTTTGGAATTGTTTGGTTGAGTGTAAAGTAAATGAAGGTGTTTACTTTTTTTGTTTGGCTTGAAATAAAGTGAATGCAATGTAAATTGAATGCAGCAGAGGCCAATGGCAGTGGCCGGCAGTGATGGGGTGGCTCCCAAGTCTAATTAACCCAATTCATTTTTGAGTTAATGTTGAGCTAAAATGAGGATTCAAAATTAATTTTGCATCGGGCTTGTTGTGTGATAGAAAAGTCCCCTTCAATCTTAAGGGAAAATTCTATAAGATGGTGGTGAGACCTGCAATGCTTTATGGTGCTGAATGTTGGCCATTAAAAGAGATGCATAATACTAAGTTACATGTTGCAGAGATGAGGATGCTTAGGTGGATGAGTGGCATTACCCATAGAGATTGGATATGAAATGAGCATATACATGAAAAGGTTGGAGAAGCTCAAAAGGAAAATAAGATTAGAGAGAGTCGCCTTAGATGGTTTGGTCACATAAAACGACGGCCTTCCGATGACTAGGTTAGGAAAGTAGTGTATTAGATTTGACTTATGTTAAGAAAGGTAGAGGTAGACCTAAAAAGACCTGGTTAGAAAATATTAGAAATGATTTGTTTTTATTAGATGGAAATGAGAATTTGACTTTTAACAAAACACAATGGAGAAAAAGGATTCATGTAGCCGACCCACGCAGTGGGAAAAATGCTTAATGTTGTTGTTGTTGAACACGTTCGAATATAAAGGTTTGAATACAGGTCCAATTGATTGGAAATATGACTCAAATCATATATAATACTGTATGATCAGATAAAAACTAGAAAACAAGTTCACTTAGCAATATTTTTCAGTTGATTTGAAATCTAACAATTTAGGGTCAATTTGGAACAACTCAGATTTTCAGATTTCGAATGGAGTTGAGTGTGCTCAAAATTTACTCAAGATCATGCATGTATCTCAGAACATTATCTGGGACAATGCATCCGCCAAAGGACTACACAAAAAAAAGAACTAATCGTTGGAACTCCACCAAATCACATATGCTACTGTGCTGAAAATTACAATGTAAAATTCCAAAAAATCTTTACCATTTAGCCTTGCAGAATGTACTAATTCAAGATCATTTCAATGCAGCAAAATATTATAGAAAACTGCATTGATACAATCTCAATGAACTCCAAAATTGAAAGCATACAAGAAAAATATTTATGTTTTTATGTTATTCATCAAATGAATTCACACCCATGGAGAGCATACGGAAATGTCAAACCTGAGGCATGCTTCCAATTCCACATGGGTATGAAGTTTGATGCAAATATCCTATCATTTTGATTCCTAGCTTCAAATTGATGAACATCCTGAACATTAGAAACATAACAATTACTATCAGTTCTTAATCTAAACATAATGTTCACATCTAAAATATTTGGTTTAATAAAGCACCTCACAATCTTTGGATCTAATCCAGTAGTCAAGCCACTGGTTCATCTCTGCATTCCAAAAGATTGATCTAATTGCAAATTGCCGTGCTTTTGAAGCCTTGAAGAATTTTTCATGGGTTTTGATATCACCAAGTTGTTGTGCAAAGAATGCTATGTCAAGCTCCACCTGATGAAGAAAGTTGCAGTACATAATCAAATAAATCGATCTGAGGTTGTGCACAATAATTATGTATACATTTTTTATTTTCCCAAGAATATTCGCATGGTCTCTTTAGCGAATAGTGTGATATATTATTGTACCCATTTTTTGAGGAACTTCATTCATTTATTCATTCATTTGAACTTCTAAAATTAGATTATTTCCTTTCCAGAATGTTTTGCAACCCTAAACATGTAAAAGACCGAAGGTGTGTATAGAAAACTTTTATGGCCTAAAGATGGGCCTTGGGCAATGGTTAAGCGGCCTCAGTTAACTATATAAGTAAAATTTGGGACATTTTGCATTGCCATTTATATAAACAAGCAAGAAAAGTAATTAATGCTTATTCTTAGAAAAGATATCCTAAAGATTTTGGCTGCTAAACCATCAAACAAAATTTAACTATGCCAACAATATTTTAAAAATAAATAGAATAATCAGATATTTGACAGTTTTTTAGACAATACCTTATATAAATAAGTGTTTAAGTCAACTGGAACAATCGATGTTGTCGATAATGTGGAAAGGTCAAATGAGTTGCTGCAACAAAAGTATATCGGGGTTACAAAAGAATATATGTACCAAGTCATCAATAATATTTGGTATGTACTAATTTGTGCACATGGCAATACGTAGATACATTTATGCACATATTTTTTTAAAGTGAAATGACAAATATTCTTGCTGCAACAATGACTCCTTCAACAGTTTTTTGAGTCAAGAGGAAACGATGAACTAAAAGATTTATATTGTGAAAATGATGCAAAGAAAAGTGTTGGAGCATGATTAAAATCAATGTTATATAAAATTCTTTAGTTGAAAATCAGACACCAGAAATATTATATAACCATGATACCTGGGAATTGTTACAAGGACCAATGATGATCGGATGAGATAATTTTAACAACATTAAGGCTGTAAGGGATATAATAAATTGGTTTTTGTATGCACCTTATTCCAGTTTTGCAGAACAGAATTAATATGTAAAAGTTAGACTTAGGAAAGTTTAGAGTTGACTAGGCTGTTAGTTTCAATATTACAGATGGAGGCTGTTAATATTGTCAAATCCTTCAAACTGAAAACTCATTAGCTGCTCATCCTCCTGATAGCATAGGACAAGAAAAGATAATTTGGGAAAGAAGACCTTGATTCTAATACTCTGAAGCACCGACACTTCATTTTAAGACGGTATGCAGTCCGTCGGACATGCGTCCAACACGGCGAGGACACGTATCGGACACGTCATTAGTGTGTCCCATTTAAAAAACAAATTAAACCGGACACGCGTGTCCGGCTATTGTATAATTAAACAAATAAAAAAAATCCTAATCCCACTATTTCATATTAGCTGGTTCACGCCCGAGTCTTCATCTTCTCCTTAATCCCGTATTCCTATTCGTATTCGTGGTTTTCATGAGCAATTGAGGCGAGCAGCGGTCGGCTGGAGATCGCACCCTTGGTCTCCCTTCTGGCCGTAAGCATCAGCCAAGAAGCCATCCTCCTTAGTTTCTGAGTGCAGCCAAGGGAAGCCAACGTTGAACTGCAGAAAATTTTTCAGACCTGTAAGTTGATTTCGTCATTTTTTTCTGCATTCGCCATTTCTCTTCATTTATTAATGATTCTGTAGATTTGTGATCAGAAGAGCATATTTTTTAAAGTATTTTATTTGTTTTGCAATCAAATTATTCTTACAATAAAAATTTATTTATTTAATGCGCTTTAAATGCGCTTTTGATGCGTTTTAACTTCGCTTTAACTACGTTTTTTATGCGCTTTTGATGTGCTTTTACTGCACTTTTGATGCGCTTTAACTTCACTTTTACTGCGCTTTAACTGTGCTTTAACTGCGTTTTTACTGTGCTTTTACTGCTCTTTTGATGCACTTTTGCCGCGCTTTCACTACACATAAATTTTTTGTTCCGGGGGCGCTGCCCCCAAAAACCCATGCAGGGGCGCTGCCCCTTGACCCCGCGACCTGACTGGGCAGGTCGAACCACGATAGAGGGCAGCGCCCCCTTGGACCCTTGGCATAATAGCAAATTTTTAATTGTTTTTTGTCATATAGTAAGAACGCATGATGCAATAATTCTTTAACTATTTTTTAACTTTGTTTGATAATTTTTAATTGTTTTATAATATGCCATCCAATTTATTAAGCCTTTATTTCTTCTACTACACCAGTGAATTTAAAAGCAAAATGAGCTCTAGTGTTGGTGGGAGTGGTACAAAAGAGCCATCTGTAGAAACTGATAAGCCATTATGGATTCATGTTACAAAGTTAGAAAAAATTTTTGAGAGAGGAGGGAATGTGTCATTCAAATGCAATTATTGTAATGGCACTTACAAAGGATCTTATTCTAGGGTGAAAGCATATCTACTTAAGATTTTTGGCCATGGAATTAAAATGTGTCCTAAGATTACTACATCAAAGTTGATTGAATTGAACAGACAAGTTGATGACGCTGAATCTAGGATCAAAAGGGCACTTCCTAAAGAGATGTCTTTTTCATCTATCCATGCTTCATCCTACACTTCTTCCTCATCTGTTAGAGTTGATCAATCATTATCATATAGAAGTGAAGGATATGATTTAAAGAAAATAAAAGGAGTTGCCAATAGTGCTTTAGAGAAGGCTTTTAACATGCAATAACGAGAGGAATTGGATGGTGAAATTAAAAGAATGTTTTTTTCAGCTGGACTCCTTTCAACCTTGCAAGAAATTCTCATTACAAAAATGCATTCACTTTTGTATGTAATAACAATCTTGCAGGTTATGTTCCACCTGGCTACAATGCATTAAGATCAAAATTATTGAAAAGGGAAAGAACACATATTGAAACATTACTTGAACCAACAAAAGGTGTGTGGAAAGAAAAAGGAGTCACTTTGATGTGTGATGGTTGGACTGATCCTTAAAGAATACCACTTATTAATTTCATGGTCGTTACAGAGAATTGTCCAATATTTATTAAAGCTGTGAATTGTGAAGGAGAATACAAGGATAAATATTTCATTGCCAATTTGATTAAAGAGGTGATAGTCATTATTGGGCCTTCAAATATTATGCAGGTTATAACAGATAATGAACCAGTGTGTAAAGCTGCAAAATTGTTAGTGGAGAAAACTTATCCTCATATATTCTAGACTCCATGTGTTATGAACACTTTAAATCTTGCTCTAAAAAATATTTGTGCAATAAAGAAGACAGAGACAAATGAAATCATATATGCAGAATATCATTGGATAACAGTGGTTGCAATGATGCTGTTTTGATCAGAAATTTCATTATGAACCACTCAATGAGACTTTCAATGTTTAATTATTTCTCACATTTAAGAATGTTAGCTGTTGCTGAAACTCGTTTTGCCTCTGTAATAATCATGTTGAAAAGATTCAAACAAATAAAAAATGCTCTTCAATCTATGATGATTAGTGATAAGTGGTCTTGCTATCGAGAAGATGATGTTGGGAAGGCAAGGTATGTGAAAGAAAAGGTCTTAGATGATTTATGGTGGGATGATGTAGATTACATTTTGGCTTTTTTGATCTGATTTATTATGACATGTTGAGAGAGGCTGACATATATAAATCATGCCTACATTTGATTTATGAGATGTGAGACTCTATATTAACAAAAGTGAAAGAAATCATATACAAACATGAAAAAAGTCACATAATGAAAACTCAAGTTTTGGAGCATTGTCTATACCATTCTTAAGGATAGGTGGACCAAAGGAACCACACCTTTGCATTGTTTGACACATTCATTAAATTCAAGGTATATTTTATTCATTTTTTAAATTAATTTTAAATTTCTTGGTAAATGATTAAATAATTTTATAAGCTTTGTATTATTTGAAGGTATTCAAGTAAAGAATGACTTCAGGAAGACCCTCAACGTGTCTCACCACAAAAAGATTTAGAAGCGTCAAATATGAGAAAGATATGCTAGAAACGATATTTTCCAAATGAGACGAAGAGAAAAAAATTAATATAGAACTTGCAAAGTTCTTTGGATATTTAGAGGATTTTGGTGATCAAGAAGCTTTGGTTGATATATGGAGGATGGATTCAAAAAAGTGGTGGTTGATTCATGGAGCTTCAACACCGCCTCTTCAAACTATAGCAATAAAACTTCTTGGTCAATTATCATCCTCGTCCTGGTGTGAGAGAAATTGGAGCACATACTCATTTATTCAATCAATGAAGATAATAAAATAACTCCACAACAGGCTGAAGATTTAGTTTATATGCATACAAATCTTCGTCTTCTATCAAGGAAAACTCCACTTTATATGACAGGTGATAACAAGATGTGGGATGTTGCTAGAGAAGTATTCGAGTGCCTTGATGATATGAGATTGTTGGAGGTTGCAAATCTTTCTTTGGATGAACCAGAGTTGGAAGCAATGGCATTCAATGATGATGATATTGAAGGACAAAGACCAACCTCTGAATCTAATTCTATCATTCCCTCTATTGAGTAGTTGAAATTTCATATTGTACTAAATAATTTTTTGCTTATATTTTTGTGGTTGAACTAGACATTTTGTATTAAACATCTTTATGTTATAAGCTAAACAAGTTATCATGACTTTGATTTATTATTGCTTGCCATTTTTAATATAATGTTACCTTAATTTCTATATATTATATTAAAAAACTATTATGCCGTATCCACGCCGCACCCGTGTCCTATATTTTTAAAAAATGCTATGTCCCGTGTTCGTGTCTGTGTCGTCATGTCTGTGTCGGTGCATCATAGTTCTAATGGGGACCAAATTAAATGAAAAGGATGAATTACTTCTTCTTACCAGCATATGGTAATATGGATGTCAGATTTAGCTTCAAATCCCTCGTTAATGTTTGTGATGTAATGAATGCAAGTCAGCATCAGCAAGTAGAAACTTCTATATGTTAAGCTCCTATTTATGCAAATAGGAGTTTGGAAATATTTATGCAAAAGTATTTGTTGATGCATGCAATATAAGATATGTAATCATTCCAAGTAGATAACATATAAGACAATGATGCATTCCTTTTTAGAGTAACATCAAGATGAGAATTTTTGAGAAAAGAAAATTATAAGTGAAACCTCATCCATCGAGAGCTAAAGTCCCAACCAGTCTCTGCAGTTGAAGCAACTTCTCGATAGAAAGCTTCCTTATCAGAGTCATTTAGAAACTTGGAAGCTGACTCCACATCCTACATAAAAGAATATCAATTTCATAATCTTTTTGGAAAATGTATAGAGCCTGTTTTAGGCTTATTGTAATTAGTAAAATAGAGAGCATAGCATACAATTGTTGCACTTTCTGGTCTGGGTTTATTCCACCTGGCATAATAGCGGCTCAAAGAATGCTTATGTCCATGAAGATCTCGAATCATTACTTTATGGATTCCTAAAATATCATATTTTATGAATAATAAGATTTAGAGTGGTAAGGATATCTTTGGATATTAGAAAATACAAAAATTAGAAATACTCTGGCATAATATAAAGATATATAATGATACAAATATCTTAAGCTTTTTTACAACTTTATTGCTTCACTAAGTACGGAACCAAATTTTATGAGAAAGGGTTTAGTGGCACCAAAGCATTATATTGTTCATAAAATTAATGACAATCCATCATGTGAAGAACATTCTGGAAGGAACTATAGTAAAGAAAATTCAAAGCGGTACCTGAAATCCAGAAGGTATACTCTTTCATTAATGAAGGAAGGGACTTCCTGACAAATTCCAAATCACCAGTCCTTTTGTATATCTCCATTACCATTGAACTCAATAGTGGAGGTTGGCTGTAAGAGATCATGGTACATTAACATAAATTATTTTTTTCTATAATATCATTATTACAATTACTTTTAAATTTCAATTCAAATTAAAAAAACTACAACTGTTTTATTTAACACTCAACTATTAAATCCTGTATATTAACTATTTTATTTAATGGCTCGCCATTTGATAAATTATTAATATGATAATAGCTTTATATTTAATTTTAAATTTAATTGCTCAATCTGCAATCACTTCATAGAACAAATAATAATTTTACTTCTATTATATTTGTCACCCTTTGCAATCAATAAAAAAATATTGACTAAATATAACTAATGTACATGGTCTGTAAAAATAACAAATGTCATAATATACCTTGCCATGCATCAATGTGAATTAAATGATATAATTTGAACAAACAGTTTCATTAACAATACCTGAAATAAATTAATCAATATTATTGAATGAATGATATGAATTTGAAATTTTACTTTGATATGCCATGAATGAACAACATTTATTAAATGATAATTTTTTAATTTACATTTTTATCCTTTGTAGCTTAAGTAAATATAAATAATAGCTGAAATCAATAAATATAAATAATGACAAATATAATTGTACTACTAATAACTAACAAAACATTCAATAAACCACCAATTATCAGCTAAACATATAGAAATAATTTTAATCATCTTAATGTACCTCCATTGTAAGACAAGGGCCGAAGAGCTATCATAACAAACGCAAATCAACATAGGTTAAGACATTTAAAATTCAGACGGGGATATCTAAGTGAAACATAAGGTAAAAAAAAATGAAACATAAGCTGGAATCCATTCTTAGTACTTCACCTGCGATTAGCATAGTATACCCTTGCACCATTTAGCACATGACCATAAGCATCTACTAGCCATACAAGGTTGTTCACAATTGCTTTTGCTGTGTCATACATTTTGCTTACAAGCAATCCCCTGTTTTTCATCAAAAGAACCAGACTGTTATTGCACAACTAACATTCGTGATTTGAAACTAATCTGAACATAGTGGAAAAAAAGGAAGCCAAAACTGAACTGACAAAAGATGAAATTAAAAGCAGTTTAGCATAGGAAACTATATATACTATTTGGATTGATTCAACTCAGTTAAAATCTTCTCATTGTTTTAGTTCAGAGCAATTTTATTTGATTTTACATGGATTATTGCAATAAAAAATGGTTTATAAGCTATAAAACTTGGATCAACCGTTCATGTTCAATCACATAGCTCAATACACACCATATATTAGCATGATTCGGTTCTTCTGTGTCCTTTTCATTTCATCAAAACCTCAAACATAAACCAAATATAGATCAATCTAAAGTCCCATTTTTTAGTTTGAATAAGTTTTTCAGTTGAAGCAATTTATTTAGCCGACCATATTCGAGATTAATTTCAATGGAGCAAAAACCATATGAAGAAGAAACACACCTGATAATCCAATAAGAATCCCAATAATACACCTCCTTGAACCTCGAGCCAGGAATGATTACAGGCTCCGGCAAGGGAAGCAGCGTGTGCCTCTCCGGATATTTCTTCACATTATCGGAAACCCTCCTACTCAAATTCTTCCATAATGAATGCACTTCCAGAGCCCAAACCCTAACTTTAGGGTTAAACACCTTGGGCAAAAACTCCACCGGCTCCGGCACAAAGTCCTCGGGTTCCGTGTACACCATATCGTCGCCAGCATCGTCGAAATAGGCTTCCAAGAACCTATGCAGGTAGTTTTCCGGGATGATTCCCTTAACCCTAGGGAGTTTCCAGAAGGCAGCTTCCGTTAAGCTGAGGTCTTTCTTGAGAGGGAGGTCAACGTAGAACTTGGGGTCGAAGGAACTTGGGCCTAAAGTTTTGAGAGCTTCGGATTGGAGGCGTTGCAGGAAGGAGACTAGAGGGGTTGTAGAATACGTTCGATCATCGACGGTACAGCTGGAGGAGGCGGCGGCGCGGGGGGGAATGACTGACATGAGGAGAAGCGTGGAGAAGAGGAAGAAGGAGAAATGTAATGAGAGGGAGGTCATTTTGGGAAGAAGATGTTTTATAACTGCCATTGGCTTACCGAATTTTCAGTACACAATATAATTTTCGCTTTATTTGTGTAGCATATATATAGTAGTGCTACGGTGGCGGGAAATGCTTGACAACTATTGGCTTGGCTGACCGAGCGCGGGTCCGTGGCGGGTCATAATTTTGTCCGATCTTTATCGATCCGCGGACCGTGATAGGAATCCTTCTCCTCAATCATATTAATAATTTATTACAAGGACTCATTTTGATCTGCTAGTTAAGAGCTTAGGTTTCGAATTAAAGGGTTCTAAATTCGAGTCTTTGTGTATGCATTGTGTGTGTGAGTTTTTCTTAAATAACCTAAATGTCCAAAATAATAAAAATAATTAATTGAATATGATTTTTTTTTATATTTAGACTAATTAAGACATTCAAACACACATCGTATACACAAAACTCAAACGCAAAACTTTTTAGCTGGTAACCTAAGCTCCTAACCAAAATACCAAGGTGAGTTGTGTATTTTTTTTTATATTTTTAGTTATGATTTTATTTAATGCTAATGATTGACTAAAGCTCAAACACAAAGATGTAAGAAACTCAACTCTAAGTTGGTTTAAAAATGGAGCAGTCTGTTTTTACAAGAAAAGTAAAGCTTCGTTTGGGACGGTTTTTTTATTGCTTTCTAAAACGGAGTTTTAGTACAATTTTTTTTTAATTTTGTACTAAAACTCTGTTTTAGAAAGCAATAAAAAACCGTCCCAAACGAAGCCTAAGACAAATTGAGTTGCAAGACATGATTTTGAGGGATATAAAGGAGAAAAGTTTAAAAGAACTAGGTTAAAAAAAATTAATAAAATTATTATTAAAAAAAAATTAAGTATAGTCCGAATTCCTCGGCTATTGGGCTACTAGCTGTTGATTTGGTTGGGGCAACTAGTTGTCCAGTTAGCATCAATCACCTAGCAAATGGGTAATTTCCGATTTTATTATAAATATCCTAATGTATAATTATGTTTTAATATATGATAATTATATATGTACGATATAATTTGACCATTACTAATTATTTATGAGTAGTTATAATTAGTATATATATATCATATGTTCTATATGATATATTATAACATTTTTATATGTATTTTAAAACATAGTATGATATAGTGATATATGATTTATATTAATATACATATTGATGCTATATTTTTAAAAGAATTTATTATAAAAATATAAAATAATATATATGAAATGCTTTTTAAGAAATACTTATACAATTAGAAGTTTTTTGCACTATGCCTAAGAAATGAAAATCATAGGCTTTTTGACTAGTTAATGACACAGTGTTTAACATGTGTTAGTGTTGTGACGCTCGAGGGGACCACTACTACAGTGATTATTAAATCACCATAATGAACTTTAACTTAGCAATGTTATTCTAAAATAGCATTATGTGCTCACCAAATGTAACACTTACTCTATCTATGCATAGTTGCACCTATTCTAACTTGATCTAGTGAAGATAACATATTGGATTTCTATGTTTAACACATATTATATGTGTTTGTGAGTATTATGTATACATGTGAATATCCAAAATTATTTTGAGTCGAGTATCTAGAAATTGTGGGCATGATTGGAAAAATCTAGCAATTTTCCTTTGAGCTCCTAGGCATTGGGATAGGCAGTGCTATGACATAGAGTTCTCTATAATTTTGCCAAAATAATTCAGGTCTCTCGTGTTGGGGCAACATTTTGCTCACTAGTGGGGAGTACTATAATAATATGGAGTTGGGTACCGCAGCACTAGATCAAAATTTTATAAAAACTCATTCAACAAACTGAGAAATACCGAGTTATAAAAAAGTTGAATTTGTTGCCTATCTATAAAGCACCATATGCATTCTTGAAAATGATTTATTTTCATTTCCTTTATTATAATGCAATTATTCACATATATGCTTGAGGTTGTTCATTTGTTGCCTATCTATAATGCACCATATGTCATTTTAAAGAGATTTGTTGTGTGGTGAAAGTTCTAATGCTTAATGAATCAGGAGTCATAAGGGCCTAAATTTTTTAATAAATTATATAAGCTAACATTGGGAGTCATAAGAGTCTGATATGCGACTATAGAGAATTATATGGGCTTGAATTATGATATCTATTTTTTTATGGGAGGTATTTAGGCCTAAGGGAATTCTATTATTTTTTGCTACGATATATGAAGTACTTATTTATTTACTTTAAGTATAAAGTCTAGTTAAATTCTATTAACTGATAGCATTATTTTATTGAGTATAATAATCTTCCATTGACTACTTTTATTTTAATAAATACATAATGAGTTCATTATTGGGAATTAAAGTTAGGTGCAACTTGTTGAGATGTGTTGGCTCACACCTACTCTTCATTTTGTTTTAAGTCAGGGGAAAAAGGAGCAAATTGAGTAGCAGAGGTTGCAAGTTCTAATCTGTTGACTCTATATAGGGATTTTTAAAAAATTTATATAGTTATGATTATTTATTTATTTTTCATATTCTAATATATAGGAATGTACTATTATGTGTAGGTTTTGTAATAAATAATATTTTAAAAGACGTATGTAAGGAAAAAAATTATGGAAGAGTTTATTTTTTTACTTACTGTAAGTTAATTTGAAGCTTTATTATTATTTTAATTTAAATAATATCTAAAAACTCCCCATAACTTAGATCTTGTGGTTGATCTATTACCATTCAACATGATATGACATGTCCTATTTGTCGACCACATTAGGTTGTGTTGTGATAGCCCCTTTTTAATATCAGAGCTATGATTTTAGGGTACAAATTATAAAATAGAGTTATAGGAATTGATTTGTAGCTGAGTGAGATATATATGGTAGTTTTGGACAATTATTTCTAGCTAATTTAATGTGCATGTCTATTAAGTTATGTGTTTTGAGTGATTAATAGATGGATCTGCAATACATATATATGATATATGGGTAGAGTACTAGTCATGTTACACTAATATGTAGTATTACTTCCACTGTGAGTTCTAATTCCATTTCTCAATTTACTTGTTTGATATCCTTGTTTATGAGCGAGGCTCAGAGTATGATCTCTTCTATCATATTTGATGATGTACCTAGCCATTTATAGATTATCTTGAGATTGAAGCCCCGAAGGTTTAACGATGCAGTTGAGCCCATAATAATAGAGGATTTGTTGTTGAGGCTGGAGGAGTTTGATGGGATGTAATGTCTTTCTAAGAAAAAAGAGCCTATGGTTTTTTTCTAGTAGATAGTGAGGCTCTGTGCTAGTGTTTGGCCAAAAAAGATAGAAGTTTTAGTATATGCTGAACTCACTTTTTAGTTGGGAGGAGTTTATAGATGTATGTTGATTATGATTTGTACCTTAATCTATGTGGTAGTAGATATAGGAGGAATTTTAGAGGTTGGTTCAAGAGAGTAAGATAGTTATTCTGTATGAGGTGAAGTTCACTATCTAAGCTAGGTATTCTATGTAGTTGGTTAACACTTTTGTGAAGAAGTGCTATAAGTTTTTGAGAGGGCTTTGCGATAGTCTAAGGTTCTTGTGTAGTCCCATTTTGCATTATTAATATCTCTAGTTAGTGGAGAGAACTTGAATTATTGAGAATGACTTATCAACTACTCAACGATGGTGGTATTCTAGTAAGAAGAGTTTTCGTAGTGAGGCTTCTAATAGTGATTTTTTTTTTTTTAAAGAAGATTAGGTTCGAGGTTGGAGATTCAAGCAGTAGGTGATTGTACATGTTAGCTGTTATTAATAGTGTTAGCAACACTTGAGAGGTTTTGTTAGTAAGGCACCTGTGTACCAGAGTTATGGTAGGAGGCACTTTGGTTAGTATTACAATATGATAGAATAGTATTTTTAGACTTGTTACATAAAATAAAAGGTAGCTAATAGCCTACAAGCTTGACTTAACTAACATATTGATCCTAGGGTTGAGAGCTATATTAGGTTGGTAGGGAGATCAATGATAGATGCACCTTATGTGTTTACCTTGGGATTATCTACTAGAGTTAGTGGTTCTAGTTTAATAGTAGAGAGATAGTCAAGGAGTGGATAGAGGGAGCCTGGTAGTTTTATTGTTCTAGTTTTAGTTTAGGCATGTGTATTCAATTGACTCAATATGATGCCAGAGATGCTATGGATGTGGTTACAATTATGGATTATATTTTTAATCTTTCTTATCATATATTTTTTGATTATGGATATATATAGTTATTTATTTCTAAGAGATACTTTTATATTTACTGTATTTCCTTCCATTATATTACCTTTTTTATTTATTATTGAAAGTTCGTTAGGGATGTTAAGCCCTATGAACCGGCCCAAGGCTAACCAAGAGGGGGGTGAATTGGTATTTTAAAATTTCTTTAAAGCAAAGAACAAAACTCAACCCAAAATCACCACAATGAAAATCAAAGTGTGAAAAATTAAATGCGGGAGCAGTAGAAAAAAACACCAGATTTATAGTGGTTCGGTCAAACCTTGACCTATGTCCACTCCTTAGAGCCACCCTCCGAGTATTGCACTAAACTAAGTATCTCTCCTTTAGCCCCCACAGCTAGGCAGAGAAGCCCTTACAAAATCACTTCCACCTTCCCCGGTGCGGCGGCGTAGCCGGGTCCTTTGACACTAAATAGATCTTCTTATTCTGTGAACTTCCCTCAAGACAAGCCTTGAATCCGACGGTACTAAAGTGCAAGCTCGTCAGAGAAACTGTGTGGAATCCCCCTCCACACTCCCTTGAGTCTCCCTCCAAGGATCTTCTCCCTTTCTCAAACTCCACCCTTTCCTCACTCCCTTTCAAGCTCTCTCTTCAAGTTTCCCTCAAAAGAATGAAGCTAAAATGGCTACCAAAGACACTTACCAAGTGTCTTGTCAAAGCTTAAATAGAAGATCTCAAAACGAGCTCATTAATGCAACTTACCGACTTTATCGTCCAGGCCGATAGGTATATCGGCCTGGCTGATCAGAGTAAATTTCGCTCAATCAGCCCTATCGGTTTGGGATGATCAGAGTAAATTTGGTCACATCATCTTAGATGATAACATATTATCCTAGCCGATTAGTTCAAATCCGAGCACAAATCATCCTGAACATCACCCTGAATAGAGTCTGGCCGATGTCAATCGTCCAGGACATCATCCTGGCCGATCTTACGATCGGCCCAACCGATGTGATTGTGCAATCAGCCTTAATCCCTTTTCTTTAATTACCAGATTAATTTATGCATAATTATGTTGCATCGTTTAGGCCGATGTGGATATCATCCTGGACGATGTCCTTAAATAAAGAATACCTAAATTGATCATGGCGGCTGATTCTTTTTTATTTAAGCCTATCATCCTGGCCGATATAAGGATCGTCCGGGCTGATCGGCTTAATGACGGCTGTCTTAAAGAGGATGCCCTTATTAGGGTTTCTATTTTTGAACCGATCGTCCATACCGATATAAATATTGTCCCGGACGATGTTACCAAAAACAGTTAACTCTAAGAAACAGTCAGAAATTGTTCCAAGGTGTGTGTGTGTGTGCAAAGTTACTTAGCATCAGGAGCCACACCAATTACAATAGACACAAGAAAGAAAAAAGGTACAAACTTACTCAGACCTAATCTACCCAATCTTGAGCTGGTTCCAAATTGCAGCCTGACCTTTTGGACCTAAAATGTCAGTAGGTAAGGCAATCGTAGAGAAATAATAGTGATTGCTATCATCAAAATCATAATTCATGAATTCAGATTCATAACAATTATACCACCGACTAGGGATAGTATGTACCTAGAAGGGTATGTTTTTATGACATATAGATATCTGGTAGGAAATGGAGATCTACTTTGATATTATTATCTGTTTCTAAGTTTTATATTATTTTGGGTATGGATTTATTGAGTTAGTATAAGATCCAAATTGATTGTTTGAATAAAAGAGTTACATTATTTCTGGGTAGTAAGAGCTACTTATTTCATGGTGTTAATAGAGTTTTATCATATTTTATTTATTTTTACTCAAGTGGATAAGTTATCAGGGAAAGGGGGTGTGGTATTTTTGGCATATATTTGTGATAGGAGCGTGGAATCATGATCTCTATCTGATGTCATGGCAGTGCTAGAAATTCCTAATGCCTTTTTCAAGTAGTTGATGACTTTTCCACCTAATAGAGATATTGAGCTATGCATTGATCTATTTCTTGACACTACTTTGATATCTAAGGCTACGTATAGGATAACACCTAAGAAACTTTAGAAGTCGAAGGTGCAGCTTCAGGAGTTGGTCAATCAAATTTTTTTTCCTCTTAGTGTATCTTCGTGACGAAGACCTATTCTATTAGTGAAGAAGAAGTTTAATACTATGCATATGAGCATCGATTATAAGGAATTGAATATTGTAATAATCAAGAGCAAGTATCATCTACTAATGAATAATGATTTATTTGATAAGCTTGTGGGAGCTTCTATATTTTTCAAGATTGATATGAGATTTTGATATTATCAAATAAATGTGAGAGAGGAATATGTAGTGAAGATTTCCTTCTATAGTTGAAACACAAATTATGAGTTCTTAGTCATGCCTTTTAGGGGACTAATGCACCTACAATTTTTGTGGATCCAATGAACATGATATTCAGGTAAAATCCGGATCAATTTATGATTGTGCTCATAGATGATATAGGTTAATTAACATTAAACTTGATCCACAAATGAAACTATGCCATAATACATACTTTTAAATAATTGTAACTCATTAATAATTTAATAAACTTTTATTCATTAGTCTCATCCTTTTAGGAGCCTAGGATATGGTTTTCTATGGGTTCATAACACTTTAAAACCATGGGCTAACATATTCTTGATAACCTAACTCTCATCAACATCAATAAAAAAAATTATGATGAAAGATCTAATACATTTAGTTTAAAAATTAACTAAAATTTCCTTTAAACCTGTAACCAACAATTCACAATTAGAAAATGAAACCCCAAAACCTAATAGGCTCCAAAAAACACATAGACCTACCTAGCACACACTATAGATGGATTAGATTGTTAGGTAAAATGATTCTAGCTATATGTTATGTTAGTGTTATCTTATTTATTGTTTATTTTTTATACCTCTATGTATTATAAAATTTATTTCTGTCATGGTGGATATGTATGGTTGATTATTGTTGTTGGATGTTTTATATTCTTGTGATGTTGTTTTCTTATCAATTATGGGAGTATTAGAGTTCCCTGAGGTATGGAAAAAATTAGAGGTTCGTTTTTTAACCCAATTTTATATAGGTGACTATGCTTATGCATGGCCATAAAGAGGGCTAAAAATATTAAATTTAAAACTAATTAAATTTTCTACATGAGCTTATAATTATCTATCCCCATAATTACTAAAATCATAGCCTATCTACAGGATTGCTTATATGAGCAAATGTGTCATATGATAAGTGATAAATATGATTATGTTGCTCTTTCATACTAACCATGTAGAACGTTTAGATCCTTTTTATTTTAAAATTTAATTCAAATAAGAGCTATGAAAATCTTTGTAGAAGTGCTTTGTTTATCCAAGGATAAAGAAACCAAAAGTAAGGAAATATCTTCTCCAATTAGGAGATTTCTTTCTTTTGGAAGCCTTTTTGATGGATGATCATTTTACTTTGTAAAATTAATTGTGTAATTCATAGATCTAAAAATCTAGGCTATTACTAATGGAGTCTAGCCACCATTACTTTTTACATTCCATGGCTTTTATTAAGTGACACTTGTATTAAGTGTCAGTTGTCGTATTGAACATTATATTTAATCATTTCTTCATTTACTTGGTATATTTATTATTATTATTGTTATTATTATTATTATTTGCACTAAAATTCTTGTCTTTTATAGGTTGATTTTTTCATATGATTTTTGTGTGGATTTCTCTTAGGGTCTTAGGTAATAAATTCTTTTTCTTCTAATAATTACATAATAAAACTTAGGCTTAATTACTTAGCAAGATAATTGGTCTAAAAGTAAGCTGAGAATCACCTGGGGTCTTATAAAACATGTCTTTACTTCTTTCCTTCTTGGGCATCTCCCAACCTATGAGTAGAAGCAGATCACCTTATCTATTACAATGCAATTCTAACACAGGGAGTTCTACTCTTTTAGAATAAAACTTATTTTAAACTTTTTTAAAATTTCACATCCAAATTTATTTTATAGAATCAATTCGCATGCATTGCCTTATAAATTAATTAGAATAAATAAAATTATGTGCATTTAGATTTAGAACCTTAATCCACCACACATTATGAGGAGCCAAATAGGATCTCTTAGATATCAACCCTCTTTTCTTAAAAAAACTTAAATAATAATAATAGCTCGTCCATCTTACATTTTAATAGATTGGGGGTTATGATTTTAAAGTAATTAGGAGTTGTAGCTAGCATTCCTATTTTAAGTAGGAATTTAAGCCTAGACATGTCTTGCATACCCAAAACACTTTCTAAGAGTAAAAAATAGAAGGTCCATTTCTTTATTCTACATATCATTAGACTAGGTTTGTGTTGGTATTTTATAGTGATTCACTCTACTTCTAGGTTCTGAGGCAAACCAAAAATCACAAGTCCTCACCCTCCGAGAATATAATCCCACATTTCTTATAAGTTTCAACTTTATTAATAAATTCAATATAAAACTATAAAACCCAACATAGGATGGAATGAGGTTACCTTTGAGTTTTTCAGAATCTGATGCCCCTAATTTTTCTCCTTTTACTCTCTAGGAAGTGATCAATATTGAATTTTCTCTTTTAAAAAATCCCTATGTATATTCTTATCTCAAACTTTGTAATCAAAGAATATAACTCACCACTTTAATCAAGTTTTTTCTAAAGATTACCTCTTTTATGATGTAATTAACCATATAAGCTTGCCCATTATGGTGGATTGAGAACACTAGATAAAAAATAAGCCCTAATTTATTCTTATAAAATAGGTAAAAATCTAAAAAAATGTTGGTCTTTTCCAAAACTTATTACTACTTCTAAATGTTATTATAGAATTATGTTATTATTTTTTCAAGACAATGTGATCATTTTTTGTTATATTTGATCGTAGAAATGCAAAATTTTTCAAAAATTCATCCTAGTTCTTAATCCCTTCATAAAATATTATATTAATCTTTTTAGAAGATTTAGTATTTTCTTGGATGAGTTTGATTAAAAGGATGGCAAATTTAAAAGCCAATTTCTCTTTCCAAACACTTTCTATTGAATATCATATTCAACTCTCGATATAACCTAGCTATTAATCTTTGAGTTTTGTTTGATCATAGAAATGATGTTTTCTAAAATCATATTTTTTTTTCTTTGAATCCATTGCAGAATATTGTGTTTGTCTTGAAGGTGGTGTTATTCACAGTGTAGTATTTGAACGTAAAGATAGATGTTCTCAAACTGAATTCCTGTCATTCAAATTTTCCATAGTGATTTTTCTAATGACTCCGCTGAGGATCAATTCCTCTCTGCATCTTTAGTAGTGATTCATACCTTGCATTGGCAGTATACTTATTGTTGTGATATGTTATAACAACCTTTCTTCTATTGTTTACTTGTCCATTTCTTCCTTGGATAATTTGACTAACATTTAATCAAAACTCATGGTAAAAATAAGGTCGCAAAATATCCAGCATCAACAATTGATAGAGAAACATTTGTAACATATTCAAATAATAAAGGATCTTATTTAATTCTAAAAGAAGGCTCTTCAAAATAAAGCTTTTCACTGGTCATGAATTACATGTCATAATTATTTTTTTTAAGTTGCTTAATTTTGTTTTTGGGTTTGGGTCCATGATTTTAAAATTTCTCCATCCTAGTCAATTTGCTAACATAATTTTAATTCCATGTTATTTTGTTAAGGTGAAGCCGTGTAATTTAAAAATCTTTTTTAACTGACCTTTGATAAATATATCACGGTTATGCCTTATTATAGAATGATGTTTTGTCATATTATGGGTTGCAAACATCAAAATATAATTCACATCAATTAATAAAATCATCTTTTTTAATCGACACCTAAATATTTTACATTTGATATATGGTATCCATTGGTAAAAGATCCTTGCCTTGCATTGATTTGAATATTGTAGTTATGTTCTTGTAGCTTGATGCCCGTATTGACAGAAAGCTCTGTTAGAATCATGACCTAGGAAATTCAAATTCTCTGATAATCCTAGAAGGGCATGTTATGTATTTTATTGATTTGATATGCACATCCTAGGATTTCATCACATAAATTTTATAAAATTTTCTCCTTAACTTCTTCAAACCATTAATTCCAAATTCATTCTCTTTCTTTATGAAAAAAATGTCTGGAAAATTGATCTTCTCCTTATTTAGCAACCTTAACCTGGCCTTCATTATGTCCCCCTTGGTGATGATAATATCATCAAATTTGGGATGGGTTTCAAAATTTGCAAATGACCATTAATGGCCCTCAGTTCACTATTATTCATTCTATTAAAGTTGCTGATAAGAAACCCACCATTGAGTTTAATGTTGGATGTATGTCTCATATTGCCCCTACAGTATCCTGACCTTTTAGTATTCACCAGAGTAGGGCTACCCAGAACTACTAATTCTAATAAGAAACTCAAGTATGTGATTGTAATTGATAGACATGTTATATGGTGTTCCTAGCAAGTTTGAGATTGGCATTTCTTCCACTACCCCATCCTTTATCATGAATAAAACACAAAGAAGAAATAAGAACAGTAATATTAGGATAAGCTTGGAGAAATTGAGAAATATTTCTGATGATTCAGTGATGCCTACCTCCAATGAGGCAGGTGTATATGATATCCCCCATACTTCTCCACACCTTAGTGGAAGCAAGTTTTATCTTCTCTCATATATTGATGGAGACAAAGATGTGTGATTTCTTATTCACCTCCTGTAGCTTATGATCATTCCAGGACTGAGTCTATTCGGGAAAAGAAAAATAAATTCACTAGTTTGTTGAGGGGTGTAGTCAAAAAATGTGAACATAGCCAATGATAAACTAAATCTAAATTTTTTATGAATATGAAAGGCATGATTATCAATAAAAATACTAAAAGAAAGTTATGACAGAGCATGTATGGCAGATCAGTTAGATACTAGATATGGTGAGAAACTTACTGGGTATATTGTCATCTATATCCTAAATGAGAGATATTACAAGGAGCTAAGAAACTCTCATAGGAAATCTAAGAGCATTCTATTGACTGATGAATAGCACCATGGATGAGCATAAGGTCCAAGACATGAAACTGTCTTCTAGTCAAACTCACAATCATTCATTATTTCACCTTCTCCATCTAATGGACATAGAATGTTTCTCTATCATTGCTTAGCTTATTCGTTGCTACGGGTGATAGGCACTATCTTTGTGGTTCCTCTTCATCTCCTCATCCCAATGCTAATGGGTTGAGTTCAACATCTCAACCATATGTATGATCAACTATTTAAATAATAATTAAAAAAGCTAATTATATAATTAAAGCTATTTAAAATCATTGTACTGGATAATCTAGATCATACTAGACTATAAGTTGAAATCAAAATCTCAGTTGCCAATCATAATTTAGGTAATATTTTAAAGCTCAAAATTTATACTAATCTTATTGTATAATTAGTATCTTACAATATAATATAATCAAATATTTCATAAATTAATCATGTAACTAGGAATCAATTTTGGGTTAATTGATCCAGTCAAATCGTACAGGATGATTGAGACCAATCATATTGTACAACCTGATCTTTACATGGGATGATATTTATTCATTGCAAATCATAAGAGATGATAATCCAAGTTGTTTGAACTAATTGTACTGGATGATGCTCAAATCATACTAAATGATTGGCTTAATTTCTTGAACTAATCCTATAGCACCTTATTCTTCGTACAATACTAACAAGCTTCTTTGAATTAATCATAATTTATGATGTAGTATCATACTATATAATCAGTGTTCGTAGAATTTAAGTTTAGGGCTTTTTGCGAAGCCTTGTATTTAAGCTCTCTCATTAGATTTATTTCAAGTGTTTGGTTATTTGTGTTTTCTGGAGAGAGAGCTTGGAGAGATATGGGAAGGAGAAAGGGATAGTTGAGTCTGAGGGAGAATAAGTCTTAGGGGTTTCACATAGTTCCTCTAAGCAAGCTTCAACCTTATTTTTCAATGCTTTATTGGGTAGATTTTGGCTTCATAAATAAAGGATGGTTACATCTACCCTTCATCAATAAATGAATTATTTTTGTGATGGTGTTGAGCATTGTATTATGGGAAATTTGTAACCATTCCTAGTCCATGAAGCAGGAATCTATGGGGATATTTATACTATCTGCCTAAGAAAAAAATAATTTTTCCAAGGATTTCAAATTGGAAAATGGCCAACAAAGTGAGATAATGAATTTGGGGAAAATTGTAGAAAAATAAGAAAGAAAAGATAAAGAGAAAGAATAAGAAAAAGAAGATAAAAATTACACTTCCCTTAAGAAAAATATTCATTGGCATACTACTCCTACACATCAAGGTGGTAGAATGGTCCAATAGGCTAGATGTAGAGGCATGGAAAGATAAAGTCAAATATGAACATATTATAATTAATAATACATGTTAAAACCAATACCTAGAATGCACATTAATTTAGAATCTAATTTAGAGGTTAAATCACGTGTATTTGAGAAAAGAAAATAGGAAATTATAAATTTAAAAAAAATTACCAATGTTTGGAGTTTTTTTTCTTGACGCGGATATTGTTGAAGATAAAATGCAGAAAGATATTAAGGATGACTCAAATAAATTTACATATAATAGGCTTAGGAAGTATGTGAAAAACATAGCTCTAAGCCCTCTATCTCAGAATAATATTGGCAAGTTGGCAGTTAAAATATCCCCTATTTTAAGTAGTGATTGTACTATTATGTTTATACCTTCCACTAATAAGAATCCTAAAATGATTTAAACATTCAAGATCATTTAATGGATGAAATAGTGGCACTAACTTTTAATTGGTATCTCCTTGGTGTTAAAAATATGATTGATTGTGGTTTAAATCCATCCAGTTAGATTAGAGGTAAAGCTCAATGCCTTTAAACTTATGGAGTACAAAAAGCTTCAAGCTGAAATAAAAGGTAGGCATTGATTTTGGCATAGTGGGTCTAATGGATGGTAAAGAATACAATGTTATTATCACTTATGATATGGAGTCTGATGCTCTCTTGGCAAAAGACAGAAAAACACTTAGCAAACTTTGTTTAAAAACATCAGGTGACCTGTATGACCTTCAAGTTAGGGATGCACCCCCAAACCTAAAAATGAAATTTGGCAAACTATAGATGACTAGATGAAATCAACCTCAGTAGTGAAGAAAATCTTCATCATATTTTCATAAGTTGTTTATCGAATGAGGATGAGTTGAATTGCATAATCATACTACTTTTAGAATTTAAAGATTACTTTGCATGGAGCTATAAAAAAGGTTTGTTCTATCTCCACAAGTGGCAATCCATAAACTTAAAATTTGTCCAAGTGTACCTCGCGTAAAAGCATATCCTTCCTTTTTTCCTTCATAAGCTCCACCCTGCCTACAATAAAATCTATTTTTTAACCCATTTTAAATTTCACATTCTATTTTATTTCATAGTATAAATTATCAAGTTTGTATTTAATTCCCTACATAGTTATCCACCTCAAGATATGCATTTTTTAATTTTTATAGGAAAATATTTAAATTTCTAATAAATTATTCTTTATTTTTTATTTTTTTATTGATGAATAAAATTTTTATTAAATTTTTAAAAAACATATAGAAAAACAAAACAAACACACATAAAAATAAACAAAAAAACACACACTTTTAATACTACACCTCCCCCCCCCCCCCCCAACACTTTCATTAGGGAGACTCAGATGTTTAATGTTGTTACAGATCTTTCAATTTTTATGCATAAGGGGGGGGGGGGGGGGGGGGGGGGGGGGGGGGGGGGGGGGGGGGGATCAGTCCTTCTTGTGCTAATGCTATTTGTCTTATTTAATGTGCTACTGCTTCTCCCATCATGTGGTTGTCTCTAGAATATGTATATCTAACTTAAGCTCAAGTCGAACAAATTGCTCAGTCTATGTACCCCGAGGAACTGGCTAGACTTGAGGGGTTCTTTCTATATACAAGATTAAAATTTCAACTACATTAAATTTTGTGTTATATAGATATAAATAAGTTACTATTAAGAGAATTAGGGTAATACTGAATAAGTCTCCTACTTTGGGGATAATTAAATGTCGAATAATGTATTGGACAACACATGCATTCATCACCAATATCCTAACAAGTGGCCGGTGATGGCTCATATGGTAATTCCTAATGATGAGTTTCACTTATGTATAATTATAGTTGATTGTAATTTAAATTTCATGTGGTTTAGTGCGAGTTTAAGAAATATGGAGATGTTCATGAAGTTCTTAATTTGTAATTTCTATGGGTTGACTACATACAAAGGATGAGACCAATGTGTGTTAAGTATTAATCCTAACATTCACAAAAAAAAATTTAATGGATGTTTTGTGTGGTAGGGAAAGGCTAAGGTAAGATGTAATTGAAGTGTGGTCCCTATGAATAGATTTAATACTTGGTAAGAAAAGTATTATTGTTTGACTATTTTGGACTCCATAATAATTGTTACCATATACTTTTGGTAAGCGGCAGTCGAACAAGAAAAGAAATTTTTTTTATTTTGATATTATGCTCAGTCCTCCTTATGCTAATGCTACGTCTCTTATTTAATGTGCTGCTGCTCCTCCCATCATGTGGTTGTCTCTAGAATATGTATATCTAACTTGAGCTCAAGTCATACAAATTGCTCAGTCCATGTACCCTGAGGAACTGGCTAGACTTGAGGGGTTCTTTCTATATACTAGATTAAAATTTCAACTGCATTAAATTTTTTGTTAGATAGATATAAATAAGTTACTATCAAGAGAATTAGGGCAATATTGAATAAGTCTCCTACTTTGGGGATAATTAAATGTCGAATAATGTATTGGACAACATATGCATTCAACACCAATATGCTAACAAGTGGTCGGGATTGGCTCATATGGCTATTCATAATGATGAGTTTCACTTATGTATAATTATAATTGATTGTAATTTAAATTTCATGTGATTTAGTGTGAGTTTAGGAAATATGGAGATGTTCATGAAGGTCTTAATCTGTAATTTCTATGGGTTGCCTACATACAAAGGATGGGACCAATGTGTGTTAAGTATTAATCCTAACATTCACAAAAAAAATTTAATGGATGTTTTGTGTGGTAGGGAAAGGCTAAGGTAAGATGTAATTGAAGTGTGGTCCCTATGAATAGATTTAATACTTGGTAAGACAAATATTCTTGTTCGACTATTTTGGACTCCATAATAATTGTTACCATATACTTTTGGTAAGCGGCAGCATCTTCTTCATACTGAAATCTATTATCTAGGTGGGGCATAAATGGGCCTCCAAGATGATGTCAGATTTTCTTTCTTTCCATTAGAAAGTTTAGGGACTCAAATAGAAAAAGGAGAGGAGATAGTATGGCTTAAAATGAGCATATGACTTCATTTTATAATCTCTACTTGATTGCAAATAATGATTGGTACTATACTATCTAATAAGTAGAATCTAAATCATTCCATCCAGAGTCATATCAAGAAAATAAAATCATCTAGTACGATCAAGGATTGTACAATCCAAACTTCAATATTTCATTCATCCTAAGGAGTCATTTGGATGAATGTTTGACCAATCGAATCATACAGTATAATGAGTAATTCATATAGTACAATTGATAATAATGATCATACCAAATAGTTAAAATGAAAATTATTGGTCTCTAATTGTCCTATTCCACAATTATTTATAGTGCAAAGTGAACAATTTTTTAGAGTTTGTGATATAATCAAGAACACCTCCACAAAAGGCATGCACACAACATATAACACAAAATTTATAGATAAAAACTTGACAAAATTAGAAACAAACATAAAGAAATAAATTAGAAATAAATAAAACAAAATGGAAACAGCAATAAAACACATAAAGTGGAAATAAATACAAAACGAAGATAAACATAAAAATATGAACACAAAAACAAAAGAAAATCACAATAAAAACACTTTCCCGCCTTAATTAACTATCACTTATATCAATATTTCCCAATCTAGTCCTGTGCACCAAACCTTTCACAACATAGTGGTTTTGTGAAAATATAAATTAACTAGATATGTGTTTACAAAGTATATGCTCACATTTCCCTTTGGTATATGGTCTCTAATCAAATTATGTCCCACGTCAATATTTTTAATGCAAGAAAGTTGAATTGGATTCTTAGTTACATGGATTGCAGTCATTTTGTCACATATGATGGGGATGTGCCCGCTAGCAATTCAAAATCAAGAAGGTACTGCTTCTGCTAAATGACATTTTTTTTAAAACTCCTTATAGCTAGATACTTAAATTTTATAGTGGATAGGATTAATGAATTTTGCTTCTAGTAGACCTAGAAACTACCTATTATCCTATTAATTGGAAGGTTTTTGAAGAAATCTTTCTATCCACCTTACATCCTACAAAAGTTTAATATGTGTGCCCAATTAATTTCAATGCCAAGAGTTTCCTAGGATATAATATACTTAAGTTATGAGTTTCTATAAGATATATTATTATTCTTTTGATTGAATTACATGAAATTCGTTAGGGTCATCCTAACACTTAACATATAAGCACAAGCTAAAAATAATGTCCTGTATTATAACGACCAAGTATAGTAAGGAATCTATTATATTTATTATACTTCTATACCTCTTTAGATAAATTTATTTTACATCATAATCTCTATTTAATTGGGTGGTGTGTTCATACTCTTAAAGCCTTCCTTATTAAATTTCTTTAAGATTTTATTTATGTATTTTATTTGACTTAGAAAGATTCCATCTTCTCTTTTCTTAACATTAAATCAAAGATAACAAGTTAACTCACCTATCATACTCTTTTCAATTTCATAACACATTAGAAGAAAATTCTTTTCCATAAATTATCATTGGTGGATACAGAAAGAATGTCATCCACAAAAATCTAGAAAATGAGAATATCCTCTCATCTCCAATTATTTTAATAAACAGATTGGTATCTACCATACCCTTAATACAGGATTTCTCTAAAAAAAAGTGTTAAGACTATCATACCATGCTCTATGTGCTTACTCTAATCCATATAATTCCTTTTTAATTTGTATACATGATTAAGGAATGTAAAACTCACAAATCCTAGGAGCTATTCTATATAAATATCTTCTTTAATTACTCCATTCATAAAAGAACTTTTTACATCCATCTGGCTCAATTTAAATCCCTTAAACAAGCAAATTCTAATAATACCCCGATGGCCTATAAGCTAGCTATTGGGGTAAAGGTTTCCTCAAAATTTATTCTTTCAATTTGATTATTAACATTTGCAACCAACCTAGCCTTCTTCTTCATAATTGATCTAAAGTCATTTAGTTTATTCTTAAATAATAACTTTGATCCAATAATACTCTAATTAGTAGGTATAACTACTAACTCAAAATCATCATTCCTTATAAATTTATTTATCACTTATTACATTGCTACAATCTAGAATTCATCTTCTAATGCTTATTCTATACTATTGGGTTCTATATTAGAAATGAAGGCTATGTAGCTAACTTCTTTCCTATGTCCATGTATGGCCCTAAATCTTGTGGATTGGTCTCCTACGATAAGCTCCCTAGGATGACTATATGCATATCTCCACTCTTTAGGCATAAGATGTTGAGTTTCTTCTCCATCTTTTATGCTTATGTTCTAAATTTTAATGGTGATGTCACCCTCTTCTTCTTTTTCTCTAGGTGGAGTATCTTTATATGTCTCATCAAATACTGGCTCTTCTACTATTAGTATTCTCTTATTGAAGACCCTATAGCCTTTCCCTATTAATAAATATCCTAATAACATAGCTTCATCAGACTTGACATCAAACTTTCCCAAATTATATTTTCCATTATTTAAGACAAAATATTTATATCCATGTACATATAGGTGGGAAAGGTACTGAGTTCTACCCTTCAAAAGCTCATAGGGGGGTTTTATTCAAATTTAGATTTGATATTCATTCTATTTAGAGCAAAACATGATGCATTTACTGCTTCAGCCTAAAAATATGTACGTAGTCTATATTCATTTAACCTGACTCTAAAAGCTTCTACCATGTCCTATGCTTTCTCTTTGTTATTCCATTATGCCAGGGCATCCTATATTCAGAAAAATTGTGCACTAGACCAACCATTTGATACAAAGATTCAAATCTTTCATTTTTAAACACTCCTCTATGGTCACTCGGGTTGGTGAAAAAGTGCATCCTAACTTCCTTTGAATATAATTAAATAAAATACTAAACTCTAAATAAGTCACTTTTATTAGCTAAGAACTTGAGCCATGAGAATCTAATATAGTTATCTACAATGACAAACACGTATGCTTTTCCTCCTAAAGATATGGTGTTGATTGATCCAAATAGGTCCATATGTTAAATCTTAAGTGGTATATTTGTTTTGATCTCTTTAAGTAAGCAAAAATAAGACATAACTTGTTTACCTAGCATATATACATCAAAGAAATGCTCCTTAGTGAACTATAGCTTGGTACTCCTCTAACTAAGTCTTAGTGTGTTATTATTTTCATTGTCCTCTTACTTGCATGACCCGATCTCCTTTAACACAGCCAAGCCTCATCTACATTGGTTTTCAAATAGTGCAGCTTGTTAGACTCATTTAAGCTTTCTAAATTAATCATGCAGACATTATTGACTAAAAAAATCATGCAAAATAGGCTTATTATCAAGCCAAATCAGACATTTTCCAGAAAAATGTTTTACTTTAAAGCCCTTATCACAAAGTTGACTAATACTCAATAAGTTATGTTTTAACCAATCTAGTAATAATATATTTTCAATTAATATGCAGTCATGCTATGTTGTATTAATGGAGCCTTAGGCCTCCAAACATATCATGTGCTATGATGGACTTGAAGAGTACAAACATGTGCAATGCTTTTTACCATGTTATAAGAAAGCACCTAGCACGAAGGAATGAATGAGTAAACTTATGCAATGATGGTTTTTCTTTATATGATGAGTATATATGAGATGCTCTCCTAGGTGGTGTGTGTTCAAATCTTGATGCATTAGCATTTATTCTTTTAATTTTATTTTGTAATACTTCATTTGAATGAACTTTTATATTATTCCCAATTTTATAAATGTATCAAGCTCACTACTATCCATGGGTTACCTTACAAAAATTACCTAACATTGGTAGCTATGTCAATATTCAATTTTTTAATTTCTTGAAGCATAAAAAATTGAACCACACAACACCATGGACTCACCCATCAATAAATAACATGTTAAAAAATTGAACCACCCATCAATAAAATAACTACCTCACTAAACAAACTTTATATTACAAATAAAATTCTCTTAAGAGGCAATTTTCAACATGTGAAAAATTACTCAAAATTAAATTTATAAACAAAAAAATTGTCTCACTATCACACATAGAGACTCGATAGAAATAGGCAAATTGGCCTCACAAAAGATGTTACTTCGACTAGGTGAAGAGGAGACAAGCGGTGAAGAAGATCCCTCAGAAATGGGGCCGACTGGCGGTGTGGCAATGAGATCTAGTGAATGGGAAGGTCTTGGGAGAATATGAGGAATAGGAAAGAGTAGAAAGAAGGTTTTAGGGAGATAATATTGGACCGCCGTTTTGATTACTGATTGGATGAGATTGAAGATGGCTTTATGCTTCAACTCAGTCACTTGCTCGATCTCAAGCTCCATTCTGGCAACATAAATAAAAGGGACTCAAAATGAGTCGTACTTGAAATGAGCAACTTATTCATAGACAGATTATCTGGCTATAAGACATGTCATCTCCTCGGCATCTATCCACATGGAGGCCTTGTCAGCAGCTCTAGTCGTCCGAGACTGTGGTAAGATCCTTTTTTTTATTTGGAATTACTTTTTAATATATAATGTAAATTATTTAAAAGAATTTTCCTATTGTAAGGGGAATCTTTAAATAAATTCTCTTTGTAACTCTTTGATCTGATTTAGTTTTGCTAAAATGCTCCATATTCTACATGCCTAACTCAATGAGTGATGACCCCCAATTTCATAGAGAGGATTAATTGTCTATAAAGTTTAATTGGATATAAAAATAGGGATTGAATTCAGTATAGATAACTATATAGTGGGTGAGATATGTTTATACTTGGTTGATCTTCCGAAACTTTCGGGTTAGTTTTGAATTGAGAGCGAGAGACCTTGGTGATTTTTTTTTCCTTTTTTTTCCCTGCAAGAAGGAATAGATAACATCCGACTAGTATTGGCTAGTTGTCCAATTCTTTGGGCAAATAGCCTTACCAAATGAGCGACATAGGTTTCGTTTAGGACGGCTTTCTTACTGCTTCTTAAAGCAGTTTTTTAGTATAAAAATTAAAAATTTTATACTTAAAAGTTACTTTAAGAAACAGTAAAAAAATGTGCCAAATGGTAACTTAGAGTTTTCACTTTGGCAACTTAATGAGATTCAATCTTGAGCGACTCAAAACTTTAGGTGATTCCTTGATTTACTTGTTGAATGCACTCATAATAATTTAATTCATATGACTAAAACCAACAAGGGCATACATTGGTTTACATTCTCCGTACTCCATTGAGCCAACGTATAATCCAATTTGTGTAAATAATTTCTTTTTAAATAAAATCATTTTCAGCAATATATGTTAATATTAATTACCAATGTTTGAGGTATTTTACCTATGACTAAGAGGGGCGTAAGTTCATAAATTTATTTATTGTACATAATAATATAATTATAAATTAAATATAATAAAAAATTAAAATAATTCAAAGTTCATACAAAATAATTCATATTCTAACTCCAAAATTTAATTAAATAAACATATAAAACTAATTAAAATGAGGTGTCAAAATTAAAAAAAATAAAGATTAGGGGTCTGATTTTTTTTTTTTTTTCACGTTTATACTAAATGGTTCAATTTGAATGAGCTTCGTTATTAATAGATTAAAAAGAAAATAATTTATTTCATTTGTTTTTTATTTAAATATTGAAAATATTTTTATATAAAATTAAAATTTAGTAATTTTAAAATTTTAATTAAGTTTAAGTTATATCATTAGGATGTAACTAAGGTTTTATTTGAGACAGCTTTTTATATTTTTAAAGCAATTTTTTAGTGCAATACTTTATAAAGTGGTAAGAAAGTTGTGCCAAACAATGGACGGATTTTTTACTGTTTTTTAAAGAAGCTTTTAGTATAAAATCTAAGGCTTTGTTTGGGACGACTTTTTTCTAGCTTCCCTTCTTGAAGTTGAAGCATTAAAAAACCGTCACAAACAAAGCCTAAAATTTTGTACTAAAAAGCTGCTTTAAGAAGAAGTAAAAAAGTCGTCCAAACGAAGCCGAAGCCTTAAATTACCTTTTAAAAAATGGTTAAATATATGTAACGGACATTAAACTATTGATTAAAACTTTTTTTTAAATTTTCTATAATACAAAAAATATGTCAATAATGTTGCCAATATAATGAAAACTTCAACCAAAGATTAGCTTTTAGACCAACAAAACTATTTAGTGTTTGTAAATATTAAATAAGACATTTTAACCTTATATTCAAAACGCAAATTTTTTAGAGAAATTAGAATCGTGCAAGGCACTAAAAAATGTCTCTTCTTACCAATTTGTGATGCACATGCCTTCAACGCTTAAAATAAAAAGGAAAATGACAAAAGGGCCCTTATGTATTATGATAGTGTAGGACTCTAAATTGTTAGATGAAAATGTATATATTGGATATATTGAGAGACCTATTAGAAAAGAAAATTAGAAAACGCTAAATATTGTGAAGGTTATTGTAATTATCTTCATATTATCTGGATGATTATAATTTAATGTTTAGGAAGCCAATTACTGATTATTGTATTGAGAGAGAGAGAGAGAGAGAGAGAGAGAGAGCTAGAAAGCGCAATTAGAAAATTGTCGAGGGTTAGGATGAGATGCCAAATATTTCAAAAAAATGACTATTTGATCTTTTCTAAATAATAAAGAAAAAGAGAAGTATTTGCCAAATTGATCAAATTTACACATTCACTTTCTTCTTGGTTCATTAAGTTATTGTGAGAGCTCAAACGATACTCGGCTACCCTTTGATTATGAATCGGCTTGAATTGCGTGCAATTTGGAATAAAAACCCATGAAATATGAAGTCACTAAAACCTCATTTCGCCTTGAATCTTGTGAAGCCTCACAAGAATTAGCCTTTAATTTGTCATAAATATTGAGTTTGTTGAATCTAATGCTATCAATGGAAGATATCAAGATCAAGTCAAAATAGTAAAGAGAGAGATTCTAAGAAGATTAATCTAGGAGATATAATATAATAAGGGATCTCAAAAATATTTTGGTTTGATAGTTTTTTAATAAATAGTATAAGAGGAACAATGTCGATGCTATAATATGTGCTACATAATGATTTACAAAAGTGAGTCTAACTGGAAACCATCTATTACACTTGAACTTAAGACGAGTTTCTAATTAATTGGCTGTCAAAACCCTTGAGAAATTCTCCTAATGAGAATACCTTGTTGACTGGTGAGTAATTTGGACAAGCGATATAGTTCTTCGGGTAACTTTGTCAATGCTGAGGATTGGATAAGGGATGTCTTCTAGGTGATATTATGGGAAATAACTTGATGTGACTAGAAAGATTCGTCAACTTTCGGTTCAACAAGTTTCAATTCATCTCATGACTTTCAGTTTGTTGATCATCCCACCTTAGGCTTCATTTGGGACAATGTTTTTACTACTTTCTAAACCAGCTTTTTAGCACACAATTTTTTAGTTCAAATTTTTTTTTTACTAAAAATAGCTTTAAAAAGTAGTGAGAAAGTTGTTCCAAATGAAACCATAGACTAATATGGATGTATATGAGTTCCTTAATTACATGTTCTTTTCAAGATTATGATTTTCGTTTAAATAAGAAGAGAGAGAGGAAGGGGAGTGACGTATTGGGCTTTAAAAAATTTTACATAGATTTTAAATCTATTTTAACCAAAAGAATATCATGATGATTGAAGAAAAAAAAAATATATATCAACCTATATAATGTAACTAGCCTTGCTATAGTAATGAGTTCACCTAAAAATAATTGAATAACACTTGGAACGATTTACAAGCCTACTACATCTTGTTTGAATTTTTGTGAAATTTCTTAAGTTGTTCAATGTTCAAAGTTGATTATAGAAAGTTGCTAATTGAATTTAGAAGTTTAAACAAAGTCTAGAGAAATTTGTTTGAAGTGCAGTCACACTAGGGAATGTGGTGATGTGACACCAAGCTTTCTATTTTTAGTGTTAGAAAATCTTTCTGGGGAGCATTATGATGTTTGGATGTAAGTGTTGCAGTGCTAAGCTCTCTATCAGCATCAAAATTTATTGGGAACTTTGTGGCGCTATAAAGTGTAATGCCACGATGTTGTAGGGTGATTCTACAACATTAAGGCTTCTGTTTATTAGAAAAATTTAAAATTTAATGATCCTTTAGGAGCACTATAGTGCTATGTCAATTTTAGAGTTTTTATATAAATATCTCAAACCATTAGACAAAATCATTTTGTTTTTGCTAAGTCAAGAGAGTTGCTAGAGAAGAGAGAAGAGAAGACGAAGAGAAAAAATCTTGGGTTTGGGGGTCATGGAGCCATATTCGTCTATAGGAAAAATATAAATTTTCACTTGGTTATTTGGTTTATACACAAGTTTGGGGAAATCTATAAGTTATCATCTCTGATGAATGCAACAATTCAATATATGTTTCAAAATTATGTCATTAATATTCCTCATGAATGTTTTTTTTATTCATCACAATGGCTACATATACAAATTTTATCTCAAGTGTACTACTGAAAATAGTCGTGTAAGTGCTAACCTATTGAATTCATGTATTTATTTAAATGGGGCTAATATATGTTGACAATATTAATCTTGCCAGGTTCATGTGATGGATTCTACATGTTCATGTGTCATGTGAAATATAATTCATACAAATTGACAATGTTAAAGTTGCCAAGTTCCTATATTTAAGTATCATGCTACATGTGATTTATATGTGTGGAAAAGGAGAATGTTGTCATGTTCATGTGATGTAATTTAATTACATGTCATGTTCATATGCTTGCAAATATATGGGCAGTAAATAAAGTATTATATAAGTGATGTCTATCTTATGTTATGTGCAAGCCTATACACCCATGCATATGTATATTTTCATATATTTCACTATGTGTTTGGTATCGATGCCAGATAATCAAGTAGAGGTATATGTGAAAGTGAAGTAATATGGGGAATCGGGCGACATGTTATGTACCTCACATTTTGCAATATATATATATATATATATATATATATATATATATATATATATATATAATATAATGCTACAGTTCAAATGAAGTTCATGTAAATATACTTTTAACATTTTTCATTTTATTGCTTCTAGCTGAACTATAGATATCATGTTCATAATTGAATATTATATCACCACTACATTACGTTTTACTGAAAATACATGAAATCCTTGCATAGAAGATAATTAACTTTTAAGTAATTATTTTTAGATGCTAAATATTAAATTCTCTTGTAGGTCCAATGTAACTGCCGAGTAATATGCTGCTTATGCTTTTGGTAAAAGAAAAAACCCAACTAAGTAAATAGAAGAGGTTGATAGAAGAGAAGCTACAAAATTTGGTATGTTTATGTTATGGATGCATTCTTTTGGAAATCCCGTTATTGATCATACTAGATGTTGGAAGAAAAGAAAACTATTATGGATTGTTGCATATGAACATTTTGATGTGAAGTTTTGATGATGCATTTTATATTTTGCCTATAAGTTTTAGCTGGCAATGAATTATGATTTATTTATGGATTAAGTTAAATTAAGCATAATTCAAATAATTATATCTTGTGGAATGACATATAATAAAAATGCAAAAGATAAATCACATATAAACATCCAAGTTTTTGGCATGGTTTGGTTGTAATCTATGTCCACACCTTGTTATCTTTCACAACTAAGATTTCCAACACAAACACCACTAAACATGATCATTGCTCGTTTGATTTGCCGGGAATCATTTACACCAACTTTTTTCTTAGAACAATATCTTCTTTCACTTAGCAATCATCCACAAAAATTCTTCACCAGACTACTCCAAAGCAACTCAAGAATAATCAAATAGAAATCAACCACAAGAGAGAAACATCTTCTTACATGCCGATTTTTAATATTGTGAAGAAGTCAAAACCCTCAAACCTCAAAGATTAAAGATAAACATACTGAAAAGCAAGATTAATATCTCTCTCAAATAGATTTAGAGGAAAAACAAAATCCTAAAATAGGGATTATGGTAGGATTTATCAAAGGTGGTTATGATTTTAATTGAAAAATAATAATCTCTTAACATAAGGTTTAATTTTGTATTCACATTTAACACCTTTGTGTTGTAGGGATTGAGAATATTAATTAAAATAAATAAATCCATTTGTTCATTAGTTCCCAACATTCAAAAATAGAATGCAATTTTAAATTAATTTGGTTCCAAATGGTTTGAAAGTGTCATTAAACCTTTCTAGAATTTTACATCTATGGAGATTCATAAAACATTGTGAACGCCCACAAAGTACTTTACAAAGGGCTATAAACCATTGCAAAGACATGTAAAGATTAATTTCTAGGAACCCATAGCTTTATTTCTTTGTAAATTTATATGAACCATGCAGATACCCATAAAACACTTTCTGCCAACTTGTTAACTTTTGCAAATGTCCATTAAGTCAGTATTATGTATTATTTCCTAATTAATTCTTTTAAAAGTTTCTTTTTTTTTTTTTTTGCATCAAATATCTATTTAGTTTATAGTAGATAGGATCTTAAATAATATTTAAAAAGGTAATTTAGTAGTGAAGATAACTCTATAAGGTTGACAATAAATAACAACAAAATTTAGTTATAGGGATTGCTTTAATTTTTTTAGCTTGCTTACCTTGTATGTCATCAATTTTCATTATAATTTACTTACATGTAAATGACACAAGTTTTTTGTTCATCTATTTGAGCTTTTCTTCCTATGCTTAAAATATTTTAATAATGTAACTATTTCCTACATACATGTTGGCTCCGAAAATTCGGCCCCGACCTCCGCCTGTTGTGTTTTTATTCTTCAGGGGAGGTTTAATAAATTAAGTTCTGGGATAAATTTTGGGAAGACATATGGGTTTGTAGATAAGACACTACCCAGAGATTTCACCCTCATTTTGTGAGGACTTTATGATTTGAGTTCTGGTTTCTTATAGGCGTAAGCCCATATAGTTAAGAACCCCTCCAGGTAATGAGAGAGAACTTTTGATTAAGGCTAGTAATCAATCAGATATGTAGAGATGCGTAGTATCAGGCATATAGTAGTATCAGGGATTTGAGAATATAGAAATTTGGAGAAAAAAAATTTGATATTTAAAATTAAAAATTTAACCATCTTGCACTTAAAGCGGATGGTGGGGAATATATAATAGAACTGATCAAGATCCCATAGTTTTGTCATCTCAGGACACCGTGGTCCCTGGTCTACTTAGTTAGAGGAGGTAGTCGACCCAACCTGACAAAAAGCTCCTTATTTGAAGCCATTGGTTGCTTCGTCTAAGGGGACCTTGTAGACCCAGGGGGAATGCTTGTCTAAGGGGACACATTTGAATCCACCTTAGCGAACAAAGGGCTTTATGCCCTATCAATTATATCCTATTGATTCATATCTCAAGGATTTGAAGCCACTAAAGAGCATATTGACTCTAGTCATAACAGGTATTTTGTGGTGCCATTTGGCGGCAAAATCACTCGGTTCAGACGGCCCCGGGTCATAACCGTTTATCCTACAGTGCCATTTGGCAGAAAAACTGCCAGTTAGAGGACATGTACTATGTCCTTACTGGCAAGATATTGTTTGAGAATAGTTTCCAGAAAATTTTTTGACTAGGCATTAGCTCTACATGAGCTTAAGTACATTTTAATTTAGTCACCTCGACAAACTCCTGAGGAGGGTAAATAAATTTTTCTTTAAGTTATTGATAGTTTATTATTTCAATTTTAAATATCTTAGACTTGGATGATCTTAGGATTTTGGTAAATTTGGATTTTTGGATCTTTGGATTTTTAGAATTTTGAATTTTTGTTATTTGGAGTGGCATTTGAAAATATTTGTGAACCCATCCGATTGAGATAAACATTCAATACGACCATCATCAGGGTGTTTGGGGGCATTTTCATTTATGGACTGAACCTTGCCTCTATGAAGTTGCTGATGGAAGATCGGGTTCGTACGATTTATGGTTTTATTAGAGAAATATCTTAATTATAGGCATTAAAGGCCTAATATGAATGTATTAAATTAAATATACTGGTTGCTACAACCATATATTTATTTGGTGGTTTGAATCATGTCGACTCCTATTGATCTGCATAGAAGAATCAGGTTCGAACTTGACTTCACTTATTAATCGCAAAGCATCCCTAAATGTCATGTGTGTTTCCACAACATGCTCACCGAGACCCATGCGGGTGAATGATTTTATCGATGAATCTTTCTTATAAATGGCCTTGAAGGCCTAATATGAATGAATAAAATAAATATCCCAGTTGACCTCACAATCATATATTTATTTAATGGTTTAAGTCGTATCAACTCCTATCAACCTGCATAGAAGGATCAGGCTCAAACTTGGGTTTATTTATGGACCTGCGGAGCATCCCTAGACGTCATATATATTCCCACGACATGCTTGTCGGGGCTCATGCGGGTGAATGATTGCATACCCACTTTTAGTGTACCTATGTGTATACAAATTATAGTGTACGTGCAGGGGTATTTTGGATATTCGATGGGTCTTTTATGATGGCTTGTAGAAGTCCATCTTTGTCGTAGTCTTTTCAATATTTGTTTGTGGATATTATGTTGGATGCATGACCATTGTTCATCAAGAAACTTGCTAGTCTTGATAATCACATTTAACCTAGTGTTCAGAACTTTGTTGAATTGAGGCTCATTAAATTTTTTAAAATAGTAATTTGATCTGGTTTTCTCTTCCAAGAACTCGTTTAGAAAATTGTGGCTAGTACTTTGAACTGACAACCCTGATGATGGAAAATACCTCAGGTTGTTCGGGAGAATCATGATAGATATTTACTTCTAAAATAATCATTATAGTCCTCTAGATGATTGAGATAGCATATACATTTTTGGTTTATGGCTGTGAGTTTAGACCACCAAAATCTGTATTAATTCACCATTGTGTTGTAGTAGACTTGTATGAATATTTTGACATTCATTGCATATTTTTGCATATGCCTACAGGGCGGACATTATCAATTGTAGGAAAATTTACTATGTTCATCTGATTATATGTTGATCTCGAATGCTTGGTGTTGTATTTGTTATCATCTTCCTTATTTGTCAAATTCCCGTTAGATATTTTTTTTCGTAGGAATGCCACTACACCTGTTGCATATTCTCCACATTCTACTCATGAGAAAATCACTACAATGCCTTCTACTATCATCCATACACATTGCTTGTTATATTTATGATGGTTCATTCAACTTTTAAAGTGGCTTTAGAATGATCCCAATAATCATCATCCTTCTAATATCTACAACCCCTTTAGTATGGGGGGGTTTGATTATCTATAGAAAGCTTTAATTTATTGATCGTAGGCATATTATCATTTTCTCCATGCAGTCATTGCAAGCACACCATTTTGATTGAATGACTTGAGCCATATCAATTTCATCACTCCTCATTTATGTGATAACTTTTATTTGGGTAGATAAGATTGTTCATCTATGATTATACATCTATCATTTAAAGGTTTGCTCCACTGCTTAGTGACTTGTGTCATGCCCCTCTATATAAATTCTCTATTTGGTCTTGGTTGAGAACCCATGGTTGTCAATTAATGCTTGTATGTTGAAATTCATTTCAACATTCTCCACAAATTCATGTAGTATTCTCTTTCAAAGGTTGAATAATACTTCTTTATCCTTTTTTGAGAACTTAGTGTTAGGATTCAAATCTATCCCTTTTTCATATATTGGTTTTCATTTAGATGATTAGGACTAATTAATATATGCATTTGAACTCAATAACTCATTATTTGCACTTTGTTAATTCATTGGTCCAATTTTCTTTGTAGTCACAAGTCTTGTTCCTTGTAGTCTTATTCAGCTTTAGTCCAAATTCACAAGTCCAATTCATGTTCAAGTCAAAAAAATTTTGAAAAAAAATTAAGTTCAGGCTCAATATGAGCCTCTTCTGTTTGTCAAGTCCCCTGTTGTTCAGATTAAGTCCTTGTCTATTTTGCAAGTTTAAGTCAAGTTCAATGTTTAATTCAAGTTTGATTCAGGTTCAATTTTATATCTAATTCATTGTCCAAATTTGTTCATTTAGAGTTCAAATCAAGTCCAATAGTCCCTTGTAACTTCTCCAAGTCCTTGTTCGTTTCAGGAAAAATTTCGGTAGCCTCCTAGTGTCTCCTCCGTTTAGGGGAAAAACCAAGAGGCAACCTTTCCCTCTTTGCTACTTGAGCGCTTCAGGTAGGTGTTAAATGACACCGTGGTTGTATTTTTTCTTTTATCCCCGCCTGCTATGTGAGCGTTTAAGGGTTTTTGAATAGTTATTTGAAAGAGCACAGTTTCGTTTCCCCCTCTGCACTACATGAGCATTCAGAGGTACTTATTTTTCGTCCCCCTCGTGCTACATGAACACTCTAGAGATTACCCGCCTCGTTACGAGCTTCGCACCGATTTCCCTCCCTACTACGCTACATTAGTGCGTAGGGGGCTTGACGGCTCGTTGCAAGCCTCGAGAGCGATATTTTGAGTTAAAAATTTTATACCTTTGCAAATAGATCGGCAATGGATTTGACACGTAGATCGAGGTAATTATAGTTAACTAGGACTAATTATAGTTATTAATTATTAACTATAATTAACTATAGTCGATTATAATTGATGATAATATATTAAACATAATTAAGTAGAATTAATTATAAGCTTCTATAATTAATTCTGATTAAATTTAAATAATAATTAATTATAGTTAACTATAATTAATTATTCTTAATATTAATTAATCATAATTAATATTAATCTTGATTAATATAAATTTTGATTAACTATAAATTATTAGTATTACTTATAACTAATATTTAATTATTTATAATTAATGAGATAGAGATGGAATGAGAGAGAGTTAGGCTTGGTTTGGGATGACTTTTTTTTTACTAAAACTCCATTTTAGAAAGCAGTAAAAAAGTCGTCCCAAACGAAGCCTTAACCTCTCTTGATTTGGGTTCGGATAAGGGCAGAGAGGTAGAGGGGTTCGGGCACAATCTACAACACGGGCCGGTTAAGAGCTCAGTGGGTTTATGGGATTTGGCCGAAGAAGCCTTTCGATCCGATAGGAAAGGAATGCGGTCGAAGGGGGGATAGGCGCCAATGTAGGGAAATCAGAAGTGCAAGGGAAGGAGGTTTCGGGTACATCTTGCAAGTGAGGTAGGGATCTCTCTCTCTCTCTCTCCCCCTGTGTGCGTCAGAGGAGGTTGAATGCCGGCTACGGTTTGACTGGAGGAAGCTTCGGTAGAGAGGAAGGAGGTCGGGATGCTTGCGGGAAAGGGAAGATTTTTGTGTGGAAAGAGCAGCCTAAGGCTCCATTTTCTCTGGTATTTATCAAAGATCGTGAGGTCCGATCGAGGTAAGTCGTAGGATTTGTGCAGGAGTCGCAGAGATGAGATGCAAACAATGCCATTTTGTACGAGGTAAGCGGGATTTCTTGCAGGTTTCCTGGAATTTGGGTTGAAATTTGAGCTGGTTTTTTGCTCTATACCCTGTAGTCAACAATACACTATATCGAAACCATTAATTTTACTTTTTATTATTATTTGTAGTCATTAAACTGTAATCATATGCTAGGGGCTCATGGGGTCCATAATCTATCACATTTTAATGATGATAAATCTAAATTAGTGAGGGTGGATCACAATTCACAACCCTCGCACTCTATATCAATTAAGGGTGTTCATTGAAAACTATGCAAGTGCATGTGCCGTGTCAACTAATGTAAATGTTAGAGAGTATTATTCCCACAAGGATATGTATAATCTCAATATCACTCCGATACTATTATGATGAATTGCTAAATTTATCTTATCACCAAATTTAAAAGATGGTACTAATGCATGTGAGGAACTAAGAATAACTAAAAAAATTTCTATATATTGAGTTTTTGAACTTATGATAGTTATGATTTCATGCTTACACTGATTGATCTCATATTTTGTTGTTGTGGATCAGATAATATGTAACTCATCTTTTTCGGGCTCATTGGACATTCTAGAAAACATCATTGTCCTGTCTACCATATGTCTATGCATGGTAGAAACTTGTTTTAATTCCCCTAATTGATTCCACTATACCTCCATCGAAGACATAAATCTAACTAGATTTTAAAGTTGTGCATAGCCTATGCACAATCTAATTGAAGCATAAAGGAGTTTAAAATAAAAAAAATTAAAAAAAAAAAAAAAAAAACATTACATAATTAACAGGTTTAGATATGATAAATACAAATATGAATCTCAACTATTCATAAGTCCAGATAATAATTTTAGCCAAACATTGCAATGAAAATAAATAAAGTAAACTTCATTTCAAATTGAAATCACAAGTAAAAATAAAAATATGAAAAGTCAGAACTACTATGTGCTTGCAAACACAGTTAAGACTTTCCTTGCCCCTAGTTGAACTTCCCTTGGCTTACACACTTTCTCCCCTCGGCCTAGAATTTTCCTATTGCTAAATAAAAGAGTAAAATATGCTAAGCCCCTCAACAAACTTTCCATGCTATTTATATTTAAGCCTTATAATTAAAACCAGCATCGTAGTGATATAGCTTTATCAGTTCATCGGATTTTCCATACTATTCATTTCAAGGTAAGAACATCAGTTCTTAAGTGCAGTTTAGGAGTTTTCGTTAGTATAAAGTATTAATTTTAATGAATTTTATTAGTTGCTCTTAAGGCTGTTTAATTTTTTCATCTTATACACCATTAAGCACCGTAAGTTTTTATTTTCCCTCTTCTTAGATAATTTAAAATTAACAAACATAGCAAGTATAAGATATAATGATGAATATGCTAGTGTGAAATAGGAATAATAAAAGCAATTAATAAACTTTAAGCTTGTAATGGATAACAAAAACTAAATTTTTTCCATTTTTAAAACTTAAAATAATTAGCAAATGATAAAGAAAAACACAATAAATAGAAAATACAAAAATAAAATAAAAAATAAAAACTACAAAAAAATTTAAAAATAAAATAAAACTATTAATTATCCACTCTCACTCCTCATCATCTCCCTGATCCTTTCCTTCATCTGTTGTTGTTGCTACGAGAGTTAGCTATAGCCACTTGTAGGGCTTGAAGGCTAGAGTTACCAGGAAAACCATCTGATCTAACCTTGAAATAGTTGGCAGTTTCAAATCTTACCAACTTGTTCTAAATTGATGTGGGCTCCGAAAATTCGGCCCCGGCCTCTGCCCGACTTGTTGCTTTTCTTTGACGAGGGAGTTTTAACGGAATTAAGTTTCGGGATAAATTTTGGGAAGGCAGATGGGTTTGTAAATAAGACACTATCCTGAGATCTCACCCTCATTTTGCGAGGACTTTATAATTTGAGTTCTGGTAACCTATAGGCGCATGCCTCTATAGTTAATTACTCATCCCAGTAACGAGAGAGAACTTTCGATTAAGGCTAGTTGTCAATCAGATACATAGATGATACGTGTATCTGGCGTATAGTAGAAGCATGGTTTTGAGATGTTTGAAGGTTTGAAGATTTAATATTTAAAGTAGAAATTTCACCACCTTGTACTTAAACCGGATGGTGGGGGAATGGATGATGGTCCCGATCAAGATCCCATGGTTCCGTCGTCCCGGGCCATCGTGGTCCCTGGTCTACTTAGTTAGAGGAAGTAGTTGACCCAACCTGACAGAAGGATCCTTGTCGGCAACCATGGGTTTCTTCGTCCAATGAGACCTTATAGATATGAGGTGAATGTTTGTCTAAGGGGTTAAATTTGAATCCATCTTAGCTAACAGAGGGCTTTATGCCTTATCAATTATATCCAATTAATTCATATCTCAAGGATTTGATACCACTAAGAAGCGTATCGGCTCTAGCCATAACCGGCATTTCGTGGTGCCATTTGGTGGTAAAATCACTTGGTTTAGAGGGCCCCGGATCATAGCCGTTTATCCTGCGGTGCCATTTGGAGGCAAAACGCCGGTCAGAGGACACATACCACGTCCTTATTGGCAAAAGATTATTTGAGAATGGATCCTAGTGATATTTTTGACTAGGCATTATCTCTATATGAGCTAAAGTTATACTTGAATTTGTCCACCTCGGTGAACTATTGCGGAGGGTGGATGGATATTTTCCTTAAGTGTTGATGGATTTATTTCAATTTTAAATATTTTAGATTTGAATGATTTCTGGAATTTTAGATTTTTGGGAGATTTGAATTTCATAAGTATTTGGGTGGCATTTAAAATGTTTGGAATGAACCCCTCCGGTTGAGATAAGCATTCAACATAGCCATCATCGAGGTTTAAAGGGTTATTCCCATTTAAAAATTGATCCTTGTCGACCCTATCAACTTGCCAATAGGGGATCGGGTTTCATCAACTTTATGCCTTTATTAGTGAATTCTTATTGTTATTGGCCTTGAAGACCTAATATGAATGTATTAAAAAAATATATAAGTCACCAAAACTATATATTTGTTTAATGATTCGAACCATATCGACTCCTATTGATCCACATAGGAGGATCAGGTTTGAATTTATTGACCCACGCATACGCAATATCTCTAGACGTCATGTGTGTACTAATAGTATGTTCGTTGGGGCCCATGCGAGTTTTTGGTGGGCATTTTATAAATGATTGTTGAACTTTGTCAACTCTCATTTATCTGTTTAGGAGGATCATGTTCAAATTTATTAAGCCGTGCATCATTCCTAAATGTCACGTGTATACCAATAACACGCTTGTTGGGGCCCATGCTGGTGTTTGGGAAAAATTTTGTAATTATTTACTGAACCTAGTCGATTCTTATTTACCTGCTTAAGAGGATTGGGTTCAAATTTATTGACCCGCATAGCATTCCTAGACATCACGTGTGTAATAATAACATGCTCGCCAGGGCCCATACCGGTGTTTGGGGGCATTTCATAATTATTTATCAGACCTTATCAACTCTTATTTACCTGCTTAGGAGGATCAGGTTCAAATTTATTAATCCGTGCAGCATCCCTAGATGTCACATGTGTACCAATAATACACTCGTTGGGGCTCATGCGGGTGTTTGGGGGCATTTCATAATTATTTATCAGGCCTTGTCAACCCCTATTTACCTGCTTAGAAGGATCATATTCAAATTTATTGACCCGCGAATCATCTCTAGATGTCACATGTGTATCAATAACACACTCATCGGGGCCCATGCGATTGTTTATGAGTGTATTTACCCCTTTATTGTACCTATGTGCATACATATTATGGTGCATGTGCGGTGGTATTTTGAAAATATTTGTGAACACCTTCTGTTCCCTTACAAGAATATTGTAGATCCGGTAACATGATGTAGCAGCTTTTGAATTGAGTTATTTGCTGCTTTGTACAGGTAGACTATCGTGCACTACTTGCATGATTTGCGCAAGTAGATTGTAGTGTACTAACTAATCTCCTGCTTTCACTTGTATTATCTTGTGTTTGCCAAAGGCCTTATGTATTTGCTTTTATATGGCACTTTATTGTACATGAGAGGCTTCTTACGATAATTCGTAGGTATTTGAATTTGCTATAAATCATATGCTTCTTCCTTTGAATGGACTTCGGAGCCTATTCTCCACCTTTGTTTATAGGAGGGGGTAAAGTTCTTGTATATTTGTGTTCCTTGCTTATGGATAGTATGATACATTTGTATGAAGAAATCATTATGACCACTGTACGTTTGCCCCCATTATTCACAGAGAACTATTACATTCTTCCACAAGTGGTTAATATTGACTGTAAGGGACTTACACATCCTCTTGCATGGCCCCTGTATATCCCACACATCAAAATCAAGTGGCGTTTGTTGCATGAGAACTGCATTTGCTTTGACCTTTCAAATATATCTTTCATCAACAGTTTATCATATGATGAATCACTCTGCTGCCTGTAAATTTATAGGTATCATAATGCTCATTGTCCATTAACTTCCTTCACCTGCGAGGGACTTGTGCATTTTTTGAATACTTAATTGGTAAGGATGTCTTTGCAGTCGTTGTATGCCTATTGTCATAATTTGTAAGAGCCTAGTGCACTTGTATGTAGCTAAGTGGCGTTGTTTGTTTGTAGACTACTACATTTACTCCATATATGCCGCATTCCATCTGCAACATATCCCCGCGTATTCTCTTATTGCCACTAGCATGTGGCTTGTTGTATGTTACCTTTCAGCATATATAGATAATAGTATTATTTGTCTATAAACTGCATCTTCACTACAATCATTGATTGGATGCGAACATAACATTTATCATTCATAGCCCCATAGATTATTTGTTGTCCATTGGTATCTACCATTTCTTGCAGGAGTTTGACATGTCATTTTGTAAATTCATGCCTGACGGCAAATTCTTTTGTTTCCCTTTGAAAATAATTCGTAGCATGTATAATGGTCTTGAGAATATTCATGTTGATACTTGCATACAAAACCCACCATTATGCATATCAACTTCCTTCAATTTGCAAAATGGGTAATCTTGTTCGCCCATGTTATTGATATATACATCAATCACCATCATCTTTATTTAATTCATAAGATGCTCTTTTGGATGCTTTTGAATGATCATGTCTTTTGACATATTCATTTAGACCTTATATTTGTTGAGTTAAGGCTAAGTGCCTTATTGTTGTGAGTTCAATTCCTTGTAGTCACAAGTTTGTTTGCTTGTTCAAATGATCACATTCAGCTTGAACTTTAGTATTTAATTTTGATCATTTAAACTTGCTTGCACTTTGTTCAAGTTCAAGTTAGGTTCATTATAGTTTATTTAAGTTTGATCTTTCTTGTATTTAGTCCATTTGAACTCGAGCTCCCTTGTATACGATTCAATTAAGTTCAAATTATGTTCCAAGGTCCACATGTTCTTTGCATTTGTTCAAGTTGGAGTTCATGAGTCCTTGTTCAGTCTGAGTCTAAGTTCAATCATAGTTCTTTGTAGTCCAAGTGAATTCAAGTTTTTGTGTAGTTCAAAGTTGACCCAAGTCATTATGATTCATTTAAGCTTATATTAATTTATATTTGAACTTATTTAAGTCATTTATGTTAAGTTCACAAGTCCTCATTGTCTTTTGAGCTTAATCAAGTCGAGGTACGATCTTGTGTTCACTTGAAATTCTGGTAGCCTCCCGGCGTCTCCCCCATTTAAGGGAAAACTATGAGAGACTGGGCCTTCCCACCACGTGTAATAAAGGTATGTATGCTAGGTGTCCTCTGACGAGGACACCGTGGCCGTGAACTTCACTCCCCCCACACACAATAAAGGTGAGTATGGGGTCTTCGATGGTACCTGTTTAAAAAGATGACTAATTTTTCTCTCGCTCGAGGGTACTTATAAGTGACTCCGCCTCGCCATAGGCGCCCCACCGAAGTCCCATCCCACCGTGCACAATAAAGGCATGTATAAGAGAGTTTTCGGTGTGCCATGAACTTTGAAATAGGGCTATTAGGTGATTACCCACCTCATCATAGGCGTCGCACCAGGGTCCCATGCCACCATCGGCAATAAAGGCATGTATAAGCAATTTTCCGATGCACCATGAACTCCAAAAACAAGATCTCGAGGCTTTGTGGTTTAGGAGTTTATACCATCGTAAGGAGTGTCGGCTATTGGCATGCATGTCGAGGCAAGGGAAAGAGGTGTACACACATTTATATTTTTTTAACATTAATTATAACTAATTATAATTAATAATTAATTAAAATCATCATAATGAATTAAAATAATTAAATTTAATTAACTTTAATTAATTATAACTAATTAATATTAATTTATCATTAATAAATTAATTAATAATAATTCTTTGTAATTAATTATAAATTATAATTAATTAAGATTAACTTTAATTAAAATTTATTATAATTAATTAAATTAATTATAATTATTTAATTAAAATTAATTATAATTAATATAAATAATTATAATTAAAACTAATTTTAATTAAAAATTACTTAAAAACTCCTCTCTCCCCTCTCTCTATAGTTCGGCAGACTTACTGGATATGGCCGAACAAGCGTGTGGAAGAAAGAAAGTTACCTTCAAAATTAGCAAGCTCTCATTCTTGCTTCCGGTCAAAATGTCGTGACTTCCGAACCAAATGGAAAATGGAACGACGTCGATGGGGCAAAGTTGGTCGGTTAGGTGGAGGAAGAGCTCGGGAAGACTTCGGGTGAGCAGCGATGTGAGATCGGGATACTGGTGGCTTCGGTTAGGTAGGTCTTTCTTCCTTTCTCTCTCTCTATCTGCCTGTGCAGGTCAGCCGAGAGGTGCGACTAGGATCTATAATGGGAAGGGATTTGAATTCGTAGATGGAAGAGGGGTTCGGGGCAAAGAGCAGGTTGTAATGGGTAGCGAATGGGGATCACGTGGAAGTGTTATGGGAGAAGAGTAGCAGTCGAAGGCTTCAATTGGGTGGCCTTTTAATGACAATTTGGGCACTCGATCGAGGCGAGATCATAGATTTTGAGCAGGATTTTTAGGATATAGACTCGAATGGTGTCGTTTGTAGGTTAGCGGGATTTCCTGTGGGTTTTGGGGATTACGTGGATTTTTTTTTATTTCTCTTTTTTTATTTTTTATTGTGGTCAATAATTACCCCCAACAAATATAGTATGCGTCTAGAGTGAATCATGTTTGTTTTATACTGATTGACCCTGTGAATATCTAGATATCTATTCTAGATGTCACACTAGGGCTTCCATTTAGTGAATCTCAAAAAATTTACTTGGATGTCACACTAAGATTTCTATTTAGTGGATATCCAAAAGTCTATCCTTGTGCCTTCATGAAACTTTAGATGCACTTTTAATCTTTAGTTTAGTTGATATATTTGCTCTTGGTTAAGTATAGATCCATATGAGAGTGATAGAGTACTTCATACTAAGATTCTTAGTGTATCACTCTATAGATTGATGCTAGTGGATAACATTGTCACCTTAAGCTCTTCTTTTGTATCACTATCACCTTTGTTTCTAGCATTTTTATATCTATTTCATTCTTCTTTGCCACTATCATGTAGGGATGTGATATTTCTATACTTTTGCTGATGACACATTCAGTCTACGGAGGATTTTTTTTCATTCTTCCCTCCTTTAGCTACATTTTGGCAATAAATTTTAAATATTTATTTGGGGATCATGGCATGCGGTATGATGTCGACCCGAATAAATATTTAAAAAATGCCCACAGTCTTTAGAGACATTTATAGATATCATACAGGATGCTTCTTTTTTGTAGATTTAACTTGAATCCTATGATTTTGATCTCTTCTGCCCTGTTCTTTGTGCTATGGACATTGATGGAGGATTACCTTATTTTTCAATAGTGATTTGTTAGGGAATTTATGTTCCTTAGACCCAATGCTTCTTGCTTTGGCGGGCTTGATGAACGTAAATCTTTTAGGTTTGTATTAGATCGATGGTGAAAAGTTATCGGTCTAGAGCTTTATGCATAACAGACTTATTGATGACAAAATTCTCTTAATTAAGCCTTACGCTTTGTGTGAACTATAGGATATTTTTTTTTACTTCTATGCTTCATGCTTTGGTGGACTTGTTGAAAAAATATTCCTTCGATCCTTGATGTGTTTTATGGATTTGTTGAAGGATTTACAGGTTTTAGATTTAATCGTTATTATCAAACGTATGTAGTATCTTAATCTTTAATCACATGAGGAGATTTTAATCTGAATCACTTAAGTTGATTAGATCAGTAGAGCTAGGATTTGATAGCTCTTCATCCTCTGGTTGCTGAGATGGAGGTTCCTCTACTACGGCCTTTCTCATGGCGAGTTGAGTAGGTGGAGCTGCCAGTAATCTGGCCATATTTGGCCGTGTTGTATCTGACTTTTTACACCCATTTAGACTTCAAACTTGAGCTATGGTGCGATGCGCTTTTCAATGATGAATCTGTTGAAGTTGGTAGATTTGGAGTTATCCTTTGTGGTTAAAGATTTAGAGCTTACATATATTTGATAGTTTTTCATGAGTCTTTATTTCCATTGGAACTTTGATTCCCTAGTTAATTAGGAAATTTTGTAGATTAGGATCACCTTAATATATCGAGTCAAATTAGCCTTCGTACTTTCTACAATCCTTACTAGCGGGTTGACGAAGTGGGGGTTCCGCTACTATGGCCTTTCTTATCGCTTATTGAGCAGACGAAGCTGCCAGCGATTCAGCCATATTTGAGCGTGTTGGATCTAACCTTTTACACCCATTTGAACCTTAAGCTTCAGGCTATTAAAAGACTTCAATCTTTTCTAGCCCAATTTGTTAGTGTAGTCACAAAAATATCTTTTTTTAACTTTTGAACCTTGGTTCATTGGAAAAGATGGTGTCATGAACATATTTGGGCATGTTGTATCTGACTTTTTACACCCATTTAGACTTCAAACTTGAGCTATAGTGTGATGCGCTTTCCAATGCTGAATCTGTTGAAGTTGGTAGATTTGAAGTTATCCTTTGTGGTTAAAGATTTAGAGCCTATATATATTTGATAGTTTTTCATGAGTCTTTATTTCCATTGGAACTTTGATTCTCTAGTTAATTAGGAAAATTTGGTAGATTATGATCACTTGAATATATCGAGTCAAATTAGCCTTCGTACTTTCTACAATCCTTACTAGCAGGTTGACGAAGTGGGGGTTCCGCTACTATGGCCATTCTTATGGCTTATTGAGTAGACGGAGCTGCCAGCGATTCTGCCATATTTGAGCGTGTTGGATCTAACCTTTTACACCCATTTGAACCTAAAGCTTTAGGCTATTAAAGGACTTCAATCTTTTCTGGCCGAATTTGTTGGAGTGTGTAGTCACAAAAGTATCTTTTTTAACTTTTGAACATTGATTTATTGTAAAAGATGGTGTCATGAACATTTGAAAGATCACATGCATATACTTTGAAAAATAAGATTATCATTATATTCTTCAGCATGAAAAAATATTTATGTTGATGATTTTAAATATTTATTCGAGGATTTTAGCATGCAGCGCGATGTTGACCTGAATAAATATTTAAACCTATAGGGACATCTCAAAGTAAAATAAATTTAAAATTTTGAGATTTTAAATATTCATTTGGGGATCTGAGCGTATAGCACGATGTCGACCCAAATGAATATTTAAAATGCCCCTTGTCTCACCAGGACATTTTGGATAGACTTTGTATGTTTAAGATTTTAAATATTTATTTGAGAATCTCGACATGTAACGCAATGTCGACCTGAATAAATATTTGAAATTTCCCCAGTCTGATCGGGGATTTCAAAATATATTTTTTCTATATAAGAGAATTTCAAAATATAAATATAAGCATGCTTTGATAAATATGCATCTAATTCATTAATTATTATAAAGTATATTAAACATAAAAGTTTCATGTACGATACTTCTTTAAATGTCAGTCGTTGATCGGTGACATAGGTTTACATCCGTCCAAATTGATCAATTAATAAGCTCCACATTAGTATGAAAGTGCATTATGAGCCACTTGAAAGAGATCTGATACCACTTAAAAGTTCGTTAGGGATGTTAGGCCTCTTATGAACTAGCCCAAGGCTAACCAAGAGAGGTGAATTGGAATTTTAAAGATCCTTAAATCAAAACTTCTACAAACTAAATCACCACAATGAAAATCAAAGTGTGGAAGAAATAAATGCAGAAATAATAAAGGAAATAACACACCAGATTTATAGTGGTTCGGTCAAACCTTGACCTACGTCCACTCCTCAGAGGCACCCTTCGAGTATTGCACTAAACTAAGTGTCTCTCCTTTAGCACCCAAAGCTAGGCGATGAAGCTCTTACAAAATCACTTCCACCTTCCCCGGTGCGGCGGAGTCGCCGGGTCTTTTGACACCAAAGAGATCTTCTTCTTCCCAAAACTTTCCTCAAGACAAGCATTGAATCCGACGGTATTAAGGTGAAAGCTTGCTAGAGCAACCATGTGGAATCCCCCTCCACACTCCCTTGAGTCCCCCCTCACAGTATCTTCTCCCTCTCTCAAACTCCACTCTTTCCGCACTCCCTTTCAAGCTCTTTCTTCAAGTTTTTCCCAAAAGAACGAAGCTACAATGGCTGCCAAAGACACTTACAAAGGTGCCTTGTCAAAGCTTAAATAGAAGATCTCAAAACGAGCTCATTAATGCAATTTGCTGACTTTATCGTCCAGGCTGATATAAATATCGGCCTGGTCGATCAGCGTAAATTACGCTCAATCAGCCCAGTCGATTAGTGATGATTAGAAGATTTTTTGTCATATCGTCCAGGCTGATAAGATATCGGCCTAGCTGATTAGTTCAAATCAGAGGAAAATCATCCTGAATATCGCCCTGAAAAGAAACTGGCCAATGTAAAATCTTCCCGGCTGATCCTACGATCGGCCCGACCGATGTGATCGTGCAAATCATCATTAATTGCTTTCCTTAATTATCAGATTTATTTAGAAAAAATTGTGCTGGATCGGCCAAGCCGATCCAGATAGGCCAGGTCGATCCACCGGGACGATGTCCAAAAGTAAGTAATTCCTAAATAGATCTGGCGGTAGATTCTTTCTGAGTTGAGCCTATCGTCCAAGCTGATGTGCTTAATGATGGCTGCCTTAATGAGAATGATGCCCTAATTAGAATTTCTATTTTTAAACTGATCGTTCATGATGATATAAATATCGTCCCGGACGATGTTACTAAAAACAGTAAACTCTAGAGAACTGTCAGAAATTATTCCAATGTGTGTGTGTGTGTGCAAAGTTATATAGCATCATGAGCCACACCAATTATAATAGACTCAAGAAAGCAAAAAGGGTACAAACTGACTCAGACATAGTCTAGCCAATCTTGAGCTAGTTCCAAATTGTAGTATGATCTTGTGGACCTAAAATATCAGTATATAAGTCAGTCGTAAAGAAATAAGATTGTTTTCTATCATCAAAAACATAATCAATGAAAACATATCCGCAACAATCTCCCCCTTATTGATGATGGCAAACATTACTGGTTGAATTTGTAAAAAAGAAATCATGTTTTCCTAATCTCCCCCTTACTAAAATAAAACTTTTAAAAATAGGGGAGATCTAAAATTTTTTATTTTTAATTTTTGAAAGATGAAAAGGTACAAATACAATAATACGTTTCTCTCCCTTTGACGTTAACAGAAAGGGAAGGGGCACAAAAAGTCCTAAAAAGAAAAAGTTACCTCTTAATTTAAAAAAATAACTTAATAAGAAATGGATTCACAACACATAATCAAGTAGAGGTAATAAATTCAGAAATTGATAATCCAAGCTCAAGTTCTTTTTAAAGGATCTAAAACTTTTTTATCCAACATCTAAATCAAGGAATAAATTAGAAAAAGAAACACTAATTTTTCTAAAAACTCTTTCCATAAAACATATCTAATAGAAGATTAATGCACGAATTGTTGAATCATGAATCATGATTTTCAAACTCAAGCATAAAAAATATCAAGGGTTTTCTTAAGCTTTGAATAAAACAGAGAAGGTAAGCATACTCTTTGTGGGCTCATTTTATGTCTCTTGTCAGTTTTTTGGCGCACTTAAAACTGCACTATGAGCCACTTGAAAGAGATCTGATACCACTTGAAAGTTCATTAGGGATGTTAGGCCCCTTATGAACTAGTACAAGGCTAAACAAAAGAGAGGTGGATTGGAATTTTAAAGATCTTTAAATCAAAACTCAAACAAACCAAATCACCACAATGAAAATCAAACTGCAGAAGAAATAAATGCGGAAATAATAAAGGAAAGAACACACCAGATTTATAGTGGTTCGGTAAAATCTTGACATACGTCCACTCCTCAGAGGCACCCTCTGAGTATTACACTAAACTAAGTGTCTCTCCTTTAGACCCCACAGCTAGGCGGAGAAGCCCTTACAAAATCACTTTCACCTTCTTCGATGCGGCAGAGTCGCAGGGTCTTTTGACACCAAAGAGATCTCTTCTCGGAACTTCCCTCAAGACAAACCTTGAATTCGACGGTACTAAGGTGCAAGCTTACTAGAACAACCCTGTGGAATCCCCCTCCACACTCCCTTGAGTCCCCCCTCACCGGATCTTCTCCCTCTCGTAAACTCCACCCTTTCCTCACTCCCTTTCAAGCTCTCTCTTCAAGTTTCCCCAAAAAGAACGAAGCTACAATGACTACCAAAGAAACTTACAAAGGTGCCTTGTCAAAGCTTAAATAGAAGATCTTAAAACGAGCTCATTAATGCAATTTGCCGACTTTATCGTCCAGGTCGATATAAATATTGGCCTGGCCGATCAGCGTAAATTATGCTCAATTAGCCCAGTCGGTTAGGGATGATCAGATGATTTTTGGTCATATCGTCCAGGCTGATAGGATTTCGGTCTGGCCGATTAGTTCAAATCAGAGGAAATTCATCCTGAACATCACCCCGAAAAGAAGCTGGCCGATGTAAAATCTTCCCGACCGATCCTGCGATTGGCTCGGCTGATGTGATTGTGTAAATTACCATTAATTGCTTTCCTTAATTACCAGATTTATTTAGAAAAAATTGTGTTGGATCGGCCAGGCCGATCCAGATAGGCCAGGCCGGTCCACCGGAACGATGTTCAAAAATAAGTAATTCCTAAATAGATCTGGCTGTAGATTCTTTCTGAGTTGAGCCTATCGTCCCAACCGATACAAAATTATCTAGGCCGATGTGCTTAAAGATGGCTTCCTTAATAAGGATGATGCCTTAATTAGGGTTTCTATTTTTGAACTTATCGTCCATGCCGATATAAATATCATCCCGAATGATGTTACCAAAAATAGTAAACTCTAGGGAACAGTAAAAAATTCTTCCAAGGTGTGTGTGTGCGAAGTTACATAGCATCAGGAGCCACACCAATTATAATAGACTCAAGAAAGGAAAAAGGGTACAAACTGACTCAGACCTAGTCTAGCCAATCTTGAGCTAGTTCCAAATTGTAGTATGATCTTGTGGATTGAAATATCAGTAGATAAGACAGTCGTAGAGAAATAAGACTATTTTCTATCATCAAAATCATAATCCATGAAAATAGATCGCAATATAGTACACCTTCTCGATGACGAAGGGACCTTTCTAATTGGATATGAACTTGCCATCAATTTTTTGATGTGGGATGATTGGTCTTCTCAATATCATAACCAATTCTCCTTCTTGAAATGCTCGAGGACGCACCATCCGATCAAATGATTTTTCCATTCTTCTTCGATAGATTTTTAAGTTTTATTGAGCTTGTAGTATGATCTCATCAAGTGCGTCCAGCTCTTCCATTCTTAAATGAGCATTTTGTTCTTGTGTGAGGTCATTCTGGATTGCTACCCGGAGTTATGGTAGTTCAATCTCCAATGATAATATGGCTTCAACACTGAACAACAACTAAAAAGGAGTGACTTTGGTTGGCATCTTGTATGTTGTATGGTATGCCCATAGTGCTTCTGTCATCTTCGTATGTCATTGTCACTGTCTTTTATCTGCCAATCAATTTGCCCTTGAATTGTATATTGATGAATATCACCAATTAATTTTATGCCGATCAATAAACTTGTAAATTTTTATACTTTTGAATTCTATATCATTATCCAAGATTATGCGGCATGACACACCAAATCAGTAGTCGATGTTATATGTGAAAAAAGTTGATCAAATGCTCGGACGTAACTTATTTGAACGGAGCTGCTTCTACCCACTTAGAAAAGTAGTCCATTGTTGCCAGAATGAAACTGATGATGATAGATCTATTGGCCTGATTATATCAGTGCACTAGCATTCAAATGGCCAGGATGCTACTATAAGGTGTAGAGGATTTGGTGGTTGATATATGACATCACCTTGGATTTGATATTCGTGGCACCTCTTAGCGTGATCAATGCAATCTATCATAATTATTGGCCAATAATAACTCATTCTCTTAATTTTAGCAGCCATTTTAGGACCTGATTGATGTGCTCCACAAAGTCCTTCATGGACTTCTATCACCACTTTATCAGCTTCCTTGGTCCCTAGGCACCATAGTCATATTTGATCAAAAGCTCATCTGTTCAACGTGTCATTAACAAATGCATATCACAACGCTCTTTTTTGGATTTGTGTGTTCATAGATTTTTCTATTGGGAGTTTATTTTTTTGAAGTAGTCAATGAATGGCTGCCTCCAATCATTTTTTATTTTAATATATAAATAATGTCATCACGATTCTAAAGCTTTACTAGCTTTACATCTCTTAGCCACATGATATCCTTCCGAATAATTTTCCATAATGATCTGATGGAGAGGTTAAGAATCGACTGGAATTATATCTTGCTGGTTTGAATCTAATACTTCTTCTACCCTTGAACTACAAAAATCAGCGCTAAGCAATACTTCTCAATTAGAGAATATAGAATTTTTGCTCCAATCAACCTTTGACTGATATAGTAGAGTACATTCTCCTTGTATTCTTCATTGTGTTGGAGCAATAATGCTCCGAGTGACTCTTTTAGTGCTGCCGTGTATAGTATAAGAGGCTTCCTTAGAATTGGCACTGCGAGAATGGGCAGATTCAACAGATTTCTTTTGATGTCATCAAATGCTTTCTGGCACTCTTCTTCCCACTTAAAATAGACATCTTTCTTCATTAACATTGAAAATGGATGGTACCTACCTGATAAATTTAATATAAATCATCGAATGAAAGCTAATTGCTCTTGCAAGGAGTGGAGTTGTCGTAGGTTTCTTAGTGGTGCCATCTCCGTAATCGCCTTGATTTTATTGGGGTCCATCTCGATGATGAATAACATACCCCAAGAATTTGCTGAAGGGGACCCCAAAGCACATTTGAGAGGGTTCATCTTCAGATCATGCTTTTTGAACCTTTCAATACAATCCTTAAGTCATCCAGGTGGTCTCTTCAATCCATGCTCTTGATAATAAGGTCGTCTATATGGCACTGGGCCTTTTGATGTATTATCTCATCAAAGATACGAGTCATCGCCTGCTGATAGGTGGCTCCAGCAATCTTCAAGCCAAAGGGTATGACCATATAGCAGAAAATGCCAATGGGCATTCTGAATGACATGTGCTTTTCATCCTTAGGCGCCATCTTAATTTGATTGTATCCTGGTGACCCATCCATGAAGGAGACCACCATGTCGTAGTTGGATGCATTGTCTACCAGGAGTTCCGATACAGTGAGTGGAAAATCATCTTTTGGACATGCCTTGTTGAGGTTCCAAAAATCAATATATATGCAAATCTGACCATTCTTCTTCTTGACAGGGATAATATTGGTGATCAAATTGGCATATTTCTCTTAACGAATGAAGGCCGCCTCTATGAGCTTCTTCATCTTTGTAATCACCTGCTCTTCTATCTCTAATCTGATTCTCCTTGGAGCTTGCTTGACAGGTGCTGCATCTGATTTGATGGCTAGTCTGTGAATTGTAAAAGGGGATAAGCTACACATCTCATCATATGTCCAGGAAAAGCAATCTTTGAATTCACAAAGAAGTTTTTTCATTCCTTCTACTTGATCTTCTAGTAGAAGGGAGCTAATGAAAGTTGGGTGAGGATCTTCTTCAGTCCCCAAGTTTACTTCCTTTAACTCATCCATCGTGGATGCCTGTCCTCTATCTTTAAGCTCTTTTAGTGCAGGTTTAGCCTCTATGGGTTGATCACCATAATTATCAACTTAGTATGCTCGACAAATCTCCTTTTGGAGGTACTTCCATACAATAAATCCTAGTCCCTTTTTCACAAAAATATCCTTCTTCTTTATTGAGTGGGGATTTCTTCGATACCAGAGGCTCAAGCAAAAATGAACCTATTATTTGGAGGAACACATTTTACATCGCTTTCACAATATTCTTTGGATATTTCTAGTATTGTACCTAGGAAACCTCGTAGGCACTAATTCCCCACTATTAACGAGTATACGAACCAGTCACGAATTATTTCTTCTTTGAGTGTTTTGATATAATAAAATATACTAGTTAGTCCAACCTTTTCTTTTAGGGGAGGTACATAAAATGTCACGAGCTCTTAAATATTATGCACCTCTTGAGGAATAACTTCTTTGCAGTGTTGTAGGGGAGTACATGTGATTACGAGCACACTATCTAAAATTGATAGGCTGTCTATTTTTTCAAAGAACATATCCTGCACTTTTCATATAGATAGAGTCATAGTCATAATCGTCACTTGAGTATTCAACTTCCCAACTCCATTTGGCCATTAACTGGCATACCCTCCGGTATTTTATATTGGTGGCATCACTTTCATCTGTGTCACTCCTTAGGTGAGGTGCGTAATTTCTTTCTTTAGGAATGAAAGGTTCCTTATGGAGAGTTGGTGTTGCCTTCTTTCTTCTCCACCTGCTTGTTCTTGTTTTCTTATTTAGGTTGTTTTGTAATTTTTGGGTCCGATGCCTGGGCCTCAAGAGAGCTCGATGGTTTTAGCTTCTTTGGGATGAAGTATTTGACATCTTTATATCTTTACTTCATAAACTGCAAAGGGCTAGATGTCGCCAGAGATTTTGAACGCTTCTCCATTCTCCATCCCTGAGGTACTTTATGCACTGATGTAGTGTTGACGGGATGATGCCATACTCGTGTAACCATGGATGACCAAGGAGCACTTTAAAGGTATTATCTGCATCAATCATATCAAATTTGGCATATATATGAAGTTCTCCAAATATGAGAGAGAGCATAAATGATCCAATGGTCTTCTGCCCCTTCTCATTAAAGCCACGTACCATTAGCTTATCTGACCCAAGATGCTCCATATCAAGGCATAATGCTCTAAGTGCTTTTAAGCTCATTAAATTTTTGGACAACCCTTGATCGATTAGGATTCGATTAATCATCATCCCATTGCTTTTTGCAGTCACATACAGAGAGCGATTATGATCCACCATTTTGAGCATCATATATTCTTCAGTGAAAGTGATGAACGGCTCATTTCGAGCTTGCAAGACCTTCTTCATATTACACTCAGCAAAATATGCCTCGTATCTTTTGAGGTCTTTGAGAACCTGAATCAAAGTCTCCTGAAGGTCTTTGAACATCATTAAAGCATCGTACATACTAAGTTATGTAGGTATTTTTCTCAGATGGGATAAGATATTATAATTTACCCTCTTGGCTGAAGTATTATTTTTCTTAGGATCTTCAGGAATAATATCATCGTTGATGACTATCTCTTTCCCCTTATCTTTATTAGAGATCCATTTCTTCAGTGGAGGTGACAATATATTACCACTCCTTAGTTACACTTGATCGACCTCCTCTGGCTCAGAATCATTTGAGAACATATTTTCTTCAGAGTCAGCCATTATCGCTCCAGAGATTCTTCCATTGATTCAGACTCTCCACCCAGGTTTATATGTCCCCTCTATATTGTTATGATGGGTTCCGGCTCATCTGTCTTTGGAAAATATAGATCCTCCTCCAAACTGTAATCCATTGGCACACCATCATATATGATTCATATGATACTTCTTCAGTATATTCTTCTTTTATCGATGTATTTAGCATCACTGAGATAACCCGATATATTTCAACATGAAGGGAATTCTCAATATTTTCTTCAGCTTTATCTATTTTAAGTTCTGACAAAAAGTTAGTGAGCTTGATAGGTTGCCTCACATTCTAATAGTATTCATCCATAGTATCAATAACCCTTTAAGTTGCAGTCATTTTCTCCTTATGTTTCTTTAACTTGGTCTCCTTCTTAGAGGATTTCACCCTTTCAGGCTTCGAACTGCCATCTTTATTGAGGAATTATTTAGAAGTAGAAGGTTGTATCATAAGTAGTGCCTTCAAATCTATCATCGGCAAAATAGGAGACTTCCACTTTACACCTGAAATTTCTTTAAGTTGCTTCAACATTTTCACTGTCTTCTTGGAGACTGTAGTCTCCCACTGCTCTTCTTGAGCTGGCTTCTTTTTATTTTTTCTTTCTTCAACCGAGGGTATGGAAGAGGACGTGACCACCCGAATTGATTCTTTTCTAGGATGAGCCAACACATTGTCGGATAATGTGAGTTTCCCCATTTGATATTTTTTTTCAAGCCAATCCTTAAAGATGTTGCAATCTTCAATAGAATGGTTGAGTACCTGATGGTATAGGCAGTAGTTTGGTTCACCAACATGTTTTGACTATTCGGGTATCTTGTACTATGGCAATTTCAAGCCCACTTTTTTTTCCTATCGAAATAACTTGGTGACACTATTCCTCCTAAATGAATAGTCTTTATTCATTTTATCTTTGAGGGATTGGAACATTCTATCACCAGTTCTCATTGCTTGCCTCAGGCGTTCTCCTCCACCTGGTATGTTCGTGGATTATCATTGCCCTCGAGTATAAGCTTTGGTTGAGGGTTAGAGTTGTAGACCTGTTTAGGCCTTTCTTGATATTGCATCAGCTGCTTGCTTTTGTCTACATTATAAACCACCTATTTTTCTTTATTGGTTTGGGAGAAAATTATAGAGTCAACCTCACCTCTTCTAACACCTGAGGCATTAGTCTTCTTGGGCTTATCAGAATGATTTTCTGATATGGATAAGTTCAGTTTTTCAAACTTAGCCACTCTATCAAGCAGATCTTAAAATATGGTAATTTTAGCCATGCATAGAAATGGTTGCATCTTATTATCAATATTGCCCATTAATAATTGCACAGCATGCTCCTCTTCTAATTGCTGCTCATATTTCATGCTTAAGTTATGCCAGTGAGTAATATATTTTGTCACTGATTCTTCCCTTTTTCTTATATCCAGAGCAAGGTCAATGGTCATCATCTTCTCAGTGGCACCAGTAAATCTTTTTATAAATATAGTTTCCAATTCTGCTAAGGTCTTTACATAATCATTTGGCAGTTCAACATACCATTTTGAAAGAAGCTTCTATCAAATTACTAACGAACTGTCAGAAGAGTAAGACATCATTGCCCCCTATGTTTCCATAAGTAGCTTTGAACTATGCTAAGTGTTGTCGAGGATTTTTATTTCCATCAAAGGTGTTGAATTTTGGTACAGAATATCATTTCATATACGGCACTTGATCATACTCAGCTAGATATGGGTGACCCTTAAAATTCTTTGCCTGATCAATGGCTATGATAGCCTTAATCTTCTATGTGATTATTCCTTCCAACTATGCAACAGTCACAGGTTCAGAAGTACTTGTAATATTTTATAGGGTAGGCTGGTGGACGACATTATGGACTTCATGACCATCTTCAAAAGCTCCCCTTATTCCTGATACTTGTGGCACTTGAAAGTTTGGAGGATTCAGAGGAGGATTGGATATGGAACCAATAGCAGCAGTTCTTTACATCATCTGCATCATAGCCCCCATCTGAGCCATCATCTTAGTCATCTTCTCATTCAACTGAGAGATTTCATTTTCTTTGGCTCTCACCTGTCGCCTCATCTGCCTTCTCATATCAGCGAGCCTGGTGTTTTCATCATCAAAAGGATTTTCTTCCACTTCCTCCACTTTCTCTTCTCCTTAGGAATGGCCACTTCTGCCAGTGGTGGACCAATCTCTATGGTGACATCGATATACATGTCTAGTTGGCTATTACCAATGATCATCATCTTCATCATCATCATAATCGGTGCCATCATTGATGTCTATATGTTTCACCATATAGACCACTTTCATATCAAATGTGTTATTTATATCTTGCATTTCTTCTTCTAAATTTTCCTCCATATATTATTCAATATTTTTTTACCCTTCGAGGTATTCTTCACCTTCTATATTTTTTATTCTTCTATTTTTTCTTCTAATACCCGGATCCCCAGTGGAGTCGCCAGAAATCTGTAGGCTCCAAATATTTGCCCGGGTCTCCACCCAAATTGTAGCTTTTCTTTGGCGAGGGAGTTTTAATGGAATTAAGTTCCAGGGTAAATTTTGGGAAGGCATATGGGTTTGTAAATAAGACACTACCCAGAGATTTCACCCTCATTTTTTTGAGGACTTTATAATCTGAGTTATGGTTTCCTATATGCATAAGCCCCTATAGTTAACTACCCCTCCCAATAATGAGAGAGAACTTTCGATTAAGGCTAGTGGTCAATCAAATACATGGATGATACATGTATCTAGCGTATAGTAATAGAATGGGTTTGTTATGTTTAAAGGTTTGAAGATTTAATATTTAAAATAGAAATTTCACTATCTTGTACTTAAAGTGGATGGTTGGGGAATGGATTAAGGACCCGATCAAGATCCCATGGTTTTGTCATACCAGGCCATCATGATTCATGGTCTACTTAGTCAGAGGAGGTAGTCGACCCAACCATACATAAGGATCCTTATCAACACCCATGGGTTGCTTCGTTGAAGGGGACCCTATAGACATGGGGTGAATGTTTATCTAAGGGGACAAATTTGAATCCACCTTAGCTAATAGAGGGCTTTATGCCCTATCGATTATATCCTATTGATTCATATCTCAAGGATTTGATGCCACTAAGGAGCATATCGTCTCTAGCCATAACTAGTATTTCATGATGCCATTTGGCAGTAAAACCATTCGATTTATAGGGCCCTAGATCATAACCATTTATTCTGTGGTTCCATTTGACATAAAAACCGTTGGTCAAAGGACACGTACCACATCCTTATTGGCAGGAGATTGCTTGAGAATGGATCATAGTAATATTTTCGACTAGGTATTAGCTCTATATGAGCTGAAGTTATGCATGAATTTGTTCATTTCAGAAACTGTTATGGAGGGTGGATGGATTTATTTCAATTTTTAATATTTTGGATTTGAATTATTTCATAAATTTTAGATTTTTGGGAGCTTTGAATTTCATGGGTATTTGGGTGGCATTTAAAATGTTTGGAATGAGTCCCTCCGATTGAGATAAGTATTCAACACGATCATCATCGGGGTGTAAGGGGTTATTCCCATTTAAATCTTAAACTTTTTCGACCCTATCAACTTGCCAATAGATAATCGTGTTACATAAGTTTTATGTTTTAATTAGTGAATTCTCATTGTTATAGGCCTTGAAGGCCTAATATGAATGTATTAAAACAAATATACTAGCCACCATAATCATATATTTATTTAATGGTTTGAACCCTGTTGACTCATATTGATCCACATAAGAGGATATGGTTAGAATTTATTGACCTGTGTAGCATCCCTAGACGTCATGTGTGTACAAACGCCACATTGTCCATTAAATTAGGCAAAATTTTGAATTTAAAAAGTTTTTTTAATCATACTATATGATGTTTAAAGTATTACCTAATTTAATCCTATAATTAGTCAATTGAATTTGCTTAATTTTAATATTTTGATTATACTATATGAATTGCATCATACATACAATCAACAAAGATGATTTTGGTCATCACATGATTCATCCTAAATAGTATTTCTGTTGAACTAATCATCCTAGACGATTGTAGAGGATTGTACTAGATGATCAATATAAATTTAAATTGATCATACTGAACTATCTGGTTATTGTATGGGACTATTAGGTCAAATTATTCACATCATACTAGACAATCATGTGATTGTACTATATGATGTTTGATTGTTGAATTTATCTTTTGAATTTTTTTATGCCCTCTATTTAAGCTTTCTCATAAGATTTTTTAATTGTTTTTTGCATGCATTGAATCATTATTCTTCTAGAGAAAACTTGAAGAGAGAGCCATAAAAGGGAGAGAGAAAATGGTGGAGTTTTAAAGGGAGAAGATCCTTATGGGTTTTAAGGGAGTGTGGAGGGGGTTTCACACGGTTGCTTTAGCAAGCTTGCATTTTAGTACCATCAAATTCATGGTTTGTCTTGAGATAAGTTTTGAAAAGAAGAAGATCTCTTTGGTATTAAAGGGCCTGGTTACTCCGCCACACCGGGAAAGGTAAAAGTGATTTAAGATTCTCTACCTCACCGGGAGGGTGAAAAGGAGTCCAGAATCTCTGCCTCACCAGGAGGTAAAAAGGAGTCAAGCTTTCCTACCTATGAAAGGAGTACGGTCCTCTGTCGCACCTTATTGGTGGAAGAGAGTTTATAAGAGCTAATTCGCCTAGCTATGGGGGATAAAAGAGAGACACTATAGTATTAGAGCAATACCCAAAGAGGGTGACTCCAAGGAGTGGAAGTAGGTCATGGTTTGATCATATATCTATAGAACTTGATGTGTTCTTTCTAATTATTTTCTGCAGTTTATTTTCCACATTTTATTTTTTATTATAACTGCTTAATTAAAAATATGTGATTGATATTATGTGATATTGATTAGATTATAAGCACCATCTTTCTAACCTTTTATAAGTGTACTAGCTTACACATCAAGTGATAATATTACTTTCACATTAGTGAGCCTTAGGGAGAGTTCACTGAGGTCTAACAACCTCCTAGGACTTTCAAGTGGTATCTAAGTGGAGTCTCAAAAATAGTTTTTTAGAAAACCTTGAGAAATATTATCAATGACACATTTTGGTAATTGCAACATTGTAAAGGGTTATTCAATAACCTGTCCACCTTTATTTGAAAACATTTCATTTGATTTCTAGAAATTTTACATGTCTATATTTTTGAAATATATTAACTATAGAATTTGGCATATGATTCAAACTGGTTACTCACCTCCATCTCATATTGTTAATGGTGTTAAAATAAATATTCCTTTTATTGAATTGAGTATAATAGAATAAATCAATTCATAATTGAATGCTAAATGCTTGAATTATTTTTTGTGTGCTTTAATTTCTGAAGATTATATGATTGTTTCTACATGTATCACTTCCACTAGCAAGGAAGTTTGGGCTAAACTATGCATTACATATGAAGGTAATAGTGAAGTCAAATAATTAAGATTAAACATATTATTACATGACTATGAACATTTTCACGTGAAACCTTATGAGACTATCTTAGACATGTATACTAGGTTTACCCAGAATGTGACGTCATTGCATGCTTTAGGTAGAAAACTTTCAAACTTTAAAAATGTTAACAAAATTTTATATTCTGTACTTGATAAATTTGATGTCAAAATCACAGCTATATGTGAATCAAAAGATTTGAATGCATATTCTATAGACAATCTAATAGGCTCACTAATTGCCTACGAGTAAAGTGTGAGTAAAATACTTTTGGATAGGTGATGAGAAGACTATAATGGTAAAAGCCAAAGACATGGATGAATGTGGCTTAGTAGAAGATGAATGTAAGGAGATAGCTGTGATAACAATAATATTCTAAGTCTATTGAAGCACAAGCATAAGCATAAAAAAAAGTGGAAGCAAAGGTAAAAAAATTGCTTTTGGTGTAGGAAACCCGGACATCTGAAATTTGAAGGCCCCAACTTAAAATCTCTTCCTGTAAAGAAAAAGAGTAAAAATAAGCCAATTATAATAGGGAAAAAGATAAAAAGCAAAAAATGTCCTAGGGAGACACTACAGGAAAACAGCTCATTTTCGACAAAAATTTTGGCGGAAGTAAATTCATCAATAATGTTGGTGGATTTTCTGACGGATTTCCGACGAAATATTTCCGGCGAATTTTCGTTGAATTTTTTATGGATTTTTTGACTGGATTTCTGGCAAATATATTTCCGATAAAATTTCTGACAGATTTCTGATGGAAATTAAAAAATTATGTTATGTACTAATAACTTATTGTTAAATTAAATATTTTTATATTTAAAATAACTTAATTATTTATATTAATAACTAATTTAATAACTGAAATTATAATAAAATAAATTGAATTATAATTTAATTATTTAATGACCCAAAATAAAATTATTTAAATTATAATAAATTTGTATAATTATTTATTTTGCTAAATTAAGTTAAATAATTTATAAACTTATTGTCAAAATAGATTATTTAAATTAAATTAACAAATTTAATAATTCATTTTTAAATTAAATTAGTTATTTTTATCTTTAAAAATACATTTTTACTTCTGAAATAGTAATTACTTATAATATTAATAGTTTCTAATTTAAATAAAAAAAAGTATCAGATTTAGCATATTTTTCTTAATGGCCAACTAGTAAGTGGTATGCATGCGCGCACGGGTGGGTAGGGTTCGAACCCCGCCATAGGCATTAAGCTTAGGGCTTGCGGGCGGGCTAGCATACGAGTCACTAGGCTGGGGATTTCAGGCGGGCTGGGGTGCGCAACACTGGCTTAGTCGAGTCGGTCAGTCTGGGGGAATCAGTTAGTTGTCTGCCTGGCTTTGGCGGGCCGGTCGGGGGTAGCCTTTGGATGGGCTGGGTGCAGGACCTGGCTGGATTTTAATTTTTAATGTTCCAATTTTTGTTTTAATTTTTTTAATGTTTCGGTGAAAAAATAACCGCCAGAAAAATATCAGAAATATTTTCCGATGAATTTTTGCAAAAACTCCACCAGAAACATTTCCGAAGAATTATTTTGCATCGGAAGGGTTTTTCCTATGCGCGTCATACTGGTGGAAAATTTTCCACCAGAAATAATTATTTCTGATGAATTTTGGCCATTTTTTCGGTGGAAATGGGTGTTGGAAATTAACATTTTTCCTGTTGTGAGACCAAGCGTCTCAATCATCAAAACAGGAGTAGGACGATGAGTTATAAGTATGTGCAGGACCTGGCTGGATTTTAATTTTTAATGTTCCAATTTTTGTTTTAATTTTTTTAATGTTTCGGTGAAAAAATAACCGCCAGAAAAATATCAGAAATATTTTCCGATGAATTTTTTGCAAAAACTCCACCAGAAACATTTCCGAAGAATTATTTTGCATCGGAAGGGTTTTTCCTATGCGCGTCATACTGGTGGAAAATTTTCCACCAGAAATAATTATTTCTGATGAATTTTGGCCATTTTTTCGGTGGAAATGGGTGTTGGAAATTAACATTTTTCCTGTTGTGAGACCAAGCGTCTCAATCATCAAAACAGGAGTAGGACGATGAGTTATAAGTATGTTAAGACTCTATGAACCTATGATATTTAAACATATATAAATAGATATAAATTGTTTTCTACCAATTATGCGCATGAATTAAAGCATAACTACTCATCTCTATTAAGCTCATTACAGTGTTAGCTAGGATTCCTCTTAACTACAATGCTAATATCTCCTTATGATCTCATAACCCTAACAACCATATGTCTCTGTTATGGAAAGATTATGTTTTAAAACCTATAGGTATTCTCTAATCCTCCATCGAGGCTCGAGATCACACCAAGTTTTATGTTTAGGAATGGCCTACACATAAACTACATGAAACTTAAGGAATTAAAAATAGCTTAAGTAATTTCTAAAGATCTAACCTACTCTATATATTTCAAGGCTTTTAAATAATTATAGATTCAAATTTTAGTTATTATTTACACATGGAGATAAAATTTCATAGCAAAAATATTTTCATTTTACTAATAAACACAATACATACTACAAAGTAAACTACTAATGATAGAAGAAAGGTTAGAAGTGACTTGGATCAAAAGTACATACTTCTTTGCACTTGTCCACTTTGATCTACACTTGTAAAAGACCAAAAATACGTACAAAAGAGCTAATTCCTCTTAAGTCTCTCTCTCACACACACACATGACTCCCTAAGGTGCCAATTTCATAACATGAATACTAGGACTACAATTTATACTTTTACGAAATAATTGAACTAGCAGTGTGGGGCTAGATTATTAGTGTTGTGGTACTACTGGACTTCTGCATCGATTTATAATCTCACCATAAAGTTAAGTGACTTGGCACTACGGCGCTTCATGGATAATGCCTTGGTGGTAAGCTCTCTAGCAAAATTTTTAAGACCTTTTGTTGTGGTGCTAAAGTGATGGCACGACGGCACTGTGGATTGATATGGCACTGTGATGCTGCTTTTCTAGCTCTGGTGTAATTTTTATGTTTTTATCATATTTCCTAAAAAATATAAGGATTAATAGCCTAAGTATCCTAATATATATATTTAGATTTAGCAAATTTTCTCTTATCAAATTGCCCCAAATTTTAGGATATTACTTACCCTAATGTAACTTTTAATATATTGAGATAAAAATAACTTTTACATTGAATATAATTTTTGGAAAGAAATAAAATTAAAAATATAAGTATTTATAATGTACATGAGTTGGAATTTTTTAATAAAATAATTTAAAACTTCCGATTCTCTCATTTTTTTAAATTAATGTTCCTTATATGTTAAACTCCCAAAGGTGTTGGTGAAGAATTTTTCACTAGCTTACTTAGGTTTATTGAATTTTTGGAATTTATGAAATTACAAATTTAGTTAATCCTTAGATTTACCTATAAGCTTTCATTAAGTATTATGATTCCAAGAATTCATTTAGAAGTATAAAAGTTGGGCTTGACATTGTAGGCAGCAATTTTTTTAATTTAGTATTTAGCATTTTTATTTTTTCTTTTATTTGTATAAATACTTTATAATGATTTTGAATACCCATCCATTGCTTCCAGTTATTGTTTTTAAGTTGGGCTAAACATTGAAGAATTTTTAACTCTTTTTTGTATTTATTTGCTAAAATACCTTATTTTGATGTTAAGTACATGTCCATTGCTTCCTCTACTTGTAGTAATCTAAAGTTTGTTAAAGATTTCATAAATCCGTAATTACTTACTTTTTAGGTGATTTAGGATTAATCTAATAATTTAATTTACATTAATCTTAAAACTCAATATTTTCCTTTATAAGTTGTCAAATGCTTTAGTGATTTCTATGAATTTAACTTATTCAAAATTATTAATTTTAAATGCTAAGACTAGTTATTGCTCGTAACTATTTTATTAGAAATATTTTTCAAGTTGTGTACTATTAAATACTTAAAGACCTTAATTCTAATTTTCTGAATTATATAAGTCGATCAAAATATGCAAATAGTAAGGCAATAATAATCATAAAATTGGAAATTTTAATTTCATTCATTCTTTAATTATATATATTTCAAAAAGATAAAAATGTAGGGAAATAACATAACTTAATAAATATTTAAAAACTATAGAAAACTAAAATTAAATAAAAATATAAGTCTTTTACTGCTTACAGAGCTTTGTGTTCTAGCTCTACGGGAAAATGGCATGCTTTTTTTAAAATTAAGTTATATAAAAATGTTCCAATTTGAGTCTTACAAGTAGTCATGTATGCCTATAATGTATCATCCAGTCTCAAAAATCAATCTTTCCTATTTGTACTTAAAATTTTCTCTAAAATTCTCTTAATACCACTGGACCACTTGTTCTGCAATGATAATAAGTTGCCATCATATATCTAATTCCATATTAAAAAATTAGATTTTTAACTCTCTTAATCAAAAATTGGCTACCCCTATCACTGATGATGATTCCAGGCACTCCAAATCTAGAAAATATATTTTTATTTAGAATGTTAATTACTATATGAGCATAAGTTTTAGGAGTTGTTATTCCTTCTATCCATTTAGTGACATGATAGCTATCAAAATGTATTGACTTCCAAAGTATTGAACAAAAGAACTAATATAGTGTAAACTTCAAACATAAAAAAATTCAACTTCAAGCATATAATTTAAGGTCATTTCATTTCTTTTTGAAATATTTCCTACCAAGGAATATTCTAAGAATTCAATTAAAATAGCTTATCACCAGGGAAAACATTTTTAATGTCCTTATCATTACCATCAGAATCTCCTTTCTATAATCTAAGCAAATGATCATCCACCTAATTTTTAGAACCTTTTCGTTCCAAAATATCTATATCAAATTCATGTACATAAAAAAAAATTACATGATTAAATGTGGCATAACATCTTTATTGGTTAATAAATATTTGATAATAGAATGATTAATGAAAAAAAATACTTTGGTGCCAATTACAACAGCAACAACAACATCAAGCCTTTGTCCCACTACGTGGGGTTGGCTACATGAATCCTTTTTCACCATTGTGTCCAGTTAAAAGTTAAATTCTCATTTAAATCTAAAAAAGAAAGATCATTTCTAATATTTTCTAACCAATACTTTTTAGGTCTACCTCTACCTTTCTTAACATAAGCCAAATCTAATACCTCAACTTTCCTAACCGGTTCATCGGAAAGCCTCTGTTTAATGTGACCAAACCATCTAAGGCGGCACTCTCTAATCTTATCTTCCACTAGAGCTACTCCAACCTTTCACGTATATGCTCATTTCGTATCCTATCTCTAAGGGTCAAGCCACTCATCCACCTAAGCATCCTCATCTCTGCAACACTTAACTTAGTATTATGCTTCTCTTTTAATGGCCAACATTCGGCACCATAAAGCATTGTAGGTCTCACCACCATCTTATAGCATTTTCCCTTAAGTTTGAGGGAGACTTTTCTATCGCACAATAAGCCCAATGCATTCCTCCGCTTCAACCATCCAACTTGAATTCTGCTAATAATATCCCTATCAATTTCACCATCACTCTGAACAATAGATCCAAGATATCTAAAATGTGTACTCTTATTAATGACTTGATCGTCCAAAGTCAAAATCCCCTCACTAGGTCTATTTCCACTAAAATTACACTCCATACATTTAGTTTTAGATCTAGTCAAGCGAAAATCTTTAGACTCTAAAGTTGACCTCCATAATTCAAGTTTACCTTCAACTCCCTCTCTATTCTTATCAACAAGAAGAATATCATTAGGAAAAAGCATGCACCAAGGTACATCCTCTTGCAAATGTCTAGTGAGAATATCCATGACTAAAGCAAAAAGATATGGACTTAAGGCTGATCCTTAATGTAATCCAACCGAAATTGGAAAATACTTGGTCAAACCACCTTGTGTTTGAACACAAGTAATAGCACCTACATACATATCTTTAATGCTTTGAATATAAGCATTATTAACTCCTTTCTTTTCAAGAACTCTCCATAGCACTTCTCTTGGAACTTTATCATATGCTTTCTCTAAATCAATAAATATCATATGTACATCCTCCTTATTCTCTCTATATTTCTGCATCAAACCTCTCAATAAATGTATGGCTTCCATAGTAGACCTACCCGGCATGAATCCAAATTGATTTTGAGAAACATTAGTATCACGCCTCAACCTATGCTCCATAACTCGCTCCCATAGTTTTAAAGTATGACACATTAACTTAATTCCTCTATAATTCACACACTCCTGTGTATCACCTTTATTCTTAAAAATAGGAATTACCACACTCATTCTCCACTGATCTGGCATCTTTTTAGTCTTCAAAATAGTATTAAAAAATTTAGTAAGCCAAGAAATTCCTTCATCTCCTAAGTATTTCCACATCTCTATTAGAATATCATCAGGTCCAACAACTTTTCCACACTTCATTTTCTTTAAAGCCTCTCTAACTTTAGTTTTACTGATACGTCGATAAAAACAAAAATCATTATTTTCATTTAGGGTGATAAAGTCACTAAAGTAAATCATATTTTCACATTCTTCATTAAAAAGTTTAGCAAAATACCACATCCACCTTTGTTGAATATCATCTTCTAAGAAAAGTACTTTTTGATCTTCATCCTTAATACACTTCACTTGAACTAAATCCTTACTACTCTTATCTCTTTGTTGGCTAACTTATACATATATCTTTCTCCCTTCTTAGTATCTAATCTATTACATAAATCATTAAAATCCAAACTCTTTGCATCACAAATAGCTTTCTTAGATTCCTTACAAACATTTTTATAGCTTTTCCAATTATCAAAATTTTTACATCTAAACCAATTTTTATAACAAATCTTCTTATTTTTTATCTTTTCTTGCACATTTCGATTCCACCACCAACTATTTTTACTATTAGGAGCTTTCCCCTTTGAAACTCCAAGCACATCTTTTGCAATATTCTTAATATCACAAGCCACTTTTTCCCACATAATATTAGCATCCTCATGCACAGACAGAATCTTAAGATCTAAAATCTTACTCTCAAAAATATTTTTATTAATATTCTTTAAATGCCCCATCTAATTCTAGAAAATTTTTTTACTTTACTTTTTATTTTTGCCTCTTTATCTTAAAGTCCAAAACTAATAATCTATATTGGGTACATAAATTTTCACTCAGAATAACTTTCCAATCTTTGCAATCTAAACGATCTAATTTTCTTATAAGAAAATAATCAATCTGTATTTTACTATATCCATTTTTATAAGTGATAAGATGCTCATCTCTTTCCTTAAATAAGGTATTAGCTATTAAGAAATTATAAGCTAAAGAAAAATCTAATATAGTCTTACCACCTTCATTTATCATTCCAAACCCATGGCCACCATGGATGCTATTAAAATCATCTACCTCTCTACCAACATGTCCATTTAAATCTCCTCCAAAAAAATGTTTTCTTCAAGAGATATATTTTGTATTGATTCTTATAAGTCATTCCAAAATTTTAATTTTGAACTCATATCCAAACCTACTTGAGGAGCATAAGCACTTATAATATTAACAATCTTAGCATCAACAACAATCTTTAAAGCTATAATTCTATCTCCAATTTTGTTAATTTTTATAACATTATCCTTCAAACTCTTATATATAATCACACCTACACCATTTCTAGTACGACTCCTACCTGAATACCATAATTTATATCCTAAACTATTAATCTCCTTAGCTTTCTCTCCAACCCATTTAGTTTCTTGAATGCACAGAATATTTATCTTCCTATGAATCATAATATCTATTAATTGCATTAATTATCCTATAAGGGAGCCTATATTCCAAGTTCCTATCTTAATTTTAGTTTCATGGACTAGCTTCTTTGCCCACATCCGTCCTTGATGTGGGAACCCTTGCCTATTTAACACTGCACCGAGGCGTCGGTGTAGCGGCCCTTGCACACTTGTCACTATATTTAGGCCATACAGCGCATCGCTTCCAGGGGACGCCCTAGCATTAACACAACTTTGGTGCCAATTAAATAAGAATTAAACTTATCAAAGGTAAAAATTATAGCTAGAAACTCTTTTAAGTTGTTGTATAATTAATATGAGTATCATTAACACTTCTACTAACATAGTAAATGGCATGAAAGTTCTTATCAAACCTCTATCTTAAAACCACTCTTATGGTATAGTCACAGCATTACACATCAATTTAAAATTAAGAGGCCATTGAGGTGAAATGATGATAGGTGTAACAACTAAGCACTTTTAGGCTTCCTAAATGCATCTATGTAATCAAAGTCAAATGTATTCCCTTTTCAAGAAAATGGAAAAGCATATGGTAATTTTTGAACAATCTTTTATGAAATGCATCCTAAGAAACTCAAAAATCCCTTAGCAGAAGTAGGAGGTGGAGAATTCTTAATCACTTGGAACTTTGCGTTGTCAACTTCCATGAGATTTTGTGTTTGAGGACAATGCCTTCTTTTACCATGAACTAACATTTCTCTCAATCAAGCATAAGTTTAATTTCCTCACATCTTTTCAAAACTAACTTTAAATGATCTAAATAAATATCTAACATCCTTTTAAAGATAAAAAAAAATCATCCATAAAGATCTCAATGCTCTGCTATATTAATTTAGAGAATATCAACATCATTCATCTTTAAAATGTAGTAGGGGTATTGCACAGGCTAGCCAAAAGGCACATGCCCGAACATAATGATTATGTAAGGAGTAGTGGAAGTTATTTTAACTTGATCTTGTAGGGTGTTCAAAATCTAATGGTAATCAGAGTACACATATATGAAATAGTTAAAAAGATGCCCAGCTAATCTATCTAACATTTGGTCAATACAGGGAAATGGGAAACATCCTTCCTAGTGGCTTTGTTAATATTTTGATAATAAATATAGATCTTCCACCTGTTCATAGTCTTAGTAGGAAAAAGTTCAGTCCTCTCTTTTATAACAACAATTAATCTTCCTTTCCAAGGGATATAGTGAATAAGAATAACTCAATGACTATAAAAAATAAGATAAATGATACCCACATCTAACCACTTCAAATTTTATTTTTTTACCACTTCTTTCATGGTCACATTCAGCCTCCTCTGTGAGTCAACTTTAGGTTGTCAGTCTTGCTACCATAAAATCTTATGCATACAAGTCAAAGGTCTAATAACTTTAATGTCAATAATTAACCTGCTAAATGCTCTCTTATACGAACTAAGGACCTTAATCAACATACCTTCCCGATTACTTTCAAGCTCAACAGAGATAATGATAAGCAAAGTTTAGTGCTCTCCTAAAAATATATATTTTAAATGGGTAGAAAGTTCTTTCAGTTCTAACTTTGGTGTTTAAATTATAGATGGGTTCAATGGTTTTTCTAGGGATAATGTATCTAAGACCTCAAATATTTCTTTATTCATCTAATGGCTTTCACTAATAACACAAAAAACATCTCCCTTCTTCTCATAAAAATTTCCTCATACAAAAACAAATCTACCTGACTAGCTCCTAATAATTCCTTCATAACATCGTTTATATAAGAGTCTATAGAATCCACTCTATAAAAATCCTCACCCTTATACTTATAAAATTTCATTAATTTCAACATATTAAAGGTGTCTACTTAATCTTGAAATCTCATGGTTAGCTCTCCTTTTTGAACATCAATCATATCCCTACTAGTAGCAAAGAAAGGTATACCTTGGATAATAGGTGTTTACCTATCTTCCTCCATGTTCAATAATAATAAGAACAATAATAGGCCTTTATCCCCCTACGTGGGCTTAGCTACATGAATCCTTTTTCTCCATTGTGTCATATTAAAAGTCAAATTCTCATTTAACTTTAATAAAAAATGGTTATTTATAATATTTCTAACTAAGTATTTTCAATTCTACCTCAACCTCTCTTAAAATAAGCAAAATCTAATACATCTACTCTCCTAACCAAGTCATCAGAAAGGCTAAAATTTTATGTGACCAAACCATTTAAGATAACTCTCCCTAATATTATCTACCACAGGAGCTACTCCAAGCTTTTCATGTATATGCTTATTTCCCATTTTATCCTATTTTGATGTTTTCCTCCATGCCTAAAATAATAAAATTTATAGGAAATATGAACTTATCTGAAATTACTAGATGGACAAGAGGGGGGGTGAATTGTGAAAATTTTAATGCAATAATTAAAACCTAAGCATGAGTTCTAATTTTTTTGATGTTTTTAAATTTTTAACCACAAAATTTAAACTACTACGAAGGCAAATAATTGTACTCAACGTGCAACAATAAAATTCTTTTTCTTTCATAAGTTTTCACCAAGCAAGTATTATGAAAATAAAATGCACGCAAGAATAAAAAGCGATAAGGAAAAAACACACCAGAATTTTTATAGTGGTTCGGTCAAACCAAAACCTACGTCCATTCCCGGAGTCCTCTGCTCCGGGAATTTCACTACAAACTATAGCTCTCCTTTTGCCCCCTCGACAAGGTGGAGAAGCCCTTATAATACTCCCTTTCACCAACCCGACGTGGTGGAGTGCCAAGCGCTGTTTTCACCCTCCTGGTGACGGCGTTTTTCTCCCTCCTGGAGAAGGCAGAGTACCTTAAGGTCACGGATGTAGAAGAGTCTCCCCCTTAGAGAGCCTCCCTCAAGTTCTTCCCGGGTAACAAGGGGAGCAAGATGCAGCAAGATCAGAGCAACCATGTGATCTCCCTCACACCTCTTCTCCCTCACCAAGCTCACCTTCTCCTTCCTCTCTCAACCCCTCAAAACTTCTCAAGGTCTCTCTCCCAAGGATTTTCTCTCTAATCATGTTTTCCTCTTCTTGTCTCTCTCAAAACATAACAATTTTGACATATAAAATAGGCTCCAAAATCCCTGAATTTTCAGAGTATCCATTACAGTCGTACAGTATGATTTCTTATAGTACAATACGACATGTATAAAGAGGCTTCATCCTGGTACGAAGTTGTACGAATAGTTCAAAATCTAATCGTACGGTACGATCCTCAACACTACTGCTCATACAGAACGATAGCTGGGATGATCAAATGTCATCTCTGTTCATCCTATGGTACGATACACATCATACAGTACGAATGGTGAAAATTAAGGCATCGTCCAGGATGAATTCCAGGACGATCAAATGTCATCTCTTTTTATCGTATGGTACGATATATATCATACAATACGATGAGACAAAAATAACGGATCGTCCATAACAATCTGAATTCGTCTCTGTTCATCGTATTGTACGAATGTGTTCGTACAGTACAATTTCAATTTGTAATTAAGCATTGATTTCTTGCACTAATCATCGGTTAAATTAAGTAAGTATTTAAAATAGATCGTACAGTACGAACGAAGGTCTTCGTACAGTACGAATGGAGCAGAATAACTTACTTAAGTTAATGTGACGGCAAGGGTTTTGGATTTGAAGCACATCGTACAATACGATAGTAGTCGTACCATACAATTTGTTCACAGAACACGTTTATAATATAATATCGTACAGTACAATATAACTTCGTACAGTACGATTAACATACAATGAAAAATAATATTTTTTTACTTTTAAAAACCCTCTCCCCTGTGTGTGTGCATGATTACTCAGACTCACATGTATTTTATGGTCACACTCAAGAAAATAAAAAATAAAATAAATAATAAATTACATTGTCAGACTCATACTCCTAATCTAACTAGTCTTGAGTCTTCCCGTTGTCCTGAGTGGCTTGTGATCTTCTTAAAATGTTAGTACTTACAGACAATAACAAATAATAAAAGATATTCAATGAAGAGTAGTTCAGGCAACATTATTTGTCATCATCAAAATCTCAAACTCGGGGTCATAGGTCACAACAATCTCCCCCTTTTTGATGATGTCAAATAATGTTTGTCGTAAGGAAGTTTGAACGGCATTTTTTTGTTTTATTTTTTTTTAAAATTAAACATAAGAACAAGAAAAAATACTAAAAGGAAAAATGCAGTACAAAATAAAAGGAAATGCATTATATTTAACATAAAAGCAATCAAACTACAACATAAGGAAAACTACAACAACCTTCTTCCCCTTTTGACAGCACCAAAAAGAGGAGCAAACACTACGAAAGAAAAATACAACACATGCACTTCAAAGGGAAGGATCCAGATCGCTTGGAAGTGGAGGTGGGTGTGGCTGAAAATAGTGAAGGATTGTGTCAAATCGTTGATTAATCGCGTTGAAGTGTTCCCCAAACCATTTCATATCGGTTTCGTGTTGCTGATGTTGCTCTTGAATTTGTATATCGAGACGAGTCTAAAGTTGGTCGAAATGTTTCACCAAATCGTCGTGAGGATAAGCTGGTGCAGGAGCTCGGGGTGTTGCATGTCGTCGTGGACAAGCTGGAGCTGCTGCGGGAGCATCTTCTCCTTTTTCTTCATTAAAGAAGGGTTCTTCAGGCTCTTGTCCCCAATGGAAAAGAATATGGAAAGAGGCATCCGTATAAAAGATTGGAAGATTATCGGGTTCACCAGGATAGTTTAGTTGGTATTTATTTTGAAGGATGTATCCTATAAGGTGACCAAGAGCTAGATTTTATTTGCGGCAAGTAGTAGGGAGGTGAACGAAGGTTATATGGCGAATGTAATCAATAATCAAATCGGCCTCGTCAAATTTGGTGTTGGACATGATAAGGTAGGAAGCGACAGATAAAATCGGGGTCATGTTGTCCTATGAATTGGTAAGTCCCATAAGTGCTCTTTCTATCCATGTTACATCCTGCAAAATCAAAATCAAAATATCCAATAATCTCAAAGAAGTGTTGTGTCTAGGACACCAGATTCCTATGTTTTGGATCCCTAAGAGACATCTAAGAATTCTCTTAACTACAGTCAGGTGGGATTCTTTAGGATCATCTTGAAATCTAGCATAGAGACAAACATTAAACATTATATCAGGTCAGCTAGCATTTAGGTAAAGTAAAGATCCAATCATCCCTTTGTACTTCTTTTGATCAACAGATTTTTTCATTTGGGCCCTTATCCAGCTGAACACTGAAGGTCATGGGAGTATTAATTAGCTTGGCTTTATCCATTTCATATTTTTTCAAGATATCCTTTATGTACTTTGATTGATTTAGAAAGGTTCCATCATCCACTTGTCTTATGCTAAACCCCAAAAAGTAGGACAACTCTCCCTTCATACTCATCTTAAATTTCTTACTCATTATTTTAGAAAAATCATCACATAGCCTTTTATCAGAAGATCCAAAAACTATATCATTGATATAAATCTGAATAATGAGTAATTCATCTCCTACTCTCCTCAGAAAAAGGGTGGTGTCTATGCTCCCCTTCACAAACTCCCTCACTAGTAAGAATGTGCTAAGTCTCTCATACCAAGTTCTGGGTCCTATTTTAATCCATATAAGGCCTTTTTTAATTTGAAAATATGATTTGGAAATTGGAAACTCTCAAAACCTAGGGATTCCTCTACAAACACATCCACTTTTATTATCCCATTTAAAAATACACTCTTAACGTCCATTTGGAAAAGCTTAAATACTTTATAACATGCAAAAGCTAGTAGCATTCTAATGGCTTCCAATCTACCTATAGGGGAAAAGGTCTTCTCAAAATCAATCCCTTCTATTTGGTTGTACCCCTTAGCCACCAATCTTGTCTTATTCCAAACCACCGCACCAGAATAATTCATCTTATTCTTAAAGACCCATTTAGTTCCAACAACACTTTGTCTCTTTGGTCTTTCTACAAGCTCCCAACATCATTTCTAACAAATTGATTTAATTCCTCTTGCATTGCTAAGATCCAAAACTCATCAGATAGGGCTTAGTTTATGTTGGTGGGTTCAGTCATTGAGATAAAGGCAAAGTGGTTTACTTCCTTCCTAAGTCCATGCCTTGTCCTAACACCTTCAGAAGGGTCTCCTAAAATCAATTCTTTAGGGTGACTAGAAGAGTATATCCAATCTCTAAGCAAGGTGTATGTAGGTTTAACCCTTTTATCCACATCTATATTTTTTACTCCTTGGGTAATCTCACCTACTACTTCAATATTTTGGGGCTCTACATTCTTCTCCAAATTTTTAACTCCTTGGATAATCTCTCCAACTTCATTTTCATCCTCAACTCTAGACTTCTTAGGATCAGATTCATCAAACACTGCATGAGTAGTCTCCTCAACCACCAATGTCCTTTTATTAAACACCCTAAAAGATTTTCTCTCACTTGAATATCCTAAGAACACTCCATCAGATTTTGGGTCAAATTTTCCTAAGTGTAACTTCCCATTATTAAGAATGAAAACCTTACATCCAAAGATATGGAGATGAGAAAGGTTGGGTGTCCTACCCTTAAGGATCTCATAGGGTGTCTTATCAAGTTTGGCTCTAACATTCACCCTATTCAACACATAACAAGCCGTATTTATTGCTTCAGCCCAAAAGTACTTTGGAAGTGAATACTCAGCAAGCATGGCTCTAATGGCTTCAACTAAGGTTAGGTTCTTCCTTTCGGCTATCCTGTTCTACTGAGGGGCCCTAGGAGCTGAGAAGTTGTGACTAATCCCCTTATCCTCACAAAAGTCTCCAAATCTCTCTTTTTCAAACTCTCCCCCATGATCACAATGGATGGTCAAGATCTCACAACCTAGCTTTTTCTGAATCTAAGTGAAGAAAGATTTAAACTCATCAAAAGACTCATTCTTATGAGACAAAAATCTAATCCAAGTAAACCTCGAGTAGTCATTGACAATCACAAAACCATAGATTTTTCCCCCTAAGCTGGCAGTACTAATGGGTCCAAACAAATCCATGTGAATGACTTCTAAATATCTAGAAATGCTAATATCTCTAATGGAGTGAAAAGAGGATTGGACTTGCTTCCCTATTTGGCAGGCATCATAAAGGTGGTCTTTAGTGAACTTAAGCTTGGGGACACCTCTAACTGAGCCCTTTTAGGTCACTCTCCTAAGGGTTTTCATACTGTCATGACATAAACTCTTGTGCCTCAACCATGAATCATCAGCAATAGTTTTTAAGTAAAATGAAGTACCACATTCAATATTATTTAAGTCAAGCATAAACATTATTGATCTGCTTTTCCTATAAAATAGTGTTGTTATTTAAGCTTATAATGCAAGTATTTACCAAGAATTTTATGATGAAGCCCTTATCGTAAAGCTGACTGATGCTGAGTAAATTGTGTTTCGGTCCATCTACAAGTAAAACATTTTTAATCAACAAGATTTTGGAGTTTCCGATTATACCTATACCCACCACTTTCTTGGTAGTTTTGTCTCCAAAAGTAACCTTGCCTCCAGCGAAAAAAATTGGTTATCATCTCCAGTCATGTGTCGTGAGCATCTGCTATCCAGGTACCACTTGATCTCATGAGAACTTTTATGAGAGCACGCCTACAAAATCATCAAACATCAGATTTAGGAACCCAAACTAGTTTGGGTCCCTTCTTATAGAAAGAAGAATGTAATGCATGTGTGTTATACTATAAATCATATAATTTGGGTCTTTGCACCCAATGTACTACGGTGAATAGTATAAGTGTGTGCAATATGTCTTAACATGTAACATGAAAAACATTTAACACCAGGAAAAATATTCACTGATCTACTCGGGTGGTGATGCTTCCTTTTAAAGTTATGTGATGCATGCAATAATGATTTATTATTTTCAAAAACTTTGAGATTTTCTAATTTTTTGAACTCATTTTCTAACTCAGCATGGGATGACTTCAATGAATCATGTGTATTAGATAATTCAATATGCTTTTTTTAATGCATCAAACTCATCAAGTTATGACATGTGTTTGCTATCGATTATAGAATGATCTTTAAGTAAAATTTCATTCTCTTTTTACAAATTAAGAACTCCAATTTCAAACTAGAATGCAATTTCTTAAGTTTCCTATATGATGCATGAATTTATTTAGACACTTGAAGTAATTATTCATAGGTTAGTTCACATACCTCTTTTTGGTCACTTTGGCAAAGATGATTGTCTGCCATCAAGCACAAGTTTGTTGTCTCCTCTTCATCTTTAGTTTTAGAGGAGTCAGATACAAAATTCTCCTAGAATGCCTTTTGGAATCTCTTCTTATCCTTTTTGAACTTGGGATTCTCCTCACCCTTCTCTTAATTAGGATGAGTCTTAAGTATAGGACAATCAGCTTTAACGTGTCCCAGCTTCTTGCATTCAAAATAGATAGTATCATTAGAAATCTTAAAATTTTTGCTACCCTTACCTTTATTCCACTTCTGATGGATCTTATGCTTCTTCCTTAAAAAGCTTTTGAATATCCTCGTGATTAAGGCAACATCATTACTTTCAGACCCAGAAAAGTCAGTGTCAATGTTGTTGGCCTTCAGCGCCACAGTTTTCTCCTTCTTTTTCTCACCTGCATCAAGATTTTTTTGATTCACCCCTTGCTCATAAGTAATGAGTGATCTGAGTAAGTTATCAATCGAATAAGTATTCAAATCTTTGGATTCAATAATCACAGTAATCTTAGCATCAAAGGAAGAAGGTAAATTTCTCAAAATTTTATTAACTTTTTCATAGTTCGTGAGTTCTCTTCCTAAAGCATGCAGTGATGTGATAATTTGAGTAAATCTAGTATACATGTCAGAAATCAATTTAGAATATTTTATACAAAAAAGTTCGTAGCCATGCAATAAGATATTCAAGCGAGATTATTTAACTTCTTTGGTTCCTTCATATGTGATACATAATTTATCCCAAATTTCTTTTCTAGTAGCATAAATTGAAACAAGCATATAATCTTCATATTTTAAAGCACAAAAAAAATTGTTCAAGTATTTTGCATTGAGTTAAGCTAAATCCCTATCATCAAGAGTCCATTCAGTAAAAGGAACTGCAGTAGTAACGCCATTAATTTTATCAGTCGGAGGTGTATAACCTTCTTTAACAAGCATCCACATGCGATAGTCAATCGATTATAAAAACATAAACATATGAGTTTTCTAAAAGTCAAAATGAGTATTATCAAACAAAGGTGGTTGGGTAATAGGATACCTTTTTGCATTATTACGATTTTTGGAGTTAGCCATAGATCAAAATTCAAAAGTTTTCAAAAACATGATTTTATGAATCCCGCTCTGATACCACTTGAAAGTTCATTAGGGATTTTAAGCCCTTATGAACTAACCCAAGGCTAACCAAGAGGGGGTGAATTGGTATTTTAAAAACTTCTTGATCAAAACACAAGCTTAAACCAAACCAAAATTCACCACAAAGAAATTCAAATTGTGAAAATTAAATATGGAAAAGCAATAATAAAGAACACATGAATTTATAGTGGTTCGGTCAACTTGACCTACGTCCACTCCTCGGAGGTGTCATCCGAATATTACAATAAACTAAATGACTCACCTTTTGCTCCCACAGTAAGGCGGAGAAGCCTTTACAGACCTCCTTTTCACCGACACTAGTGGGGCAAAGAACACAACTTCTTTTGCTTCCTCCTAAAGCAGACAGAGAACCTGACTCATTTTGCTTCCTTCTAAAGTAAGCAGAGAACCTCGATCAGTTGCTGAAGTATACCTCCCTTGAACCCCAAAAGGAATAAGGGATGATGACCAGAGAAGATGACTCGTTACTTGAAGCAACCTTTGTGAAATCCCTCACAAACTCCCCTTCACAATATCCTCTCCCTCTCTCCCTTTCTCTCCCTCTACTCTAGGCTCTCTCAGGTCAAGATAACAACAAAATATTACTTCCTTGTGTAAATAAGAGGTCTTAAATAGAAGAGCTTCAAAATGTCTCTTAATTGCAACAAACCGATATTATCATCCAGGATGATATAAATATCGTCCTATACGATCAGTGCAAATTCAGTTCAATCTACCAGGATGATTTGGGACAATCATAAGGAAATATGATCAGCTCATCCAGAATGATAATATATCATCCTGTACAATTAGTTCAATCCGTTGAATATCATCCAGTACATCACCCTGGATGAATGTCTGGACGATGAAAAAAATGCTATATCGTCCAGGATGATTCCACGATCGTCTAGGACGATTCCACGATCATCCATGATGATTAGTTCAAAATGATGAATATAGTCTAGAATATTGCCCTGAATGGATGTTTGGACGATTGAAGAATAACTTGATCGTCTAAGACGATCCCGGATTGTCCCTTATAACTAGTTTAATATAGTACATATCGTCTAGAACATCACCCTGAATGGATTCAGGCCGATGTTTGATTGTCCAGGGAACATTAAGGATTTGTTTAACTAATTATTAAGGACAATATGATCATTCAATCAAACCTTAATTTCTTTCCTTAATTACCAAATTAATTTAGGCATAATTGCATTGCATCGTCCAGGACGATGTCCTGGATGATGTAAAATTATAAAAGCTACCTAACAAGATCTGGTGGTTGATTCTTTCTGATTTGAGTCTATCATCCCAACCGATACGAATATCATACAGGATGATGCGCTTAATGATGGCTGCCTTAACCAGGATGTCCTAATTAGAGTTTCTATTTTTAACTGATTGTCCGTGATGATTTTTGGATCATCCCGGATGATGTGAGTAAAAATAGAAATTTCTAAAATCAGTCAAAAATTTTCCCAAGTGTGTGTGTGTAAGGTTACTTAGCATCAAAAATCACATCATTTATAATTAACTCAGACTTAGTATACCCAATTTTGAGCTGGTTCAAATTGCAGTTTTGATTTTATGGACCTGAAATGTTAGTAGGCAAGGCAGTCATAAAGAAACAGAAGTGTTTGTTATCATCAAAATTCTATTCCTTGAAATTAAACTCGTAATAGCCTCCATCCGTACTTATCACGAGCTACTAGACACAGTAGCTAAGTTTGAAAAGTTTAACCTTTTTAAGTATGAATATTATTTAGATAGATCCTAAAAGAATAAAGTTGTGGATAATAGAAGAGATGAAATCTATTCCACAACATCCTTAAAATTTGATAAAGAGAAAAAATCTACTCCTAAAGATGATAAAGGAAATCAGTACACCAAATCCCAGCAAAAACTAGTATTAGGAGGAAACGATAAGTCTAAGACTTTTTGTAATGGAGGAGAATATTCAAAGCCAAGAATTGGTGATCGAATCACATCCCTTAAAGAGAAAATGAATAGAGAATATTCTTTTAAAAGGAAAAGTGTTACAAAATTATTCAAGTAAGCACTTAATGCTAGTCTTAAATTACCTGAGTGTAAAATACCCGAAGAACTTAATCAAAAGATAATCCAAGTTATTAATCATATCACTGAGTTATTAGCCACCCTATTGAAGATCGTTATGTCTTCAAATACTAGCTTGAAAAGAAATATAGAGATGGTGAATTCAAGCTATCAAATAGCATTTTAGTTCAACCAAAGGAGTCTGTAAAGATGATCATGTCTTCTCTTATACCTCCAATTAAAAAGGGAGATAAAATGAAGGATGATGCTAGAAAAATATGAATGGCATACTGTAATCTCCAAAAAGATAATGAAGCTGATCAAACAATTGGAAGAAGTTCTTAGTATAAAATAAAAATTCTCTATGGAACAAGTACTTGAATTAAAAGAAAATCTAAATTTAAGTGCATCCACTTTTAAGTCATCAACTCGGAGGCATCCTGATATGAAGTGGCTTTCTAAGGCATCCTTCCAAAAGTTCAATAGCTTAAAAAATAATAGCAAGGAGAAAATGAAGAGGTCTGTACTTTAAAAGATCATCAATAATTTGGAGGATTATCATCAACCATTGAGACAGCCTATAACACTTGTGGATTTTATGTCTAACCTTCAAAAAGACCTATTAAAAGTGGAAGATGATGAATAAGAAGATGAAGAATCACTCTATGTAGAAACATGTCGAGTCATCTCATTGGCATCAAATGCATGCCAAAGAAACTCTTTTGAAGATCATGATAGAGGTCATATAAAAATATCTTCTACAAAAATAACTTATAAAATTACATCTAAGTTATGACTGATGATGCTACAGACATATTATAACTCAGAAGAAGAGTTATATTTTCCAAGTGATGATGAGTCAGATCAATAAATAGCTTTACGAATGGAGCATGTAAAGCTGAATGAAGACTCTGAACATATAATAAAACTTTATCAAATGCGATTGAGTCGAATGAGGTGGCTTAAGTATAGTTAAGAAGTGAAAAAGTGTTGCCACCGTCACTAAAAAAGGGATTATCAAGTAAAGATAAGGGAAAAGATATAGTCATCAACAAAAATATTATCCCTAAAGATCATAAAAAGAAATATGATACAAATAAAGGGATATAAAATCATTTCCCATTTGGGAAAAATCTCAGCACAGCTCAGCATCTATGAAGCTCTTTTGATGTCAAAAGATCTTCGAGAAACCTTAATACAGGCTCTCAAAAATTCAGAGAGATATGAGGCATATTTCATAGAAAGATATTTGAGAGAAGTTCTTCATGCCAGAAATGAACCTGTTGTTACATTCTCTGAAGAAGATCTCATGCTAGGGACTACAGAACATAATCTTCCTCTATACGTCACGGCAGAAAGTGATGGCATCATAATAAAGCTAATCCTGATTAATCTTGGGTTTTCGATAAACCTCATGAGCCTATGCAAATTAAGATCATTATCCCTAGATATTTAATATCTTGGGCCAGATAAACTTATGGTGCACGACTTCAATGAGAAAGAACAAAAAACTATAGGGTCATTTGTTCTTTTTCTAAAAATTTAAGAAATATACACAGAAGCCAAATTTCATATTATCGATGCAGACACTTCATTCAAGGCACTCTTGGGTAGACCTTGGCTCCATGAGAATGGTCTTATTCCATCAACTATGCACCAATGCATGAAATATTTAAAGGATGGAGAAGAGTTTTGAATATCTGGAGATAGACAACCCTTCACAGTTCACAAAGTGAAAATTTATGATGATACAAAATACTTTTCCAAATGAAGTGAAACCAACAAAATCCTCTATAGCTAAAGCATCATGCTCAAGGAGTACAAAACAATCCAAAGAAGTTGAAGAAAAGGAGACGAGAAGAAAGAGCATGATATCAAATCTTCTTAAAAGAGTTGATACGCCTCATAAATCAAATAATGTTATACTCCATTTGGGAAGTGACAAGGAAAAAGATGATGATATCTCTAAAACTTACAAGCTTTTGATTAAAAAAAAACAAAGGAAACTATTTTTGTCGTTACATTAATCCCTCCACAACATTTTAGAGAAATTGTATCCTGTGAGGTTCATAATGCTAAAGATCTTAAAATATTTTATACATGAAAGTAGTGGATCGGGAAGCTTGTTTTATAAATTTGGAGTGTATCAATAAGAGCATATCGATGGGTATGGGAATTTCAATGAAGAAGCAGAGATAATTCTTACATAAATGCCTAGATATTGTCCCAAAAGAATTCAGCAAATGATACATAAATTGAAGTTCATAATATAATTACTTTGCGACGAGCATGTTTCTTTCAAAGAATGTGGCGTCACGAATTATCAAAGATGGGTAGTCATGATACTAAAGGCCTTAGATTTATCGTAGCAGAACATGCTCAGAAAAAGACATGTTATGCAATAAATGATAAATATCCGACTACGAAAAACATAAATACAAATAAAGAGAAAGATATGGAAGCCAAACCTGAACTAGAAGAACTTAAAGATGGTAGACAAGCCGCTACCATAGATGAGCTTAGAGAAATAAACTTTGGAACTGATGAGGACCCTCGCCTAACCTTTATTAGTTCTCTTCTCTCCAAAAATAAAGTTATAAAGATGAAAGCAATTCTCAATGAATTCAAGGACTACTTTGTTTGGACATACGATGAAATGTCAGGCTTATCCCTGACATAGCTGTTCATAAATTAGCCATCAAATCAGGTGCAGTACCTGTGAAGCAAGCTCCAAAGAAAATGAGAATAAAAATCAAAGAACATGTGATTGTAGAAACCAATAAGCTTATCGAAGCAGGCTCTGTTACAGAAAAAAAATATGCTGATTGGATAGCTAATATTGTCCTAATGAAAAAGAAGAATGGATAAATTTGCATGTATATCGATTTTCGAGATCTTAACAGGGCATATCCAAAAGATGACTTTCCACGTCCAATATTAGAATTTCTAATTGACAATACGTCCAACTATGATATATTCTCATTTATGGATGGATCATCAGGATATAACCAAATTAAAATGGCACCTGAAGATGAAAAGCATACATATTTCAGAACTCCAATCAATATATTTTGATATACAGTCATGCCCTTTAGCTTGAAGAATGTAGGAGCTACAGACCAAAGAGCTATGATACATATATTTTATGAGCTTATCCACCAGAAGGTTGAATGCTATATGGATGTTCTTGTTATGAAAAGTATAGATCGATAAGATTACCTTGAAAATTTGAGAATTATATTTGAAAGAATCAGAAAATTCAATCTCAAAATGAATCCACTCTAATGTTCTTTTGGAGTTTCTTCAGAAAATTTTCTTCGGTACGTTGTATGGAATAGAGGGAATTAGATTGATCCTAACAAAGTCAAGGCAATCATAAAAATGCCACCTCTAAAAAATCTCTAACAACTTCATTCTTTACAAGGACAACTTGCATTTATAAGGTAATTTATCTCAAATTTATTAGGTAGATGTCAACCATTTGTAAAGTTGATGAAGAATGATGTTCATTTTAAATGGGATGATGAATGCCAAGAAACTTTTGATAATATCAAGATATACATGTTAAGCCCACCTATACTTGAAACACTAATTCCAGGGAAGCCTCTTACCCTATACACCATAGCGTTGGAAGAGTCTCTTGGAGCATTGCTAGCTCATCACACAAAGAAGGTAAAGAAAATGCACTCTACTATATCAGCCGAAGGTTGATTGGAATAGAAATATGCTACTCTTCAATTGAGAAGAATAGTCTGGCATTAATTTTTGCTATCCAAAGCTCCGCCATTATATGTTGTCTCATAAATAATACTAATATAAAAGATCAATTCGATGAAATTCTTGATGATGAGACCAGCGTTGATAGGTTGCCTTGCCAGGTGGGCAGTAATACTTCTACAGTTAGATATCACATATGTTCCACAAAAACCTGTAAAAGGGCAAGTTTTAGCATATTTCCTTGCTGCACATGCCATTCCTATAGACTCGTCGCTCAATGATGATCTGCTTGATGAACAAATTATAGTTGTTCTAGAAGAAAAAAATCACAAATGTGGAAAATATATTTTAGTGATGCATCCTCAATTAAACTTGTCCAACCTCTAAACCTCCCCAAAGCTCGAGCTGGGATCCAAAACCAATAATGAAGTAGAATATGAAGCTTTAATAGAGGGTCTCGAGATTGCTATTTCGATAAAAATTCAAAATTTTAGAATTTTTATCGATTCTCAACTTGTTATAAATCAAGTACCATATATTTATAAAATTGGTATACTCAGGTTTATTTACTATCATTGGCGAGTTTTCGAGCTCATGAAGTAAATTATAAATGTCACATTAATCCAAGTATCTCAAGCTCATAATAGTAATGTAGATTCTTTAGTAAAACTTGCAAAAGAAATGGCAAGCATGAATGATGAGCCGGTGCTAATCAATGTCAACACTCATCAAGTAATAGAGCTAGTACTTTTATATTCCCCGTGGATAGAGGGGTCAACAAATCCAAGTGAGTAGGATATAACTCCAGTTATTCCTCAATCTCTCCAACAAATTATTCTTGAAAATCAATAAGATAAACCTCAGATTTTTATAGGAAAAAAATTTGGTAGAGTCTCTAAGTCTTAGCTTGAATGCCTAGAAGTTGAAGAACAAAATAATTGGAGGCAACCTTTCATCGACTACATCAGAGAAAGCAAACTCCATGCAGATGAATCATTAGCTAAGAAGATTAAGAAGAGAGTATTACAATATGCATTTATCAATAATATGTTATATTGAAGATCATTTGAGAAAATATGGCTATGATGTTTAGGGAAAGATGAAGCTGATAAAGTTATTTATGAAGTTTATGAAGGATTATGTGGTGAATATCAATCAGGTCCTAAATTAACCATTAAAGTTAAAAGAATGGGTTATTACTAGCCATCAATGGTAAAGGACTATATCAATCATGCAAATATATGTCACGAATATCAAATTCATGGCAATATTATATATTAACCTCTAAATCCTTTACATCCCACTATAGCATCCTAACCATTTGAATGATGGAGGATAAATGTAATAGGGCCCATTGATCCACCATCATCTGTTGGACATCACTTTATATTAGCAGTAATTGACTATATTTCTAAATGGGCTGAAATAATTTCATTTAAAGAAGTCACTTATCATCATGTGATCAACTTCTTTACTCATAATATTATCTATAGATTTGGTATACCATGCCACATAATCTCAGATAATGGTCCAGCTTTAAAAAGGACAAAGATTTATAAATTCATTGAGCGGCATAAAATTGATTGACGATATTCATCAATTTATAATCCAAGATCAAATTGATTGGCAGAAGTCTTCAACAAAATGGTTGCCTCTTAAAGAAATGACAGAAGCATTATGGGCATATTGTACTATATACAAGAAACCAATGAAATCAACTCCTTATGCATTGGTATTTGGAGTTGAAGTTGTGTTTCCACTTAAAGTTCAATTATCTCACTTTGAATAGCTATTCAGTACAATCTCACTAAAGAACAAAATGCTCGCCTATGAATGGAAGAGCTTGATGCACTATAAGAATTCAGGCTCCAAGCTCAACAAAATTTAGAAATTTATCGAGCAAGGATGATAAATTATTTTGATCGTGTGGTACATCCTCGATCATTTCAAGAAGGAGAATTGGTCATGGTGCTGAGAAGACCAATTATCCCACACCAAAGGATTGATACTAAATTTGAGCCAAATTGGGAAGGCCCTTTTATTATTGAGAAAGTATACTAGGGAGGAGCCTATCAACTCATTGATATGGAGGGTCGATGACCTATTCCCCTGATCAATAAAAGATATTTGAAAAAGTATTATTCTTAGAAAAGCAAGCTGAAGATTATTCCCTTATAAAGGAAGAAAATATTTCTAAGATATCTTAGAAATTCTCCCACAACACACGAGACATTTTTAAGTTCAAAAATGCAAAAATTTGATGACATTTGAAAATTCTCTTTAAGGTATGTGGTATTTTAAATATATATTTGGGTTAACATCAATCCCAAATATATATTTAAAATTATTTATGAAACTATTATTGCATAAATACACGGTATAATTTTAAGTATGAGTTGTTATACTACAAGTCCAGTGCTCAAACAGGTATAATTTTAGTCTAAACAAGCTTATATATGACCAAGTCACTAATAGCTTTACCAACTCAACAAGCAATGATAAGAGGCTGTAATGGGAAAGAATTTATTTTGTTAGCCCGATAACAAATACTACCAAGCTTAATATTTATCAAATTTAACAAATCAAAGTAATTCAGATTTGGCAGACTTCCTCAACCAACAAATAGATTGAGGCAAACTTCAGAAGAAAAATCTCAATCAACTCAAAACACCAAGCCATAATAAAAATTGTCGTCAAGTTAGTTGCATTATTCCTTCATTAAATCTGTCAAGCACAAAGCAAAGATTGAAGGAGCTCCTCTTCTTCAGCGTGCCCGATAAAGTGCGAAACTCATGATTGAAGAAGTCATCCCATTATTCTTATAAAGCCATAAGCTGAACTAAGGGAATATTGTTATCATCAAAGTTTGCCATGCATAAAGCTTTGGATAGATGACTATTTACTATCGACCTAATATAAATCTAAAGGATTTAGTCCATCAGTATAAACTCCTTTGACAAGCCCTCCAAAGCATGAACCTAGGGCAGAAGGTATATTTGGTTCCTAACAAATCGAGAAGATAAATTAGGGATCTACAGGGTCAACCAGTTTACAACAAATATGATACGCTATAGAGCGCATATCATATTTTTTGGGGGCATTATTGACCTATAACTATCGACCAAACCCAACACCTCCGTTCGGACCAAACCATCCACCACACGGCTCTAACTAAAACTACCCATGATCCCACAACCTTGAATAACCACCCCCACTTATGACATAAAGACCCCCTTTGTCGTTCTTCTCCAGATACATGCATACAGGAACCCAGATAATCGAAATAAATTGCTAGGAAAGGGAGACTTACTCGCCGATCTCCATCAACCTTCAATACCTCTGCACCTACCAAAGATCACCAGCCTTCATTGACTCTAAAGGTCGAAGCCACCGTGCCCTAATTCCACATGATCTTCTCGCTCACTCTAGCCGAATCCCACTAAATCCAGTGGACCTTCACCGACCGAGGACCCGCCGCCGACCTCTGCCACCTGAACCGTCACCGCTATCGAGCCCATCTGACACCTTACTCACGCGTCCGTCCCCATTTCCATTGCTTGATTGGGCTTCATCCTGACTCTCCCACTCTCTCTATTTCTAATTTATCATATAAAAAAAAAGAAAGAGAGATGGAGAGAAATAAGAGGATTTTAAAAATATATATATATTGGAGTAATTTGAAGGAAGTCCTGGGGTTGATCCGGTCCCCCGAAGCCCTCTTTCATTGAGCTTATCCAACTAAGGAATTGAAGACTTGAAGACCCAATCTTCTCACCATTGATTCACTCCGGTCAAGTCAAGCTTAAAGTCCAAATGCCCTCTTTACCTCCCAGCATCAGGGAGGGGACGTCGGGAGGCTACCGAAATTTACACGAATGTTTTATACTTAGTCAAATTTTTGAAAGATGCAATCAAGCACTGGCAACCAATCATCATCAAATGGAGATTTTGAAGACCATTTTTAGGACCTAATAATGTCTCAAAGCCCCTGGATGTTGATTCACTCCGGACGAGTGAACTTGAAAGGGTAAATGCCCTCCTTACCTCCTGGCGCCTAGGAGGGAATGTCGGAAGGCTTCCAAAATTTTTAGTGAACAATAGAGGACTTGGACAGAAAATTAAAAATTGATTTGAACATAATTCAAAAATAAAATCAATTTTAAATTAAAATTTGATCAAATAATGTTAGACTTGGACTGAAACTCAAACATGAACCAAACTTGCACAATACACACTTATGTATTATTGAAATTTGTCATTCATATGTCTAAATAAATGTTTAAATTCAAAAGATATTGAATTGAATGACATGACTTAATAAATCCTAAAGATATCAAGAGCTGACACAATCCATAACTCGAACTGACTCAAATGCATAGTGAAGGCTTAAAATATATGAAAATGATTCAATATCACCTCACTATACTTAACATTACTCGCTATTTATAAATCTCAAATAAAACATAGTGTGGTCTAGTTACATAAAATCTAGAGTCTGACGTAATGATGAATATTATGATCATGATACTCCACATTAGCATTCTATTGCTTTAAAAAATTTGTTTATGACAAAATGGTTATCGTGTCTCTCACAAAGAATTATAATGATAATTGTGATAGTACCTCCAAAATCATTTTGGAATTCTTAAAAGATACATGAGATCTCAATTGTTAAGTTAGTAAGGACATTTGTGTGGATGATCTTCTCAAAAATATGTTTTGAGAATTATGTTTTGATATAAAAGCAAATGTTATGATTGTAGTAGCATAGGTGTTGACGGTGCTACAAATTTAAAGTCCAGGGAACCATAACATCTATTGGAAGCTCACTATAGATGTTTATATTAACTATAATAAATGGAAATTGAAGATAACAATTTGATTAGGATATCAAACATGTTCATTCATGAAAATTATCCATAAGATCTACACGATATTCTACAATCCAAAGTCTTGAAGAGATCTATTCAAAGAGTGATGATGACACTATGAAATGTCTCATTTTTACTCAAATGCACTAGACCATTCCTATACTACTAGCATTTTAACAGAAGCCTCACTTGTCTTCTTTCTAACACTCTCCCTCGATGGTTACCCATTGCCCTGTTATAAAGAGGCATATTATGAATACATGAGAAAGGGAAAAGATCGTATTGATCTAGAAATCTTAGATTAATGCCACTGGATCCACAATATATATACAAGTGGACAGAAGACATTCGTAGGCCCTTAAATGAAATTTCGGGTAATTCCTAAATAAAATCACTCTCACACAATGGATCATATTTAAATATTTTAAAACCCCTCCTTATATATTAAATATGACTCCTTAAACTAAAGTGTAAACCCCTGCATGTGCTCCGACAAACTTATTAAAGTTACAAACACAAATATTTGAGAATGCTGCATAGGGTCAAACGATATAACGCGCATGTTCTTCGATCGTCATATATGAATCCCAAATTTAACGATTCGAGAATTCTGTGCGGATCAAATATTAAGTCTCATCCTCCTCCTAGAAAGGACTGGAGTCGACATGACTTAATTTATAAAATGTCCCCCAAATACCTGCATGAGCCCCGAAGAGCATATTATGAAAACACATGCGACATCTAGGTATTTTGCGTGGGTCAAAAAATGAATTTAAGTATGAACCTGGTCCTCTGTCGACAAGTTGATAGAGTCGACAAGATTCAATACACAAATGCAAATACCCATAAAAATACAAGTGAATTTGATGTCACCCCAATGATGATCGCGCTAACAAAAAATTTTAACTGGAGGGGTTAAATCTCAACACAAACAAAAACTCAAATTCTTGAAATAAAATATATCACCTAAAATAACTTAAAACTAAAACAAATCTACCTCCCACAATCGTTTGTCGGGGTTATAAATTTGAAATTAATCTTAGATCACAAAGAGCAAATGTGTGTTAGGTATATCACTAAGATTCATCCTCAATAGTCTCTTGCCAAAAGAGACGTGGCATGTGCCCTCTGATTGGTTGATTTTGTTGCAAAATGGCACCATTATATTATGATAACGGCCAAAATCCATATGTTCCCTAAAGGCTTCAAACCCTTAAGCAATGGACTATAGGGTATATTCGATTTGCATAAAGCCCTCTGTCAGCTAAGGTGGATTCAAATATATCCCCTTAGGCAAACATCAAACCAGGTCTACAAGGTATTCTTAGATGAAGCAACCCATGTCTGCCAATAAGATACCTTCTATCAGGTTGGGTCGACTACCTCCTATAACTGAGTAGACCAGGGATCATGACAGCCCTGGACGATGAAACCATGGGATCTTGATCTGGCTCGTCTTCATTTCCCCCATCACATGTTTTATGCTTATGATGATAAATTTTAAGTCTCAAACTTTAAAATTCAAAATCTAAAATTCAAATCCTAAGATTATTGCTATTATACACTGGATTTACAACCTATATAATCTCTTTAATAACTAGCCTTAATCGAAAGTTCTCTCCTACTATCGGGAGGGGTAATTAACTATAGGGGCTTGTGCGTATAGAAAACCTTAACTCAAATCAAAAAGTCCTCACAAAAAGAGGGAAAAATCGCTGGGTAGTGTCTTATTTAAAACCTAATATGTCTTCTAAAAATTCATCCTGAACTTAAGCTCGTTAAAACTCTCTGTTGTCGTCACAAACACTTAAAAATAAAATAAAAGAGGTCGATGGTGTGAAGAGGCCGAGACCGCAAAATGGAATTTTTGGATCCTAGAGATACAAATTTTTATGTTTGAAAATATGGGAAAAATGATATGCCACAAAAAAATCAATATGAACAGACATGAATCTAAAAGCAGTAGTTGAATTAAAAAATTTTGAAATTAAATTTTGGGATATACAAACTCTGATTTCCTTATTATTTTGTTGAGACAATTGAAAGACAACAAAGTATCTTTATCCAAGTCCAAATTAGCCAAATCAATTACTTGAAGCATATTTTAAAGTATTGTAACACTATTTATTGTACTTAAATGTTTATTGCCAAATTAAGTTTCTCAATGAGAGGAATTCAATATGCCTAAGATCACTTAACTCTAATATTATCAATTTCTTAAATCACCACCAACAATCTTTGTCACCCAGCAATCATTGCCCAATAATAATCACCCAATCTCACCCCCTAACCATTATTGTCCAATTAACCATACTGATGTCTACCTATTGATAATCATTATTTAAAAATTGTCATCATCCTTTACTACTTGTGCATTACTTTACACTACATTCTTCTAAAGAGGCAAACCCATAATTCCCTATTTTAATAATCTAGTCATCTTCAACTTGGGAGAAAAGCATACTTCAATAATCTTTTTTTATAATAAAAAAAAAAAGGCTCCATGATTATTTCTTTAGGTTTTTTGGCTTAAAATCTATAGTGCCTCTTATGAACTTATTTCATATGTGAATATGCTTGTGAATCTTTATAACATTAAGACAATAAAATTTCATATATTGCACAAATTTTTTAACATGCAATAGCATATACAAAACTTTCTCATAAGCATGCTTTTGACTTGAATATTAGGCCTAACTATGACTAAATGATCTCAACCTTACCTCAATGCACAAACATGAAGAGTTCTTCTATCATCACCTCACTCTCTCTCTCTCTCTCTCTCTCTCTCTCTCTCTCTCTCTCTCTCTCTCTCTCTCTCTCTCTCTCTCTCTCTCTCTCTCTCTCTCTCTCTCTCTCTCTCTCTCTCTCTCTCTCTCTCTCTGTTGGAAATTCGTCAAAAATATAAATTATCGACAGATTTTAATCATTCTTTCTAGCAACGCCAGAAAATGATACTTTTCTTGTAGTGTGCACCGCTTGCTTAAGTGCCAAAATTGGTGAGAAGATTCAAAGGTTTGAGATTAGAAAGAACTCCTCCAATAATGTTTTAATAAGGGGAAGTAAAATTAAAAATGATAATAAGTCAACAAGTTAACAAAACACTTGGGAATGTTCAGAAAAAGAAGGCTAATCGATACAACAACAATAATAAGAACATCAAGACTTTATCCCACTGTGGGGTCGGCTACAAAAATCCTTTTTCTCCATTGTTTCTTGTTAAGATTTGAATTCTCATTTAGATCTAATAAATAAAGGTCATTTTTAATATTTTCTAACCAAATCGTTTTAGGTTACCATTATCTTTCTTAACATAGGTTAAATCTAATACATCTACTCTCCTAATCAGGATATCGAAAGGGCTAATCGATAACAATTAAAAAATAATAGTTCAAGGAAGAAAAATAATATGTCAAAGGGTTGTTGCCGCAAAATAGTTATTGTAGACTTTCTACAATACAACGCTCACCAGATATTATTGAGCAGAAATGTAAATGGATAATATTTGGATCCGATAAAAAAAACACATTTGTTCAATCAAAATATGAATCATAAATTTGAAGAAGCACAAAATGTATCTCTTCTCAAACACAAATTATAAATTTTAAAATGATAAACAAAAAGATGATAAACAAGCTGTGATGCTGATAATATGGAATTAATTGGTATGGGCCCGACACAAGTAGCTAATGATACTCCTGGTTTCCGACTCTTATCATGTGATTTCAAGAACTGCATTCAATATCCCTGTCAGAGGGCCAGCCAAATTGTTCTAAGAGAGCCAGCAGCACACCATTAGACCATCCAAAGCCAGTCTGCAACATGAAAAATAACCAGTTTGGATCAGAATAAATTGGTCAACAACAGATGATTATGACAATATCAATACAACAACAACAACAACATCAAGCCTTTGTCCCACAATATTGGGTTGGCTATATGAATCCTTTTTCTCCATTGTGTCATGTTAAAAGTCAAATTCTCATTTAAATCTAATAAAGAAATATCACTTCTAATATTTTCTAACGAAGTCTTTTTAGGTCTACCTCTACATTTCTTAACATAAGTCAAATCTAATACCTCTACTTTTCTAACCGGGTCATCGGAAGGCTGCCATTTTATGTGACCAAACCATCTAAGGCGGCTCTCTCTAATCTTATCTTCCATTGGCACTACTCCAACCTTTTCACGTATTTGCTCATTTCATATCCTATCTCTATGGGCAAAGTCACTCATCCACCTGAGCATCCTCATCTCTGCAACACTTAACTTAGTATTATGCTTCTCTTTTAATGGCCAAAAATCAGAGTATGACAATATCAATGCATAATGTAAATAGAGCAAAGATGAAGTTCATAGTATCTTCTATTTGAAACTCAGTCCTGAAATTGTTGAAGATATTTTGGAGTTGTTAGTGCACTTGATTTGTTTGAACATCAGCATTCGTTCAATAGATCGAGTTCAAAGTACATTCATGTAATACGAGATGGTAAAAAGAGTAGATTAAAAATTTACCCCTCTTTGTCATCATTAATCTTATCTTTAATTATTTGGAGTCAGCTTCATAAATCCTAATACTACATTGGTGCTTAATTACTGTTGCATCAGATGTTAAAAATCATTTTGCACAACTTTCTTCATTTCATTTGATCTACCTTCTTACTTACTAATTATTCGATATTAACTTCATGTTTAGGGTGCTAAATATATATTACTACAATATTACCTGAGGTTTATATTCACCGCCACCGCCAACCTTTCCACAACCATCAACATCATATTTCTCATGCATTGCACCAGTGGTGTTGTAAGCAGCATAATTTGTTCTAATCCATCTTACAGCAATATCCTGAGCCAATCCATATGAAGCTTTTGAACGAGAATTAGATAACCCTTGGATGATGATATGTTGCAAAGGAGACCAACCATTGGGGAAATCCCTGCTCAACCAAACGTTAATGGTTTTAGATTCAATAAGATTGCTTCATATTCAGCTGGTCCAAGATAACTTACCACTGTTGCCCATTGTTTACTAATGAAGTAGCAATTCCAGCAGGTTGAAGCAGACCGGATTTTAGGAAGCTCTCATAAATTCTTTCCACAATAACGCTATTTTCACCTAAACCTGAATTAATTCTTTCATGCATCAATAGCAAGTATTTATAGATAAAAAATTCCTAGAACAAATCAATTTCGATAACAAGTCATTGCAATCACAGTATTTGAAGAGATTAAAAAAAAAATTTTAAATGGAGACAAATGTGTTCAATTTCTACTCAAGATCATCTTATGGATGTATCTCAGAACATTGTCTGGGGCAATGCACCTAACAAAGGACTAGTGCAGATCTTTTCAATGCAGCAAAATATTATAGAAAATTACAATGATACAAACTCAATGAACTCCAAAATTGAAAGCATCAAAGAAAAATGTTTATGATTATTATTATTATTATTATTTCATCAAATGATTTATCACCCACAGAGAGCATATGGAATGTCAAACCTGAGGTAAGCCCCCAATTCCAGATGGGTATGAAGTTTGATGCAAATATCCGATCATTTTGATTCCTAGCATCAAATTGATGAACATCCTGAATATTATAAATATAACAATTATTATCAGTTATTCATCTAAATGATAATGCTTAGATATGAAAAACTAGGATCAATAAAGCACCTCACAATCATCGGATCTAATCCAATAGTCAAGCCACTGGTTCATCTCAGCATTCCAGAAAATCGATCGCATTGCAAACTGCCGTGCATTTGAAGCCTCCAAGAATTTTTTATAGGTTTTGCTATCACCAAGTTTTTGCGCAAAGAATGCTATGTCAAGCTCAGCCTGTTGAAGAAAGTTACAGTACAGAATCAAATATATCGAGATGAGGTTGTGCATAATAGTTATGTAAACATTTTTATTAAAATATAAGCATGTTTCTTTTAGCAAATAGTGTGATATATCAGTGCACCCATTTCTTTATTTGAGCATTATTCATTCATTCATTCAAAGTTCTAAAATCAGATTATTTCATTTCTAAAATGTTTTGCGATAAGAAATGTGATCAAGGCCAAAGGTGTATACATCAAATTTTTATGGCCTAAAAGTGGGCGTTGGGCAATGGTTAAGTGGCCTTAATTGACTACAACAACAACAACATCAAGCCTTTATCCCATTACGTGGGATCGGCTACATGAATCTTTTTCTTCATTGTGTCCTATTAAAAGTCAAATTCTTGTTTAAATCTAATAAAAAAATATCATTTCTAATATTTTCTAACCAAGTCTTTCTAGGACTGCCTCTACCTTTCTTAACATAAGTCAAATCTAATACCTCTACTTTCCTAACCAGGTCATCGGAAAGCTGTTGTTTTATGTGACCAAACCATCTAAGGCAACTCTCTCTAATCTAATCTTCTACTGGAGCTACTCCAACCTTTTCACGTATATGCTCATTTCGTATCCTATCTCTAAGGGTAAAGCCACTAATCCACCTGAGCATCCTCATCTCTGCCACACTTAACTTAGTATTATGCTTCTCTTTCAATGGCCAACATTTGGCATGATAAAGCATTGCAGGCCTTAGTTGACTATCAGTAAAAAATAGGACACTTTATATTGCAATTTATATAAAAAGGTATGAAAAGTAATTAATGCTTATTCCTACAAAACATATCCTAAAGTTTTTTGGTTGCAAAACAATAAAACAACATTTGAAGTATGCCAGCAATATTTTAAAATAAATAGAATAATCAGATATCCTATAAGTTTTTTGGACAATACCTTATATAAGTAAGTGTTCAAGTCAACTGGGATGATCGATGTTGTTGATAATGTGGACAGGTCATATGAGTTGCTGCAATGAAAAGTATATCGTGGTTACAAAAGAAAATATGCAATAGAGTCCATTGGGTTGTTAGTTTCAATATTACAGATGGTTAAGGCGGTAATCATGTCAAATTTGCCATATAGAAAACTTATCAGTTACCGTCCTCCTAATGAGAGAGGACAAAGAAAAGATAACTTGCATAAGAAGACCTTGATTTTAAAAGGGGCCAAACTGAATGAAAAGGATGATTCTAATTTCATGAATACTACTTTCTAGCAGTATATGTCAATATGGATTTTAGTTTTAGCTGCAAATGCCCAGATAATATCTGTGATGTAATGGCTGCAAGTCAGCTCCAACATGTAGAAACTTATAGATTTTAAGCAATTGTTTATGCAAATAGGAGTTTGATAGTATTAATACAAAAATATTTTTTTGGCACATAAAATACAAGATATGTAATCATTCTAAGTAGATAACATATAAGACGATGATGCATTCTTTCTAGAGCAAAATCTAGTTGAGAAGTTTTTAAGAATGGAAATTTTCAGTGAAACCTCATCCAACGAGAGCTGAAGTCCCAACCAGTCTCTGCAGTTGAAGCAACTTCTCGAAAGAAAGCTTCCTTATCAGAGTCATTAAGAAACTTGGAAGCTGCCTCCTCATCCTACATATAAGAATATCAATTTCATAATCATTTTGGAAAATGTATAGAGCCTGTTTTAGGCTTATTGTGATTAGTAAAATAGAGAGCATAGCATACAATTGTCGCGCTTTCTGGTCTGGGTTTATTCCACCTGGCATAATAGCGGCTCAAAGAATGTTTATTTCCATGAAGATCTTGAATTGTTACTTTATGGATTCCTAAATATCATATTTTATGAATAATAAGATTTAGAGTGGTAAGGATTTCTTTGGATATTAGAAAATAAGAAATAGTCTGGCACAATATAAAGATAGCATACAGTTCAAACATCTTATGCTTTTTTACAACTAATCGCTTCACCAACTATAGACACCAAAGCATTGCTCATAAAATTAAAGGGAATCCGTTTATGTGAAGAACATTTGGGGAGGAACTATAGCAAAGAAAATCCAATGTGGTACCTGAATTCCAGAAGGCATACTCTTTTATTAACGCAGGAAGGGACTTCCTGACAAATTCCAAATCACCAGTCCTAGTGCAGATCTCCATTACCATGGAACTCAATAGTGGAGGTTGGCTGTAAGACATCACAGTACATAATCTTTAGTTATGGTTATAACATTATTGCCATCATTAAATTTGGGTTTAGCTAAAAAAGAAAAAAAAAACATAAGCTGGAATCCATTCTTAGTACTTCACCTGCGATTAGCATAGTATACCCTTGCACCATTTAGCACATGACCATAAGAATCTACTAGCCATACAAGGTTATTCACAATTGCTTTTGCTGTGTCATACATTTTGCTTACCAGCAATCCCCTGTTTTGCATCGAAAGGAACATTAGAAAATCTTCAAGTGCCGAAGGCATGCTTAGATTTAGTTCCAAACATATCATGATTTGTAACCAAGTGAACATACAAAAATGAAAAGTTTTGGAACCAAAAGTGAACTGATTAAAAATTGAATTAAATTCAGTTTAGGATGGAAGCTGTAAAAATCATTTGGATCAATTCAATTCAGTATAAATCTGTTAATTTTTTTTTTAGTTCAGGTCAATTTTGTTTGATTTTACATGCATTAGTACAAGGGAAAAAATGATTTATAAGCTATAAACCATTGATCAACCGTTCTCATGTTCAATCACATAGCTTAATATACATCACACATTTGCTTGATTCGGTTATGTTCAGACCTTTTGATTTTACCAAAACATCAAATATAAACCAAATAGAGATCAATCTGAAATCCCATTTTTCAAGTTGAATTAACTTTTCAGTTTAAGCAATTATCTAGCCATATGAACAAGAAACAAACCTGACAATCCAATAAGAATCCCAATAATACACCTCCCTGAACCTCGACCCAGGAATGATTACAGGCTCCGGCAACGGAAGCAGAGTGTGCCTCTCCGGATGGTTCTTCACATTATCAGAAACCCTCCTACTCAGATTCTTCCATAATGAATGCACTTCAAGAGCCCAAGCCCTAACCTTAGGGTTAGACACTTGGGGCAAAAACCGCTCCGGCTCCGGCACGAAATCCTCGGGCTCCGTGTACACCAAATCTTCGCCGGCATCCCCGAAATAGTCTTCCAAGAACCTATGCAAGTAGTTTGCCGGGATGATTCCATTAACCCTAGGGAGTTTCCAGAAAGCGGCTTCCGTTAAGTTGAGGTCTTTCTTGAGAGGAAGATCAACGTAGAGCTTGGGATCAAAGGAATTGGGACCACGAGTTTTGAGAGCTTCGGATTGGAGGCGTTGGAGGAAGGAGACTAGAGGGGTTGTAGAATACGTTCCATCATCGACGGCACATCTGGAGGAGGCGGCGGCACGGGGGGTGGTGACCGAAATGACGAGGAGAACAGAGAAGAGAAATGGGAAGAAATGAAAAGCGTGGGAGGGCATTTTGGGAAGACGTTTTGTAACGGTCATTAGCTTACTCACCTGGTTTGGATGATACTATTCGCTTCATTCGTGTAGCATATTTATCTTTGTGCTACAGTGTGGCGGGAAATGCTTGACAACTCTAGCGGCTGGCTGGCCGGCCGGCCGGGCGCCGGTCCGTGGTGGATGATTATTTTGTTTTTTTCAAAAAAAAAAAAAAAAAAAGCATGATAATTTTGCCGGATCTTTTCAATTGGCAGGGCGATGGGAATTGAGCTGGTCAATCATACTAATCTTTCTATTGAATATGATTTTTTTATTGTTAGTTACGTTTTTTATGTAACGTTAATGATTGGACTAAGCTCAACCACAAAAGGATGAAAGAAAGTTATCTCTACATTGATTTCTTAATCATAAAAGAAAGGATCACTCTTTAAATTGTCATCTAAGGATTTGTTTGAGGAGAAATTATTTTGTGCAGAGGCCGGACGGCAAGAATTGCCCGGATTAGTTGTGTTCTAGCTGTACTTTTATTGCGCATTTGCAAAAATTCAGCAAAAGTACAGAAAATGTACAATGTACATTAATTGCTAAACATTACTAAAAACAATTTTTGACTAGGTAGGAATGTATAAAATATGTCCATAATGATTCAAATATTTGATTACATGTGAAATGAAAAACATCATTTGTCCTTTTACAAATCAAATATGATTTTTAATCTTACTTTCAACACCCATTTGTTTAGAGAAAGAAACTTGTGGGCATTACAACTGTCTCTTCTTACTAATTTGTGTGCGCGTACGTGCCCAATTTAAATAAAATAGAAATTAACGACAAGACCTTTATGTATTATATGATGGTAGGACTCTAAATTGTGAGGTGATAATGTATGGTGTTCTCATCTATTGAGAGACTTATTAGAAAGGACAATGAAAAATTGTCAAATGTTATGAGATTACTGTAATTATCATCTTATTATCTAGATGGTTTTATTTTAATGATTAGAAAGCTAATTAAATATGATTGTATTCAGAGACAATTAGAAAGCCCAATTGGAAAATTGTTGAGGATTAGGATGAATAGATGCCAAATATTTCATATGAGTCACTATATATTTTCTATCTACATGATCTAGTTGCTATATATTTTCTATCAAGTTATTATGAGAGCTTGAACCATGCTCAACAACTCTGTGATTATGAATAGGCTTAAATCACCTTCAATTGGGAAAAGAAACTCATCAAATCTAAATTCACTATAGCCTCATATCACCTCCAATCTTGTCATGCCTCATGAGAATTAGCCTTTAATTGGTCCTAAACATTGAGTTTGTTGAATCTAATTTTATTCATGGATATTAATACAATACATATGATTTTTTTTTTCTATTTTTTATATGTTGAGGTAGATTTTATAGATTTATTATATTCAATTTAGAATTCACGGATTTCAAAAAGTTGCAAATATTTTACAAAGAAACAAATGTACAGCGAGAACTTTCTTCTCTTTTTTTTTGTTCTTAGGCTCCTATTTCCTTTGAAATGCTCAAGCCACAATGAAATGGTATCAAAACCTTCACTACTATGGCTCTATCTTTGTGTTTCCATCATTATGAACCCCAACAATCGGCTACAGTCATTTTTTCCTTCATAACACTCATAATTCTGGCATATCTCTTATTTCGCAAAATCTTGCCGATGACAATTACAATAAGTGGAGTATGACCATGTCACTTTGTTGGAAAACAAATAAGCTGGGGTTCATCAACCCTAAACTATTATAAGGTACTAATACACACCTTAATTCTTTGAATAGTAGTAATTATACAATTATCTCCTAGATCTTGAATTCAATTTCTAAAGAGATAGCTACAAGTATATTATATTTAGAAACAGCAAGTGAGATCTAGGTGGTTCTTCAAGATCTATTTTGCCAAAGTAATGGCCCAAACAAAATTTCACTTAAGGTTTGGAAATGATTGATACAAAAAAAATAGACCTTGGTGAGTGAATATTTCATGAAACTGAAAGTTCTTCAGAAAGAACTAAGCAATTTTTGTTGATTATATTCATGTGAGAATTGTGTTTATAGAGGTATTAGCATCTTCATGCATGCTATCAAATAGAATGCATAATGACATTCTTCATAGGGTTTAATAAATCATATGCCCCAATACGAGGACAAATCGAGCCCCTAATTAATCAGGCTTTCATACAAATTTTGTATGAAGAAAATTAGAGTTCTATTATTATTCAGTAAGGAGGGTTTGGGAACAATAATGAAATGACATTCCACTTCAAAAATGGTAACCCAAATCCATCAAGGAAATAATTCAGTAACAATAATCTATAAAAAGAGATCAATAGTAATGTTTTTATCTTAACAACTCTAGGCATACCAAAGAAAAGTGTTATAAGCTTAATGGCTACCCCTCAGAATTCAAAACATGACAACCCCCAAGAACCATTCTATCCCAATTAACCAAATACTTGAAAAAAAATGTAGAAGATGATGGAGACATATGAGGACAATTTCTTCAATACTTCAAACAAACATCAAGAAGATCTATTAATGATGATGTTTGGATGACATTTTCAATCTATCACAAAAAGGTAACCATAATGAAGCTCAATAGGTACTTCCTTTTCGCTATCTTTGATTACGCAGCTTTCATATTCCTAATATTAGGTAGTAGATTCAAAAGCTTCATAACATATTTTCACTAAGAAAAGCCTTTTTTTTAACATAAGACATAATGATAGCATTATTGTTGTCTAACATAATCACACACTCACTATAGTCAAAACATTTGAAGACTTAAAACTAAATGATAAATTCTTTCTACGTGACACTTTATTCATTTAGAATTTGGTTTCAACTAATATATGCAGGTGTTTTACTAAAATATAACAAATATTTTTGTTAACAAAAATATTTTGTTATGAAGGAATCACGAGATTCCTTATTATAGTGATAAATGGATTGATTACTTTTTTTTATTAAAGTTAGAGTTTTAATAATCTAGGAATAAGTTTGGTTGTGAAATTTCCCTCTCTAGAGTTTGCTTCATGAATAATTACTACTTGCAAGGAAAATATTTCAAAAATCTATCTTTTATTACCATATTAACTATTTTATTACTCCCCATTACACATCAAGCTCTCCCATTAGCCTCGTCATCACTAAAAGCATATTAATTCACCCTTAAAACTCATGGCCTTTAGTTCCCCACTTTTGTAAGGCTCGAGTCTTACTAGAATATCAAAACCAACTCTAAAATAATGCTTCAAACATTCTTATAACTAATTATATATTTTCATTTCATTGATTAAAACACTAAGTTTATTACAAAATTTTTAAACCCCATGTACACGCTATGAAGTTTACGCACTTGTTAAGGTTGGTTGACCATTATTATTTGGCTATATCTCCTCTACTCCTCCACTAACACCTTGATAACTTACATATCATTGTAAAAAACTCATATATCACGTAATAACCTTGGAAAATCACCACCTTATGGCTATATTAACATTAATATGAATGTACTTTGAAGGATACAACCAGGGCTATCCCAGTAGCCACATCTTGCTTTTTAAGGAACTAATGCATCAATGGATAAAAGAAGAAATGTATTTTCTACATGCTAATAATATCTATGATATTAATATTGATTCGCATAAGCTTTGACAAACTATTACAAGACAAAAAATATGTAATTTTAAAGAGATGTAGAGTTTATCACATTACCATTTAATAAAAATATCAACTACAAACATGGATATAATAAAAGAAACTCATAAAAGACTTTTTTTTTTTTGAATGAATGAATTAATAGCTCAAGAAAATGAAATGCTATGGGGTCAATCATTATTAATGTGGTTTTACAAGTATAGTCGAATATTATAAGGGGTACACTATCCTAAAATTTTAGAAGACATTAATAGAATGTTAAATACATGACCTATAGAAGATGGCTTCAAAGATGTAAGTAGGAGCTTTAAGGAATTAAAATAATTTTCAATGTCTCACTAATGATATGATGATCCATTCTCTTCATAAGATGAGTAATTGATAACTAGGAAAGCAAGAATCAACCTTAGCAATGAAGGGGAGTGTTGATTGTAGCATCATCTTTAGTCAACATTAGCAATGGCAAGTGTCATCCTTGATAGAAATTTAGTGTTAGTAGTGATGTGAGGCATTGATGTTAGTAATAAAATCAAACATCAACATTGATGGCAATGTCACCTTGATGAACAAATCACTAATGAGCTACTCATCTCAAAAAAACTAAATCACTTTTGAGGAGGCTACTATTGAGGAGCATGCAAATGATTAGTAAATTGTTCATAAATGATGAGATATTACCATTGTTTTGGTGGACTTATAATTATTGTTAATGACACTGATGGTAGTTTCATAGGTTGAGAGCTAGTGTCTCCATGATATATGCTAGGCCATGGAAGAGTCATTAGAGAAGGTCAAATAATTGGGTTATGGCCAGAGCGAGGCATTAAAATAAAGATAACATGACTTTGTTATCTTTGCATAATGAAAAAATGACTTTCCCTACACAATGGTGTTGTTGTTGGAGAATCTTCATGGAGTTTCCTTAGAGGAAATAAAAAAGTCACTTGTATGAGAAAATGAAGGCATTATGTTGGCACTTTTGGTGATGGTAGGAAAGAGATGGATTAAAGATGGCTGTTTGAGACAACCAAACTTTAATGACATTCAATCAATGAGGCTAGATAATGCATACTATTGAATAATCAAGAATAGGTTAGTGTCATCAAATATCAATGGAGGCCTAATGACTCAATAAGAAGATCCATGGTGATACCAAAGAAGCATTATATATACAAAAATGGGAGTGGGCATCACACTTTCCTTTTATGCACCATATTTATTAAAATTTTGCTTATAAATAACAAAAATAGAAAAAAAAAATTCCACTTTGTATCTTTTTCTTCATGCATTTTGCTTAAAATTTAAGAACTTAAATTGTTTAAGCTACTTAGAAAAGTAAATAAATGTATAGATGAAAAGCATTACACTCACATAGAAAAGCATTACACTCACATACAATCATCGGAGGAACAAGGATAGAGATGAAGATTAAAAACCATGTACATTTTTCTCACATAAAGATCTCTAGGATGCCCTTCCAAGAAATCCCTCATATTTTTGAAAGTTCAAGAAGGTTATTAAACCTAATAAAACTAGCCCGAGGCTCACTAAGAGGGGGGTGAATTGGTAATTTAAAAAAATCCTAAGTAAAAATTCTATTCTTTTTTATAAATTTTTCAAAACCTTTAAATAATGTTGACCTCATTTTTGTAAGAGGTCATTAGGGACCCATCCAGATCAATACTGATCATATATCAATCTAAACTCCAGATCCTAGGATCTATCTAATCCCTAGGATTCTTCCAAGATCAATCTAAATTCTAGGATCCTCTTAGACCCCAAACCTTAGGATCAATTTAGATCTTAAGTCAATCCAGACCTCAATTCAATTCAAATCTCGATCAAAATCCAGACCCCAGTCCAGTTCAAGATCTCAATCTCCAGTTCAATCTTTGATCTTATCTCTGATCAAACTTCAACCTTATCCGATCAATTATGATCCTCCAAATGATTATAAATGAATTAGATAATTCAAACCTAATCTATCAAACTCAAAATCCAGATCAAATTCAAAAAAAATTTTAGACTCAAAGCCTAAATCCAAAGCTCAAAGGTTTTGTCCTAAAGGTTTTTTTTCATTGAAATTTCAAACACTTTGAAACCAGTCAATTGACCTCCGATTCAGAGTCTGTCAGTTGCATACTGATGGAACATGTCTCTGGAGGCAACCCACCAAATTTGAGCCCATTCTGAGGTTTCTAACCCCATAAACTAAATTAAAATCCATAGGCTGTAAAACCTTCAATTATTTACAGCCTATGCCACTGGACCTATCACTTTGAAGTTTCTGATCTTAGAGCCTTCACCAAAGCCTCTAGTCAGTTCCAGACCTTTAATCTTGATATGTTGAACAATAAACTGGATTTTTCTGGACCCACTTTGACCCCCAGTTGACCAGGGGTCAAAATGACCAAAATACCCTTATGGGGCTCAAATGTTGATTTTAAACCAAATGAACTCCGAATTGGGTGCAACGACCTCCAGCAAGTTTCAAATATCAAACCAAACCTGTTGGACCCATTCCCGGGCCCTGGGTCAACCTGGTTGACCAAGTCAACCTAATTGACCCAAATGACCCTTTAAAGGCCCAAATAGGTATTTTGACCTATCTAAGCCATGGAATTACTTCCATTGAGCTTGAAATATCATTTCAAATTGATTGAACCCATTTCCAGACCCTGAACCCACTTGGTTGACTCAGTCAATTAATTTTGGCTTAAGGACCCATTAAGGGCCCAATAAGCTTATTTGACTCATTTAACCCTTGGAATCACTTCTACCAGATTCTAAATATTGTATCAAACCTACCTGGACCAAACCCCCACCTTGGGTCAAATAAGTTGACTCAGTCAGCCTAGTTTGACCAAACCAACCCTTAAGGCCTTCTACTTTGAATTAAATTTCAAATCCACCCAAGTCTTTGTCAAACCCTCTCCATGCTCCTTAATCAATCCCCTAAATCACTTTGGCTGCCACCTCACCCTTGGTTGACCAGTTGACTGGTCAACATGGTCAATAAGGCTCTTTAAGGGGCTTAAGTCCCCATTTGGCTTGGCCCAAGCTAACCCATTCCCTCCTCAATCCATTCCAGCATTTTCTTTTAATTCCTAAGCCTCCTCCCAAGCCACCTCAGCTGCCATATGGCATGGGGACCAGTCAAAGAGTCAAATTATGCTTTGGAATGGTCAAATGTGGTCAAAACCTCATTTAAACCTAATTACCCTTTAATCCAAACTCATATAACTGTTGGAATATTCTCTAGAAGCTTCCTAGAGTAACCCTCAGCCCTTAGATCAGCATCTAATGGCTCATATTTGATTCCACATGGACAAAAGGCCAAAATAGACTTTCCACCTAGGATGTACCTTTGTCCTTTGATACCCCTGCTCCCAACCACTCCTGGGACAGATGTCACTCATCTGGAAGCTCACTCAAATGATCCCAGCCCTCCATTCAATCTGGAGGGGATTGAATAGGGCAAAAGGCTCAAGATGAGCCTCATTGAAAAACTTAGCCTCTCTCTCCATTCAAGCTCTCCCAGAACCCAGTCTCTTGTTCCATTGAGCTCCCTAGAGGTCCCTCCACGCATCCTCACTCAAATCCCGCCGGTTAGAACCCTCTCCGGCGAGCTTCCCGGCGAACCAAGCTTGAATCCATTCAAGCTTCTTTTGCATTCGATCCAGACGTTACGAGCTCGTGGATTCTTCTACAAACAGGAGCGTGGACAGCCTACAAGTGCAACAAATCCAAAAGCGGTTCAATCCGTCCATTAAATCGATGTAAAATTCTAACCCTAGTCTAAGGCACTTAGGCTAAATAGCTTTTCATTCAATGCATGTTAGGACGCATGGATAGATCCCCAAAATTTCTGTTCATTTTCTTAATCTACATTTAAAATTTCAAATCATTTTGTTGTCTGGATCGCCCGAACGAGCTTGAAAATGAGTTCCAGAGCTCGGTTCGCTGTTGCATGGACTGGGCTCTATTTGGTCGGTTGATCTGTTGATCAACGGATCTGATCGAGCCATTTCACGGCATTCTGTGTCCGCGCGGTCTGGCTGTCATTTGGATTTTGGTTTGACGAGATCTCAGCCGTCTATCGGAGATCACGGGATAAGCTCCCCACCGTTCGATCTCGTTAACTGAGATCAAACGGCGGGATTTGATCCCCGCCGTCAGATGGCCTAGGCGCTCGATCGGACGGTTGTGGGTTTGTGCTGAGCTGTTTAAGTGGAAACCGCGTGATCGAACACCGTGCCGCGCCGCCGTCTGCGTGGATGGCTGTCGTTCCGCCACATGGCATTTCTGCCGCCAAACGCTAGGATTGATTTAATTTTTTTTTTTAAATCCTTTTTAGTAAAAAAATATATAAAATTAATTTTAAATTATAAATAATATATATTTATTTTTTTTTTAATGTTTCCAGAAAATTAAATTATTTTTTTTTAATTTTAATTTAAAATTAGAATTAATCTGAAATATTAATTATATTTTAAATATTTGATTATTTTTAGATTAATAATAAATTAACATTTATTAAATATCAACTTTAACTCAAACCATTTCAAGAAGTTAAAATTTAATTTTATTTTAATATAATCAGAAAATATCTTTATTTAAATACCTAGTTTTAAAATAAAGTAAATTTTGATTTCAAAGTTCAGTGGATCTCTCAATTAAAAAAAAATTATTTTTATAATCTTTTGATCATTCTTTTTTTTTTTTAAATATATATATGCATATATGGGTATATATATATTAGTATATATATACTTATGTACTTTAAACTCTATTTTAAATATATGTATATGTATTTGAATTTTGAAATTTTGAGGGATCCCTTTGATGTTTTAATTATAGATTAAATGTTTGAATAGAAATCATTGGGGGAATGATTAGTGAATGATTATATTCTAATTATTCACTAATCAAAAATTTGTCATTTTTAATTAATGTCAACCTTTGCATGTTTAGGTTGTGCACACACCACTTAGATTTAAGCTCTCCTAGATTTAGGATTTGTTTGGTATGATTACATGCTATGGATGTTAGTTTAAAGGGTTAGTGAGAACAATTGATTCAAACCTATAACTTAGGGACATTAAGGACAATAATTAAGGACATGTTTAGAAAACTTAGAGAAATTCTAGAAATTAGGATACATATCCTTTTTAACTCAAAACTTTGAACACTTGAACTTAGTGACATGTCCAACCCATATAAAAAGTTTCACTGGATTTAGAAGTCATTAAGACCCCTAATCAATTTTCCTAAGTTTAAGCCTTAATTAAGCCATTAAACCTTCCAGAAAATATAATAAATCAAATATAAACCCAAAAATTATGTTTAACCCCTCTAACTGACCAGTTTTGAATTCTCAACCAATGAAAATTAAAACCAAAATTATTCAACAGCAAATTAAACCTTAACTTAATTTTAAGTAAAATTGAATGTTTAATTAATATAATTAATTAATAATTATTAAAAATTCCAAAAATTTCCAAAACACTTGGGAATCTCTCCTTAGGTCATTCCTGACCTTTGGAGCTGGTTTCAAGGAGTTGGGATCTCATTTGGAGCAAAATCACAAAAAGGCCCTTTAATTAAAGAGTTTTAAAAATTCATTAAATAGTCAAGATTTGTAATATTCATAACTAATTCCAGAAAAATCCAAATTGAACAAACTCACTTGCATTCAACTCATAATAATGTCTAATATTTATTAAAAATATTAAATTCCAGAAATTTGTAATATTTCAAAAAGTCAACAAATTGGTCAAACCGTAGTTAAAATCTAGTGCAAAACTTCAAACCTTTGTAATAAAATGTCGAAAAATACAGTTTCAACGTACTTACCTTCTAACTGATCGTAGTAAGGTATAGTATTTTAATAAAATATAAACATTCCAGAATTTGAACTTAATCAAAAAGTCAATTTTCAACCCCTTAATTAAATGATTAAAATATTCAAAAAATTCATAAAATTCAAAATTATTCCAAAACTCCAGAAAACATTAGCTTAATGTTTAAAACATTCAATAAACATTTTAAAACATAACAACCATCCTAAAGATGAAGTTTATTGGTTGGACTACTCCGGGCTGCGGGGCTAAGTGTCCTAAGGAGGCTGGTTCCTCGAGCCTGGTGGCACAACGCCACGAATGGATTGTAAGGGGTGTTAAACCTTAAAATAAATTAATCATTAATTATTTAACCTTTTAAAATCTTTAATGTAATTACATTAATTTGGTTTATCGGCTGGACTACTCCGGGCTGCGGGGCTAAGTGTCCTAAGGAGGCTGGTTCCTCGAGCCTGGTGGCACAACGCCACGAATCAGTTAATGGCAAACTTAAATTAATCAAACCTTTAAAAATCAGCAATCAAACTTTTTTTAATAAAATACATTAACTTTTCAGCCCTTAAAATCAACAATCAAACCTTGAGCAACTTTAATCTAATGATCCTATTTAGGACATATCAAAACCACACGACCTACCTCACACACTGTAGATGGTTTGCTAGGACAACCGACTCTAGTTTTAGGCTAGGCCGGTGTTTACTTTTCCGCTGTGTGCCGGGTTTTCGAGTTTTCATTGCATGTTGTTTGCTAGTTTAGACTTGATGTGTTTATTTACTTATCTGCTTACTGTACTTTGCACTGTGGTTTGATTGTGCGTTAGATTTACCCCTAGGTTAGGGACGAATTACACTTGTGCAATCTTATGCAGGTGGCCATGCTCATACAAGGAGCTGAAATTAAAGGAGGCAGTTAATAAAAAAATTTATATACTCTTTGCACAGGTACCTGCCACGCTTAAGACCCCCTTTGATTAAAAAGAGCATGGCCAAGTATGGCTAAAAAAAAAATGCATTTCAAATTTTTATATTATAACTACTTGGGAATGAATATACAACTGTTGATTATTAGGATAACCTTGCAGGATCGAGTCTAGATTTTCTTATTTCTCTCAATGTAAATTTAATTCAGTCAAGGTTGTATTTATTTAAAATGATTTGAGATTGGGATATAAATATCCAATTTGAGCTCCAAAGAGGTGAAGACATCCCTAAAGGGGAGAGTCTTCTTCCATTTGGAATTTAAATTAGGATGCTTTGCAAATATCCAAAGAGGAAAGATAACACCCCGATCAAGGGGGAGTTTCTTTCCATTTGGATATCCTGAACCGACGAATCGAGATGTTCGTGAGAAGATGAAGGATTGGACAACGAGAAGAATCCCAAGTCTCAAAATCATTTAATTTGGGATTAGAAATCCGGGTTGTAGTCAGTGGTGCCCGGCCACTTTACTTTACTGTCATTTCTATGATGTAATAATAAGTGGCACTTGCCATATGGACATTCAATTTGATATATTTAATGTAGTTGATTTATTTAATTTGATTGTGCATTAGAACTCATGTTTTTCTAGTCTTTTTATTTGCATGTCGTATTTGGATTGACCTGGAATGCGAATTTAGGCTCTTAGGGGTCTGTCAAAAAATTCTTCTACTTCAATTAAATAAAAATTTTAAGATAAGATAGCAACTCTAAACGGTCCTAAGAAGTAAGCTCGGACTCGCCGAGGGTTTTCCATGCATACATATTGTACTTTCTCAACCTTGTTAGGCATCTCCCCGCCTGCGGGTTCTGGCAGGCCACCTGACCTATGAGGGTGCCGATCTGTCAAGGGGATGTTATGCAATCTCTAGGATAAAACCTATTTTCTAAGCCAAAGATTTTTAAACTGCTACATACTAATTCTGCATTCAATCGAGTCAATTAGCATGCATCGCATTAGTAACAAATTTAAAAGAGTCTAATATTTAATTGCATCTACTTAAGCATCAAACCCAACATAAGTTAAAGGGGCCAATTAGGATCCACTCTAGATGTCGGCCCCGCTCTCAAAAACTTTTCTTAAACAACGTCCCTATCACTCAACATTAAAAGACCGGACACATGTTTTTAAAGCGTTTAGGTGGTTTAGCTGGCTCCCCAATCCAGGCCGGGGTAAGACCAGATCTGCATTGCATTAGCTAGGTTCGGGTCGCTTTTTAGTACCCAATTTAGACTTAGGTTCTGAGGCAAGCTCGGGCCATAAGACCTCAACTTCTGGGAATCGAATCCCAAATATCTAATAAAATTGATCACTTGAACCTTAAATCACTTTCAATTAAATTCGAACCCAACCCTTAGGATAGGCTGGAGTGTTTTCTGAATTATTTCAGAATCTTATAAAAACATTCCCTACTCCTCTTCCTTTGACTCCAGAAATAACTATTCAACGTCGATCCAATCCCGATTGAAAATTTCAACCCTCAATCTCCTTTGATATCGATCTTTGAAAATCTTAAATAAAATTTACACCGCTATTTTAATCGAGAGTATTCGTAGGAAATCTTCTTTTCCTACGATGTAATTAACTACGAGGGCTTGTGCTCGTAGGAGATTTAGAAACCCAGACCAAATTTTCAAAATTAATTTTTCAAAACTTTAATTGATTCTCTTTGGAAATTCAAACAAAAATGGCGATCGTTATCGTCATATTCAAAATTTTGGTAATAAGTAATATCATCTTTCTTCGGGAAGATGTATTATTTTATTATCATTATTTTGATTATGAAATTAACGATCTTTTATCTGAATTATTATAGTTAAACAATTGATTGAACGTCATTTTGATCTTTCGAGATTATATATGTTCCCCCTTGAGTTTGACTACGATAATCTGGATAATTTTAAAGTTTTGAAATTTGAACCAATTAGTGAATGATATTCTCTCTATTTGAGATGATATATCGTTCCTAAAGTTGTGTTCGATTTCAAAACAAAAATTCAAGATTAAATCTCTCCCAAAGATAATTAATACTTTTTCAAAACAAAATATATATATTTTTTTTAATCAAAACAAATAAATAGTTTGATCACTTGATGAGGAAGCTAACAATTTAATAAGAATTAAAATAATGATGATGAAATTCTAATTAACACAACAGAATATAATCTCATATTTTCATCAAGCATTTATCATGAATATTAAGTATGAAAATTAAAGTGCTGAAAATGAAATATACACCAAAAAATGTATAGTGGTTTGGTCAACCTTGATCTACATCCATGCCCTGAAGTCCCCTGCTCCAAAAATTGCACTAATAAAAAGTGACTCTCATTTTGGTGCCATAATAAGGCAGAGAAGCCTTTACAGGCTCACTTTTACCAAACCTGAAGTGGTGGAATGCTGGAAGCTATGTTACCTCGCTTAGTGATGGCAGCAAATCTTAAATCATTTATTTCCTCTTAAAGAAGATAGAGAACCCGAATCCTTTTTCTCTCTCATAGAGATGGCAGAGAATCATAATTATTTCATAGATAGAACCTCAAATCCTTTTTCTCACCTGGAGAAGGCAAAGTATCTTGGGGACTTGACTGAGAAGCCTCTCTCTCAAGAGAGCCTTTAAGAACTCAGCAAGGCCATAGGAGGAGCAAGGGTCTAGCTAGCCCGGAGCAACCGTGTGATCCTCTCTCACTTCTCCCTCATAAATAACCTCACCTTTTTCTTCCTCTTAAACCTTAGTTTTCTTTCAAAAGCTTCTCTCTCAGAGTACCTTCAGCAGACACACAATCGTCTCTTATTTCAAAGAGATTATCATAACATTACTTAAGTATTAAGCTTTAAGAAACCCTAAAAATTAAAGTTGGTTGTCAATGTTCGTACAATATGATTGGACTTTATACAATATGATCAATTCAAAAACTAGGCCCATCTAGTACAATGCAAACACTTGTTCAGACAAACTGTTTAACTTTTCAAACAAATTGTATGGTACGATCCAAAGATCATCCAGTACGATCTATTAGCTTTCTCTCTATTCATACTAGACAATTCCTAGGACAATTAGAAATTATCTCTATCAGTTGTCGCATACTGATATCATATTATAGAACTTTTAAGTGATTTCAAGTAGGTCATCCAGTATGATATGAATATCATATAATATGATTAGTCCAAAAATTATTATTTTATTTGGTACTCTCTTTTGGGATGATCAAATTTTGTCTATGCCAATCATATGGCATGATTAAGATCATACAATATGATCTGTTATCATTAATTAAATTATGATTTGATTGACTAATTATGAGGGTTAATTTAAGTAAGATTTCAAATTTTTGTATAATACAAATCAGATGTATAGTACAATTAGTTCAAAAATTAAATTTTGAATATCTTACTTAATTTATATAGTGACTAGGGTTTTTAGATTTTAATAAATCATATAGTTCAATCCAAATAGTAAAGTATATTTAATTCATAGAAACTAATTATTCAATTAGTCATTAAGCCCATTCTTTATATAATGATCGTGTAGTATAATTGTAAGTCGTACAGTACAATTAGTATAAAAAATTTTAACTTTAAAATTTTCTCACTCCCACTGTGTGTGTGTATTCATGGTTACCCATTATATACACTCTTATCTTACCAGACCTAAGAAATAGAAAATAAAGAAAAATAAAAGTATAGACTTTGTTTAAATGACATTCCTATTCTATCCATTTTTTAGCTTTTAGTAGCCTTGAGCAATGTATGTCTTGCCTATAATGTTAGTGGTCACATACAAAAGAAATATCTAAAATATTTAATGAGAAAAGTAATAATTCAATCAATAATATTTGTCATCATCAAAATCATAGACTAGAGATCCTATACTGCAATAATATTTCCCTTTTTGATGATGACAAATAACGTTGATTGATATGAAAAATAAAAATTCTTTTCTCTTAAGCTCCCCCTCACTAGGTGATAGATTTAAAAATTAGGGGTTGTATTTTTTTAATGAAATACAAAGAAAATAAGATAACATAAAATAAAATAAAACATACACAATATTATATTAAACTGAAACATACAACAAAACATATATTTTCTCCCCCTTTTGACATCACCAAAAAGAGGAGTAACACGAAACAAAGTAAAAATTACAAGAAATAAAAAAGTAAAATGTAACAAACAAACACTAGAAATAAGATGGATCTTGATTAGGAGGTGGTAATGGTTGTTATTGAAAGTATTTATGGATGGAGGTGAAATGATCTTCAATTTGGTAAAAGTTTTCTCCAAACCATTCCATGTCTTCCTCATGCTATTGTTATTGTTGGATATGATAGTCCAATCGAGTTTCTAATCGCACGAGCTACTAAATTATGTCATCTTGAGGGCAGGCAGGTGCAGGTGGTGGTATTATTGGAAGTGCAGGTCTACCTGTAAGAGTAGCTTTCCCTTTTTTCAGCAAAATTGGGCTTGTCATGCTCATGCCTCCGATGGAGAAGAATACGGAATGAGGCATCAGTATAAAAAAATGGGAAGATTACCGAGAGGAGCAGGGTAGTTGATTTGGTACTTTATGTCTAAGATATACCCTATGACATATCCTAATGCGACATTTTTCTTTTTTATGCTATTGGGATGTCGAATAGGAGTCATTATTTTTGGATATAATTAATAATCATATGTACTTTATCAAATTGGGTATTCAATATTTTTAGGTAGGTGACTATGGAAATAAGTGGGGTTATGTTGACATGATCTCCAGCTTTGGATATAATTAAGGTTCTAAGAATATGTTGTATAATCTGGGCATTCTAATTTAGGGTGTGGACTAAGGGTTGATGTTAATTTATGGCCACATTATGAATAGTCAAGTTTACAGAACTCAAGTCAAAATTAGTTGTAGAGATTAGGGATTATGGATGAGGTCCTTCAATGGAAAGATTGATATGCTCCCCTAAATCTTCCTTAGTAACCCTTATGGGTTGTCAACAAACATATCAAGTCATGGTAAAAGTTTCCATATTGAGCCTAAGGTTGGCTAAGAATTCATAAAGTAGTTTAAAATTGAAAGGAAAGGCTAGTGTGAGAACGAATTGGAGAGTGGTAGAGGCAAAGAGGTTCATCACCTCGAAATTGAGAGCTAGTTGATATAACATCCTGGATGGGGTGATTTGAGCATCCTTGAACTTGTATTAGACATCTTCATCTCTCACACATAAAAAATGATCATCAAAGTGATGAGAGGTAGAGGAGCTTCCTTGGGCCATTATACCGCATTTACTTCCACCATCTATTAAATAGTTTAGATTAGAGAGGCCAGGAGTTTGATGGAAGGATAAGTTGATTGATTAAAACCTTTGAAAAACTCTTTAATTTATATATTTCTATAAATCATATAGTACGATGTCATATCATACAGTACAATCAGATGAGTTAAATCATCCAGTCGACTTATCAAATAAGGGTGGTCAAATTATACAGCATGAATGATATTCGTACTGGACGATCTTAAGGAATTATGTTTGTCCTGAGGAGTCTTTTGAACAACTTTTGATTGAATTCATCGTACAATATGAACAGGTGTTCGTATATTATGAATATTAATTATGATCTTATTAAACATATTAAAATTTTCATAACAAATTCTAACACATGTATCATATAGTATGAATGGGGTTTCATATAGTATGAAATGCATTAATGATTGCATTAATGATCGTACCGATCGTATTGCATTTGTCCCAAAAGATTCTCACACATGTTTCGTACAATGAAAAGGGTATTTTGTATAGTATGATGACAAAAAATAAACTCATGCTAACTTTTGATTTGGCTAATGGCTCTGATTTGTGAATAAGTGAACAAATCGTAAAGTACGAAAGAGGATTGTATAGTACATTAAAAAATTTTAGTTTTCAATTTTTTTTTAATCTAGTGAAGAGTGTGTGTGTGATGATCAGAAAAAACCTTTTTTAAGCAAAAATTAAAAAATATAATAGTACATGAATCAACAAACACCAAATAAAAATAACACATATAATGTAACACATACAAAATTTTGATTTCAAATGATAACATAGTTTGATCCATCCTGAGTTTAAGCATGAATGTCTATAACACCTAATCTAGTGCTCAAGTTGACATCAGTAAGAAGTTGAGTAAATATACTTGCCAATTGATTTTCAATAGCTTCATGATGTAGATCTATATCCCCTTTTGTTACATTGTCTCTAATGAAATGGTGACTAATATCAATGTGGTTTATTCTTACATGTTGGATAATATTTTTTTTATAGTGTTATCACACAAGATTTGAATGGTTCCAACAGCTAGTCTAAGATTTAAGTATTTTTGTTTAAGATATAAGACTTATGCAACGTAACTCCCTATAATTATATATTCAGCTTTAGCTGTAGATAAGGCTACAGACTTTTATTTTCTACTGGAATAAGAAACTAAAGATTGTCCTATAAATTGGCAGGTTCCAAAAGTACTTTTTCTATCAACCCTACATCCTATAAAGTCTTAGTCATAGTATCCTATGATTTCAAAGGAATTACTATATCTAGAATAGCATATTCCTAAGTTTTGGGTTCCTTAGATATATCTACAGATTCTCTTAATAATAGTCAGGTGAGGTTCTTTTGAATTATCCTAAAATCTAGCATAAAGAAAAATACTAAACATGATATCAGGTTTAATAGTAGTTAAGTAAAGAAGTGATCCAATTATTCCTTTATATTTATTATGATCTACTAACATTCTATTTGGATCCTTATCTAACTGTATGGTGGAGCTAATGGGAGTGTTTATTTCCTTAGCATTATCCATTTCATATTTCTTAAGAATGTCCTTTATATATTTATATTGGCTAAGGAATGTTCCATCATCCATTTTCTTTACACTAAATAGAAGAAAATAGTTCAGCTTTCTCATCATACTCATCTCAAATTTCCCACTCATATTTTTTTGAGAATTTATCACAAAGATTTTTATTTGTATATCTAAGCAGTATATCATCAATATAGATTTATACTATGGGTCTTTTCTTTCTTTCTTTAGAAAGAGGGTGGTGTCTACACAACCCTTAATAAAGGCTCTATCTAGAAGGAATATACTTGGCCTTTCATACTAGGCTCTAAGTGCTTGCTTCAATCCATACAATACATTTTTTAGTTTGAATGCATAATTTAAGAATTTTAAGTTCATAAAACTTTGGGGTTATTGAACATATACATCCTCTTTGATTATCACATATAAGAAAGCACTCTTAACAACCAGTTGATATAGATTAAATCCTTTAAAGCAAGTAAAGGTTAGGGGCACCCTAATGACTTCTAGTCTAACTATAGGGGAAAAAGTTTCTTAAAAATTAATCACTTCAATTTGATTTTACCCCTTAGCCACTAATCTAGCCTTATTCCTCACTACTATTCCAGATTCATTCATTTTATTTTTGAACTCCCACTTTGTTCCAATAATACTCTAGTCCTAAGTATTTTGAGTAACTCCCATTTATCATGTATAACAAATTGATTCAATTCATCTTATATTGCTAGGATCCATAATTCATTAGATAAAGCATGATCTAAGTTGGTGGGTTCTATCCAACCTCCTTCCTAAGTTCTTTCCTAATTCTAACACCTTCAAATGGGTCTCCTAAGATTAGTTGTTTAGGATGACTAGAAGAATATCTCCAATCTCTAGGAAAATGCTCATGAGGTTCTTCTCCATTTCCTATAATAATAGCTTCTACCCCTTGAATGAACTCTAATTCTTCTTTAGGTTGAGATTTAGAAGCCCTATTTGATTCATCAAAGACAACATGGGTAGTTTCCTCAACTACTAAGGTCCTCTTATTGATGATTATATAGGCATATCCTATAGATGAATAACCTAAGAAGACTCCATCATATTTTGGATCAAATTTTTCTATGGATGATTTTACATTGATTAAGATAAAGCATTTCCATTTAAAGACATATAAGTGGGAGATATTGGGTGTCCTACCCTTAAGGAGTCTTATTCAGCTTGGATCTAACATTCACCCAATTCAAAATATAATAAGTAGTAATCACTGCTTCTACCCAAAAGTATCTAGGGAGAGTTTATTCAGCTAGCATTTCCTTAGTAGATTCTACTAATGTTCTATTTTTCCTCTCAGCTATTCCATTATACTGAGGGGCCTTAGGGGCAAAAGATGTTATATTATATACATATATCTTTACAGATGGATTCAACCCTTTCATTTTCGAATTCTCCACCAAGATTACTATGAATGATTAAAATTTCACATCCTAATTTTCTTTGAATCAAAGTGGAGAAAGTTTTAAATTCCTCAAATAATCACTTTTATGTGTTAGGAATCTAATCCAAGTAAAGCTAGAGTAGTCATTTGCTATTACAAATCCATATGTCTTCCCTACTAGGTTGGTTATACTATATAACAGGTCAAAATAGGTTCATGTGAAGCATTTCTAGTGGCCTAGAGATATTGATGTCCTTAATTGAATGAAATGAAGACTTGACTTATTTTCTTAGTTGGCAAGCATCACATATGAGATTCTTAGTGGTGTCTAACTTAGGTATGCCTCTAACTAGGACTTTTTGGGATTTTTGGGTAATCTTCCTAAGTATTTTCATGTTTGCATGGCATAGTCTCCTATGCCATAGCCAAAAATTATCATTAATTATTTTCAAACATATAGAATTTGAATTTTTAATGTAGTTCAAGTTTAACATGTAAATTTTATTCATTTTTTATCCTTCTAACAAAAGTTTTTCATTTAAACTACTCATACATTTTTCAGAAAGAAATTTAATGTCAAGACTTTTATTGTACAGTTGACTAATGCTTAGTAAGTTATGCTTTAACCCATCAACTAATAAATCATTTTTAATAGTTTTTCATTTAAATTAATTATACAATTTTCAGAAAGAAATTTAATGTCAAGACTTTTATCGTACAGTTGACTAATACTCAGTAAGTTATGTTTTAACCCATCAACAAGTAAATCATTTTCAATAATAAAGTTTTTAGCATTATCGATTATACCTTAGCCAACCACTTTCCTAGTGGTATTATCTCATAGTGTCACCTTGCCTCCTGATATAGCCTCCATTGTGATGAACTATTTTATATCACTAGTCATGTGCTTTGAGCATCCACTGTATAGGTACCGCAAGCTCTCATTAGGCCTTTTGTGAGAGCAACTCTGCATAATAATTCAAAGGTTAGATTTGGGAACCCAAGTGAGTTTGGGCTTCACCTTTGACTTGAATAAATGGGATGAATATAGCTATGATGTGATGAATACAATTTTGGCCTCCACACTAGATGTGTCCTACATTGGATTATACAAGTGTGGGCTATATAACCTACTATGCCATAAGAGTAACACCTAACATTAGGAAATGGATTTACAACCTATGTGGCTCATGCTGCCACTTCATATGCTTATGTGATGCATATTGTGTTGAGGATTTATGAAATTGTTATAAGATAGGAGGTGGTTTGTTATTCTCAAGTGCAGTTAGGTTAAATTCTAAGAATTTGTTCGCACTTTCATTGGATATTTCAATTTTTAATGTATGCTCCCTACTATATATTTCTAATATGCATGCTTCTAATCTTTTGTATGCTTGCTCTAGTTCAACATGCAATGTTTTTAAGGATTTGTGTGCACTAGTTAAGTCGATATACTTTCATATTTAAGGCATCATACTCATCAACAAAGGTCATGTGATCATTATCTAAATTAGAATGCTTGGTAATTAAACTAGTATGCTCTTTTTATAAAGTTGACAATTTATTATTAAGACTAGCAAGCATCTTTTTCAGTTTCCTTTACAAATCAAGAATATTTTCAAAAATAATGAGTAATTCATCATAAGAAAGTTTACATTCCTCATCTTAATCTGATTGATCAAGATTATTGTTATTTATAAGATATAAGTTTGTTACCTCCTCATCTGCTTTCGATTCTGAAGATTTTGAGGTGGAGTCAACCCAGAAAGCTTTTTGTGTCTTTTGCTTTCCCCTTTTAAACTTTGGCTTCTCTTCACCCTTCTCCTTCATCGGGTGAGTCTTCAAGTTGGGACAGTCAATTCGGAGGTGGCCTGGTTTCTTACATTTAAAGCAAAAATATTCAGAGGAAACTTTAATATTTTTGTTGCTTTTACCTTTACTTCAATGCTTTTGATGACGCCTCTGTTTCTTTTTCAAAAAGCTCTTAAACTGTCATGTCATTAAGGTGATGTCATCATCCTTCTTTGTTGCAGAACTGTTACTATTAGAATCATTTATTTTTAGTGTTATAATTCTCTCGTTCTTCTTCTCTCCTATATCACTTTTTCTTTGACTCGCTCTTTGCTCATAGGCAATGAGTGATCCAAGCAAGTTATCCATTGAGTAAATATTCAAGACTTAAGATTCAGTAATTGTAGTTATCTTTACATCATATAAATTAGGTAGACAACATAGAATCTTATTAACTTTTTCAGAATTTGTGAGTTCTCTACCTAACGTATGCAGTGATGTCACTATTTATATAAACCTAGCATACATTCTAGAAATTGATTCATTAGGTTTCATGCAAAATAGTTCGTAGTCATGAAGCAGGATATTGAACCTAGACTATTTTACTTCAGAAGTTCCTTTGTAGGCTATGCATAGTTTATCTCAAATATCTTTTCTGGTGGTACAAGTGGATGCACGCATATAATCTTTAGATTTCAATGCACAGAATAAATAGTTTAAACATTTTGCATTTAGTTGGGCTAAATCCTTAGCCTCATTACTCCATTTATTAAATAAGAGTTCAGTTTTGATGTCATTCACAAGATGAAAAGGTGCAGAATATCCTTCTTGAACTAATATTCATATGTGATAATCTATACACTATAAGAAAGTAAACATGCTACCTTTCCAAAAGTTAAAAGGTATATTGTCAAATAAAGGTGGGCTGGTTATTGAATAACCATCCTCTATATTATGATTACTAAAATGAACCATTGATCATTTTTCAAAAGTTTTCTAAAACCTTATTTTTGAAACCCGCTTTAATACTACTTGAAAGTTCTAAAAGATTATTAAACCTCATAGAAATAGCCCGAGGCTCACTAAAAGGAGGGTGAATTGATAGTTTAAAAAATCATAAGCAGGAATTCTACTCTTTTTATAAATTTTTAAAAACCTTGAAATAAAAAGTTTAATCACCCAATGCAGAAGCTAACAATTTAACAACAATTAAAATACTGATGCTGAAATTCTAATTAACATAATAGAACATTAATCTTAGATTTTCACTGCGTAGTTATCACAAAAATTAAGTGCAAAAAGTAAAGTACTGAAAATGAAAAGAACACCAAAAATTTTATAGTGGTTTGATCAACCTTGACCAACATCCACTTCCCAGAGTCCTCTACTCTAAGAATTGCACAAAAAGGTGAGTCTTCTTTTGCTCCCATAGTAAGGTGGAGAATCCTTTACAGACTCACTTTCACCAAACCTAATGCGATAGAGTGCTGGAAGCTATATAACCTCCCCTGGTGATGGTAGCAAACCTTGAATCATTTTTCTCCCTCCTAAAGATGGTAGTAAACCTCAAATCCTTTTTCTCTCTACTGGATATGGCAGAGAACTGGAATTCTTTCATAGGTAGAGAATCTCAAATAATTTTTCTTCCTCCTAGAGAAGATAGAGTACCTCAAGGACTTCACTTAGAAAGCATCTCTCCTAAGAGAGCTTTCAAGAACTCAGAAAGGCCATAAGAAGAGCAAGAGTGTAGCTAGCCTGGAGCAACCGTGTGATTACCTCACACTCCATCTCCATCACAAACAACCTCAACTTCTCCATCCTTTCAAACCCTAGATTTTTTTCAAAAGCTTCTCTCTTATAGTACCTTCAATAGTCACACAATCCTCTCTTATTTCAAAGAGATTCTCAAAATATTGCTTGAGTATTGGGCTTCAAGAAACTCTAAAAATTCAAGTTGGCTGTCACTATTCATATAGTATGATTATACTTCATCTAATATAATCAATTCAAAAACTAGACCCTTCAAGTATGATATATATATTTATTCAAACGAATGTTTAACTTTTTGAATAAATGGTATAGTACAATCAATTAGCTTTCTTCTTATTCGTATAGGACGATTCCCAAGATGATTACAAATAGGTCATCCAATATGATATGAATATCTTGTAGTACAATTAGTTTAAAAATTATGGTTTTGTTGGTATGATCTTTGGGACAACCAAATTTCATCTTTGTCAATCATACGGTAAGATCAATATCATATAATATGATTTTCTATCATTAATTAAACCATGATTTAATTTACTAATTAATGAGGTTAATTTAAGCAAGATTTAAAATTTTTATACAGTATGAATCAAGTTATATATTATAATTAGTTCAAAAATCAAATTTTAAATATCTTACCTAATTTATCTGGCAGCTAAGGTTTTTAGATCATAATAAATCGTATAGCACGATCCAGATCAAATAGTATGATTAGTTCACAGAAACTAATTATTCAATTAGCTGCTAAGCCCAATCTTTTAATAATGATTATATAGTATGATTATAAGTCGTATAGTATGGTTAGTGCAAAAAATTTTAATTTCAAAATTTTTTTCACTCCACCATTGTGTATGTTCATGGTCACCCAATTGCATACACTTTTATATGGATAGACTCAAGAAATAAAAAATAATAAAAAAATAAAAGTACAAACTTTATTTACTTGACATTCATATTCTATCCATTCTTAAGCTTTCAGTAACCTTGAGCGGTGTATGTCGTGCCTACAATGTTAGTGCTCAAAGATAAAAAATATCTAAAATATTCAATGAGAAAAGTAATAATTCAATCAATAATATTTGTCATCATCAAAATCACAGAATAGGGATCTTGGACTGCAACAGTTTTCTCCAATCTCTCCCACTCTCCCCCTCAAACTATTGTATGAGACTCTATAGAATCTTATGTGAACTTAGGGTAAAATTCTTAGAAAATTCCTTTCTTTTTTTTCTCTCTCTCTCCCTCTCTTTCTATCTCTCTCTCTATCACTAAGTATTTATATTATGGATTTAAAATAAACCCTAAAATATTGAATAAGTAAATATGATACATTGATTATATAGTTGACTCCTAACTTTTGGTCTGTGTCGAGCACAGCAGTCGGCACTGAGAATTTTTATTGCGTCCGGCATCCGGACGTAGCTTTACATTCGGACTGAAATTACTAGATGGACAAGAGGGGGTGAATTGTGAAAACTTTTTGAAAATAATTAAAACCTAAGCAGGAGTTCTAAATCTTTTTGTTATTTTTCAGAAATTTTACCATGAAAATTTAAACAAGTTTTCTTTCACAATTTTTCCCAAGCAAATATTGAAAAATAAAATGCACGCAGTAATGAAAAAACAGTAAGGAAAAAATACACCAAGATTTTTATAGTGGTTTGGTCAAAATATGACCTACGTCCACTCCCCGGAGTCCTCCGCTCCGATATTTTCACTACCAACTATAGTTCTCCTTTTGCCCCCCTCGGCAAGGCGGAGAAGCCTTTACAAACCTCTCTTTCACAAACCCGGCGTGGCGGAGTGCCAAACTCTGTTTTCACCCTCCTGGCGACGGTAGAGATCCTTCTCATTTTTCTCCCTCCTGGAGAAGGTAGAGTACCTCGAGGTCACGGATGTAGACGAGCCTTTCCCTTGGAGATCCTCCCTCAAATTCTTCTAGGGCCATAGGAGGAGCAAGATGCAGCAAGTTCGGAGCAACCGTGTGATCTCCCTCACACCTCTTCTCCCTCACAACGCTCACCTTCTCCTTCCTCTCTCAAACCCTAAAGAACTTCTCTAGAGCTCTCTCCCTTGGAATCCCTCTCTAACAACGTTCTCCTCTCTCATACACACTCTGAAAAATTACAATTTTGATACATAAAAATGGGCTCCAAAAACCCTGAAATCTCAAAGTAGCCGTTACTATCGTACAGTACGGTTCTACAATCGTACAGTTCGATCTTCATAAATAGACTTCATCCTGGTACGAAGTGGTACAAACAGTACAAAAATGTTCGTACAATATGATACTAAATCGTACGGTACGATACATGACAACACAGTTCGTACAAGACGATAGTCGGGACAATCAAGCATCGTCTCTGTTCATCGTATGGTACGATGTACATCGTACGGTACGATGAGACAAAAAATAACTGATCGTCCGTGACGATATTCGGGACGATTATAATTCGTCTCTGTTCATCGTATTGTACGAAGGGCTTCGTACAGTACGATGTCCAAATTATTATCAGTCCCGAATTTGTTGCACTAATCACGGATTAAATTAAGTAAGAATTTAAAATTAATCGTACAGTACGAACGTGTTCATACTGTACAAACGGCATAAAATAACTTAAGTTAAACGACGGCTAGGGTTTTGAATTTGAACATATCGTACAGTACGATATAATGTCGTACGGTACGATCTATTCACAGAATTGTACTACAACCCTCTGATCGTACGGTACGAATTATCATCGTACAGTACGATCTCCAAAGAAGAAATTCTATTGCATTCTACATTTAAAATCTCTCCCCCTGTGTGTGTGCATGGTTGCTCGAGCTTTTATGCATTTTGTGGCCAGACTCAAGAAAATAAAAATGAAAAAAAAAATACATTGCAGACTCTTACTCCTAATCTACCCATTCTTAAGTCTTCCTGTCGTCTTGAGTAGCTTTTGATCTTTCCTGAAATGTTAGTACTCACGGACAATAGCAAATAATATTCAATGAATCCCAACATAATTCAAACGACATTATTTGTCATCATCAAAATCTCAAACTCGGGGTCATGGGTTGTAACAATCTCCCCCTTTTTGATGATGTCAAATAATTTGTTGTAAGCAAGTGTTAAAGGCATTTTTTTTTAATTTAAACAAAAGAACAAGAGGAAAAGAAATAAAATAGAATGCAGTACGAAAGAAAAAATTATGCATTTAACCATAGAAATAAAATACAACAACCTTCTCCCCCTTTCGACAGCACCAAAAAGAGGAGCAAACACTAAAAAAAAAAACAACTACTACAATACAAAGATAATTTATAGTGGAGGATCCTGATCAGTAGGTGGTGGAGGTGGGTGTGGTTGGAAGTACTGAAAGAGAGTGTCAAAGCGCTGATCAATAGCAGTAAAGCGTTCTCCAAACCATTGCATATATGTCTCGTGTTGCTGATGTTGTTCTTGAATGTGTGTATCGAGACGAGTTTGAAGTTGGTCGAACCGTTTGACCAAATCATCTTGTGCTGGTGCAGGTGCTCGGGGTGGTGCATGTCGTCGTGGACATGCTGGAGCTGCGGCTGGGGCATCTTCTCCTTCTTCTTCGTCAAAAATAGGTTTGTTTGGCTCGTGTCCCCGATGGAAAAGAATACGAAAAGAGGCATCCGTATAAAAAATAGGAAGATTGTCGGGTTCACCAGGATAGGTCAATTGATATTTATTTTGGAGAATATATCCTATAAGGTGGCCAAGAGCTATATTTTGTTTTCGGCAAGTGGTAGGGAGACGAACAAAGGTCATATGGCGAATGTAGTCAACAATTAAATCGACCTCGTCGAATTTGGTGTTGGACATGATGAGATAGGTAGCGACAGATAAAACAGGGGTCATGTTGATTCGGTCGCCAGCTTTGGGTATTATGGAGGTTCGAAGGACATGTTGAAAAATTCTGGCATTTCGATTTAGTGATTGGACGAGGAGCTGGTGTTGATAGAAAGTGGCGTTCCTAAGGACTCGATTAACATCGCTCCAATCAAAGTCATTTGTGAGGAAGGAACGGACCCTAAGACCTTTAGTAGATAGCCCAATATATTGGGCGATGTCGGCTCTGGTGATTTCTACATTTTAACGATAAACAAAGGAGTGGAAAGTTGTGTTGTCGACAGTGTAGGTGAGATTTTCTAGAAATTCTAATAAAAGTTCGGAGTTGTAGGGAAAGGCCAGGGTGAGGAGGAACTGAAAAGTGGTGGAAGCAAAGAGGTTCAGTACCTCAAAATTCAGTGCAGACTGATTGAGCATTTTGGAAGGAGTAATTTTGCAGGCCTTATACTTATGGTAAGCTTCCTCATTTGTATATCGTATGAAATCGTATGTATATCGTACAGTACGATCGGCAATAATAACATACCAGCACGCTTAAATTTGTCCCAATCCGTTTGCTAACGTGGCACGTACAGTACGAAGAGGAGATATCGTACAGTACAAAGACCAATAATGTATCGTACAGTACGATGTTAGTCGTATAGTACGATCAACAGAGATGAAATTTACCGTTTAGGTGTGCTCTTTGTAGATTATAGTATACTGTATAGTACGATATGTGTATCGTACAGTACGATATACAGAGTCAAGTTTTGTGCTTTTTGTGTAGTGAGTGTGTGATGATCAGGAGAAGTCCCTTTTTTTCTTTTTTTTTTGTTTTTTTTTTATTTTTTTATATTATTTATTTATTTATTTATTTATGTTTTTTTATGCAGTTATATCTATGACACCTAACCTAGTCCTCAAGGTGCTAAAGATGTCGAAAACTAGAGGTTTTGTGAATATGTCAGCTAATTGATCTCCTGTAGCGATGTGATGCAATTTTATATCTCCTTTAGCAACGTGATCTCTAATGAAGTGGTGTCTTATGTCTATATGTTTTGTTCGTGATTGCTGAATTGGGTTCTTAGATATGCAAATTGCACTTGTGTTGTCACACATAATTGAAATGGTTCCTACCGGTAAGCCAAGATCAAGAATTTGTTGTTTTAGCCATAGTACTTGTGCAACACAACTTCCTACTGCAATATATTCTGCCTCGGCTGTGGAAAGTGCTACTGAGTTTTGCTTCCTACTGGACCAAGAAACTAATGATTGTCCTATGAATTGGCAGGTACCAGATGTGCTTTTTCTATCTATCCTACATCCTGCAAAGTCAGAATCTGAGTACCCTAAGATTTCAAAGGAAGTGATGTGCCTAGGATACCAAATTCCTAAGTTTTGGGTGCCTAGTAGATATCTAAGAATTCTCTTGACAGCAGTTAAGTGAGACTCTTTAGGATCAGCTTGAAAACGGGCACAGAAGCACACACTAAACATTATGTCCGGTCTACTGGCAGTCAAGTAAAGAAGGGATCAAATCATTCCTCTATATTTCTTCTGATCTACTGATTTTCCACTAGGATCTTTGTCTAATTGAATTATTGAGCTCATTGGAGTGTTCATGGGTTTAGCATTATCCATTTCATATTTTTTCAAGATATCCTTAATGTACTTTGTTTGGCTAAGAAAAGTTTCGTTATCCATTTGTTTTACACTAAATCTAAGAAAGTAATTAAGTTCTCCCATCATGCTCATTTCAAACTCATTACTCATTATTTTTGAGAATTCATCACATAACATTTTAGCTAAAGATCCAAATAGAATGTCATCCATATATATCTGAACAATGAGAACTTCTTCTTTGACCTTTTGTAAAAAGAGTGTAGTATCTACACTGCCCTTTTCAAATCCTCTATCCAATAGGAATGAGCTAAGTCTTTCATACCATGCTCTAAAAGCTTGCTTTAATCCATAAAGTGCTTTCTTCAATTTGAATACATGGTTTGGAAATTATGAACTTTTAAATCCGGGGGGTTGCTCAACATAGACATCTTCCTTAATTACCCTGTTCAGAAATGCACTCTTTACATCCATTTGATATAACTTAAAGTTCTTGAAGCAAGTAAAAGCTAATAGCACTCTTATGGCTTCTAGTCTAGCAACAGGGGCAAAGGTTTCTTCAAAGTCTATTCCCTCAATTTGGTTGTACCCCTTAGCTACTAGTCTGGCATTATTCCTTATTATTGTTCCTGAATCATTCACCTTATTCTTGAAGACCCATTTTGTTCCAACAACACTTTGTTCTTTAGGTCTCTTGACTAACTCTCAAACATCATTCCTGGTGAATTGGTTCAGTTCTTCTTGCATTGCTAGAATCCAAAATTCATCTCCTAAGGATTGATTTATATTTGTATGTTCTATCATAGAGATGAATGCTGAATGATTAACCTCCTTCCTAAGTCCATGCCTAGTTCTTACACCTTCTGAAGGGTCTCCTAAAATTAACTCTTTAGGATGACTAGAAGAATATCTCCATTCTCTAGGCAAATCTTCCTGAGGCTCTACCCTTTCTTCTAAGGTCATAGTCTCTACTCCTTGAATTGCCTCTATTTCATCATCTTCAATTTTAGATTCAGAGGGCTTATCTGATTCATCAAATACCACATGGGTGGACTCTTCTACTACTAGGGTTCTCTTATTAAAGATTCTATAGGCTTTAACTACAGAAGAATAACCTAAGAAGACACCCTCATCAGACTTGGGATCAAATTTCCTAAGGGATGTTTACCATTATTCAAGATGAAGCACTTGCGCCCAAAGACATGTAAGTGTGAAAGGTTTGGTGTCCTACCCTTAAGGAGTTCATACAGAGTTTTGTTCAGCTTAGATCTAATGTTCACCCTATTTAAAACATAACATGCTGTGTTAACTGCTTCTGCCCAAAAGTATCTAGGAAGGGTGTACTCCGCTAGCATTGCCCTAGCTGCTTCTACCAAGGTTCTATTCTTCCTTTCTGCAATACCATTTTGTGGTGGTGTTCTAGGGGCTGAGAAATTGTGTTTTATTCCTAGCTCTTGACAGAATGATTTAAATCTATTATTTTGAAATTCTCTACCATGATCGCTATGAATTATTGAGATTTCACAACCCAATTTCCGTTGAATCCATGTGGAGAAAACCTTAAATTCCTCAAAAGACTCATTTTTATATGCTAAGAATCTTACCTAAGTGAATCTAGTGAAGTCATCTACAATCACAAATCCATAATTTTTCCCATCTAGGCTGGCTGTACTAACGAGTCCAAATAAGTCCATGTGTAGGATTTTTAGTGGCCTAGCGGTGATCACATCTCTAATTGAATGAAAAGATGATTTGACTTGTTTTCCTAGTTGGCAAGCATCACATAAATGATCCTTTATGAAATCTAACTTAGGTACGCTTCTAAGTAGGTTTTTCTGAGTGATGTTTCTAAGAGTTTTCATACTAGCATGGCATAGTCTCCTATGCCATAGCCACGAGTCATCAACTATTGTTTTCAAACAAAATGAATTTGAACTATCAATGCAATCAAAGTCTAACATGTAAACATTGTTCATTCGTTTTCCTTCTAAAACTAGTTTATCATTTAAACTAATCAGGCATTTATCAGATAGAAATTTAATATCAAAACATTTGTCACACAGTTGACTAATGCTAAGTAAATTATGTTTCAAACCATCAACTAGTAAGACATTTTCAATTAAAAATTTTTTAGCATTGCCAACAATACCTGAGCCTATCACCTTCCTGGTAGTATTGTCTCCCAATGTTACTTTGCCTCCAGTTTTGTTCTCCAGTAGAGTGAACTTCTTCATGTCTCCAGTCATGTGTCATGAGCAGCCACTATCCAGGTACCACATGCTCTCACAAGGTCTTTTGTGAGAGCACCCCTACAATTTCATTCAAGGGTTAGATTTGAGAACCCAAGTGAGTTTGGGTTCCTCCTTATGCTCGTATGAATGAGATGTATGCATGTTATGCTGTGAAGGATGAAGTTTAGGTCTCCATACTAAGTGTGTCCTATGGTGCACTGTGCATGTGCAGGCTATGTGACCTAGCATGCCACAAGAGAAGCACCTAACACCAGGAAATGGGTTTACTAATCTATGTGGGTGATAGTGCCTCTTCCTAAAGTTGTGTGATGCATGCTGTGTTGGGGGTTTGCTAGGATGGTCTACTGTGGGTGATGCAATTTCTTTTTCCAGTTCTTTAATTCTTTCATTGAATATTTTATTTTGGGCTGTCAATCCAATGACTTCCCATGTCAATTTATGCTCATTGTGCTCTACTTCTAATGCAAGTTTGTCTAATCTCTTAAAAGCTTCTTCTAGTTCAATATGAGTGGTTTCAAGGATTCGTGCTCTTCAGTTAATTCAACATGCTTCTTATTTAATGCATCAGACTCATCAAGAAGCGACATGTGATCTCTATCTAAATCAGAATTTTCTTTAACTAAGTTAGCATGCTCAATTTGTAAAGAACTAAATTCAACATTAAGCTTAGCATGCATCTTTTTCAGTTTCCTATACGAGTCATGAATATTCTCAAAAATGAGCAATAATTCTTTATATGACAGTTGACATACCTCATCTTGATCTTATTGATCAAGGTTATCATTAGCCATAAGACACAAGTTTGTTACCTCCTTCTTTGCTTCTTCTTCTGACGATTCTGAGGCAGAGTCGGCCCAAAAAGCTTTTTGTGTCTTTATCTTTCCTTTCTTGTATTTGGCTTTGTCATCACCTTTCTCCTTAGCTGGTTGGCTCTTCAGATTGGGGCAATTGGCTCGAAGGTGACCTGGCTTCCTGCACTCAAAACAAATTGTATCAGATGAAACCTTATTTGACCTTGAGCTCTTACCTTTATTCCAGTTGTTCTGATGACGCTTATGTTTTCTCTTCATGAAATTTTTGAACTGTCGGGTCATCAGTGTTATCTCATCCTCTTCCTCCCCTGCAGAGCTTTCACTTTCTGAGTTGCCAGCTCTTAATGCCACCGTTCGCTCCTTTTTCTTTTCACCTGCATCACTTTGCCTTTGGCTCACTCCTTGATCGTATGCAATGAGTGGCCCAAGGAGGTTATCAATAGAACAAACATTAAGGTCTTTAGACTCAGTGATAGCAGTTATCTTAGCATCATAGGAACTAGGTAAGCATCTAAGAATTTTATTCACTTTCTCAGAATTTGAAATCTCTCTACCTAATGCATGCAAGGATGTCACGATTTGGGTGAACCTAGTGTACATGTCAGAAATTGTTTCGCTAGGTTTCATACGGAAGAGTTCATAATCATGAAGTAGAATGTTAAGCCTAGACTGTTTTACTTCGTTTATTCCTTCGTATGTAATACACAGTCTATCCCAAATCTCCTTACCAGAAACACAGGTAGACACTCTCATATAATCCTCAGACTTCAATGCACAGAAAAAATAATTTAAGCACTTAGCATTCAGTTGGGCTAATTCCCTATCCTCATTGCTCCATTCATTGAAAGGTAATGGAGTTTTCACTCCATTCACAGTTTTAATAGGTGCAACATATCCATCATTCACTAACATCCACATGTGGTAATCTATAGATTGCAAAAATGTAGACATTCTAATTTTCCAGAAATCTAATGGAATGTTATCAAAAAGTGGTGGACGGGTTATTGAATAACCCTCCGTAGTGTTACGATTACCAAAGTTTGACATGATCGTTTTCTTTCAAGATTTTCTAAAATACTATTTTTGAAAGATGGCTCTGATACCAATTGAAATTACTAGATGGACAAGAGGGGGGGTGAATTGTGAAAACTTTTTGACAATAATTAAAACCTAAGCAGGAGTTCTAAATCTTTTTGTTGTTTTTTAGAAATTTTACCATGAAAATTTAAACAAGTTTTCTTTCATAATTTTTCCCAAGCAAATATTGAAAAATAAAATGCACGTAGTAATGAAAAAATAGTAAGGAAAAAACACACCTACATTTTTATAGTGGTTCGGTCAAAATATGACATACGTCCACTCCTCGGAGTCCTCCGCTCTGAGATTTTCACTACCAACTATAGTTCTCCTTTTGCCCCCCTCGGCAAGGCGGAGAAGCCTTTACAAACCTCCCTTTCACCAACCCGGCGTGGCGGAGTGCCAAACTCTATTTTCGCCCTCCTGGCGACGGCCGAGAACCTTCTTGTTTTTCTTCCTCCTAGAGAAGGCAGAGTACCTCGAGATCACAGATGTAGACGAGCCTTTCCCTTGGAGATCCTCCCTCAAATTCTTCTAGGGCCACAGGAGGAGCAAGATGCAGCAAGTTCGGAGCAACCGTGTGATCTCCCTCACACCTCTTCTCCCTCACAACGCTCACCTTCTCCTTCCTCTCTCAAACCCTAAAGAACTTCTCTAGAGCTCTCTCCCTTGGAATCCCTCTCTAACCACGTTCTACTCTCTCATACACACTCTAAAAAATTGCAATTTTGATACATAAAAACGGGCTCCAAAAACCCTGAAATCTCAAAGTAGCCGTTACTATCGTACAGTACGGTTCTACAATCATACAGTATGATCTTCATAAATAGACTTCGTCCTGGTACGAAGTGGTACGAACAGTACAAAAATGTTCGTACAGAACGATACTAAATCGTACGGTACGATACATAAAAACACAGTTCGTACAAGACGATAGTCGGGACGATCAAACATCGTCTCTGTTCATCGTAGGGTACGATGTACATCGTACGGTATGATGAGACAAAAAACAACTGATCGTCCGGGACGATTATAATTTGTCTCTGTTCATCGTATTGTACGAAGGGCTTCGTACAGTACGATGTCCAAATTATTATTAGGCCCGGATTTGTTGCACTAATCACGGTTTAAATTAAGTAAGAATTTAAAATTAATCATACAGTACGAACGTGTTCGTACTGTACGAACGGCATAAAATAACTTACTTAAGTTAAACAACGGCTAGAGTTTTGGATTTGAACATATCGTACAGTACGATATAATATCGTACGGTACGATCTATTCACAGAATCGTACTACAACCCTCTGATCGTACGGTACGAATTATCATCGAACAGTAAGATCTCCAGAGAAGAAATTCTATTACATTCTACATTTAAAATCTCTCCCCCTGTGTGTGTGCATGGTTGCTCGAGCTTTTATGCATTTTATGGCCAGACTCAAGAAAATAAAAATGAAATAAAAAAAGAAAATACATTGCAGACTCTTACTCCTAATCTACCGATTCTTGAGTCTTCCTGTCATCTTGAGCAGCTTTTGATCTTTCCTGAAATGTTAGTACTCACGGACAATAGCAAATAATATTCAATTAATCCCAACATAATTCAAACGACATTATTTGTCATCATCAAAATCTCAAACTCGGGGTCATGGGTTGCAACACGGACGCCACATTGTGACCCAATAACCCGACACAAACCCATTATATTTTTGAGAGAATTTTTATTGCGTCCGGTGTTCGGATGTAGCTTTATGTTCAGACGCTATGTAGCAGCCCGATAACCCAACCCAAATCCATTGTATTTTCGAGATTTTGCATGTGTTTTAACTATTTCGGGTTAGCCCAACATAATATATATGAATTGGGCACGAAAGTTAAAACACCCGCCTTCTTTAAAGGTCTAATAACCTTTTGTAAGAATATTTAAGAGACGTTATACAGGATTTAGGGTTTAAAGAGCGCAATGAAAGATTTTGCAAAGGGTTCGATGAGGTCGAAGAGACGAGAATGAATTTCTCTTTAGAAGACCTGGACGATTTTGAGGAGACTGTTAAGACGTATAATATTGATGAAGATTTTTCTGATTTACTATAAGTAATTTCTTATCTATATATAGGGTTTAGAATATAAAGATATAAATTCTATCTATGTAATGCACCTCTTTTTTGTTGCTTGATTATCGATATATCTCGATTTTGACCAATAATACGTATTATCATGAGTTCAATGTTTATTGTACATCGGAACTGAGCAATACCTTGATTATATAGTACTCTAAATTGAGCTTATTCATGAGCACCGATCTTTATACCTAGACTAGCAAACGTTACGAGTCAACTCAATATTGATCTGTACTGCTCGGTATAAACTCATTGTACATTAGTACCAAGCAAATCCAAGATCATAGTATCGAGTACTGATCATTGTACCAATATCGGAAGACTGTTTCATATTAATTCTCGGTAAAGTTTATCAGTATTGAGACTCGATACAAAATCTTGGTATTTTCTCGGTATTATTTTGTATATGTAATTTTTTACTGCCAAGTCTATATAAGAATGTGAAATATTTTTTGATAGAGTGTTTATAACTCTGAGAAGAAAGCATATGATAAATATTGTCATTATGCGCATTCTCATGATTTTAGTATTAGAAAAAAAGCATCATTCATTTTGGTCAAATTCAAGGAGAATAAAATCAAAGGATTTTTGTATGTTCAAAAGTAGGATTCAAGAAGGGAATTAACTTAAATGTAAAGTTAAAATTTTGAAAATCAAGCACAAGAACCAAATGTTCAGCTATGGTAACATTTGCGGTTAGTGAAGATAGAATTTGGATGGTGAAAAAATTAATAGTGTCACAATCACAAATTGATTAGGCTAGATGATCAACATTTGCTCAGATCATCTAGGAACATTAGTGATGAGAATGCATCTATTCTGAAATCTATGTCAGAAGCTGGGATAAGAACAATTAATGCATTTATATACCTATTTGATGATGTGGGAGGTGTAGGAAATCAGGGGTTCACAAATAGGGATGCATACAACTACATTCAAAAAGAGAGAAGTGCCAAAATTAAGAATGGCTAATCCAATTCACTAATCCAATTATTTAAAGAATGAGTAGCTGTTGACAACATATTTGCATGGGATGTCCAAACTGATGAAGAAGACAGATTGTTGGGAAGAATTAATTATGACTGCTTTAGGGATGTGATTTTTTTTATACAAGCTACCGTCTTAACAAATATAATTTAGCTTGTGCCCCTATTATTGGAGTGAATAATCATTGGCAAAATATATTATTAGGTGTGGCATTTCTATCTGAGGAGACAATTGAGTCATTTATCTGGCTATTTATAATATTTTTAAGAATTATGGATAATAAACATCCCATAATTATATTTACCGATCAGGACCAAATAATGGCTAGGGCAATAGAGATTGCATTACCTAATATACGACATAATTTGTGCCAATGGCATATCTATAAGAAGGATCTTTCCAAAGTATGGTGTTTTAGTAGTAACAACAAAATGAAAGGCCTATTTTATAATTATTTCAGCAAGTGTGATTCTGAGGATGAGTTTGAGAGAACATGGAATGAAATAATCGTAGAAGAGAGCCTCCAGAGCCATCAATGGTTGAGAGATATGGATAAAATTAGGCAAAAGTAGTTAACAATATTCAACAAAAATTATTTTAACCTTTGCATTTTATCTACACAACGTAGTGAGTCCACCAATCATATATGCCATGACATTTCCAAGCCAACAAGTTTTATCACTGATTATTTCTTGGGGTTGGAAAAGGTTGATGAAGACTTGACGTAGGAATGAATAAGATGAAGATTTTAGATGCAATCAAAAGGAGATACAACCTTATATGAAAAGTAGCTCAATATTAAAATAAGTTGTCCATTTTTATTCAAGAAAGCTGTACTCATTTTTTAAAGAAGAGTTCTTACATGATGTAGGTGGACTGTGCATTGATCATTCTTCGTCGGACTCATCGACATTTTCCGTCAAGAATATAGACAACTCTTCTGAGTCATTAAAGTGGACTGTTCAATTTAATTCTTCTCAAGGAACCATACAATGCAGCTGTGCGAAGTTTGAGATGATGGGTTTATTATGTTCTCATTACATGAGAGTTCTGAGGCTGTTAGATATTGTTAATATCTCTGAAAAATATTTTTAGTCAAGATGGTCAGCAAGAGCTCGGAAAGGTCTATTTGCTGGATAGAAGATCCCATGTATAAGAAAGAATGTGTGCTAATCGCATGAGGGATCCAGTAACATGATATTTAGAAATTATATTTGCCGATTTGCATATCAAATTAACATAGAAGTATAGGGTAATGAGGAGGCAGAATAATGTATGTTCGATGCGATGATTGTAATGACTGGAAATGTTCAATTTATCATGGAAGGGAAGAAAAGTAACAAGAATAATAATAAACGCATAGCTGTGGGAGGTCATAAAAGTATTAAAGATCTTGTGAAGTGCTGGCCAAAGGGTATCTTTAATGCTAGATTGAAGGATCACTGGGAAAAGAGGAAGAGCAAAAAATTGAAACCCACATAGAGGAATCCTCCTACAAGCATACAATTTACACCTGGAGAAACAGGGAGTAAGTCGTCGTTTATGTAACTGCTCGGTACATCTATGTTTACTTGGTATTACTCAGTATTACTCGGTATTACTCAGTTTTTATCTTTAACGAGAAATATTTTTGTATAAAGTTCATTTTAATGTTGGAGTGCTCATGGTGTATGCAACTTTTGCAATGAATGAGACAATTTTGAGAATTTTGTATTACTCGGTATTACTCGGTATTATTCTGTATTTTGAGAAAATGATATTTAAAGCCTCTATTTAAGTTTATACCAAGTATTAACTTTGTGTACCGAGCAGTATCGAGCAATATTACCCAGCATTCATACCGATTAATACAGATCATTATCAAAAATTTTCATTCAATATTAAATATATATAATATATATTTATAACAACATTAAATAATATTTAAAAGATCTATTAAGTTTATACCGAGTATTACCTTTGTGTACCAAGCAGTACCGAGCAATATTACCGAGCATTCAAACCGATTAATACCATTCATTATAAAAAAATTTCATTCAGTTTTAAATATATAATATATATTATAGCAACATTAAACAATATTTGAAAGATCTATTTAAGTTTATACCGAGTAACAACCTTATGTACCGAGTAGTACCGAGCATTCATACCAAATATATGGATCATTGAAGAAAATATATTGTTTGAATGTAAAACATTTTATTTATATTATACGAACAATAAACACTGTTTTAAAACTCTATTTATGTTTATACCGAGCTGTACTGAGAAATACCGATCGGTACCGAGAACTACCGATCAGTACCGAGTAGTACTGTGAGGTACCGACCATGAAGCTGTGATTAATTAGATATCTTTTTCATAGCAGGCATTCAAAGTTCTTAAGCATCAATCAAAGTTTGTAAGGAAACCCTAATCCTAAATATTTGATTTGTAAATTTTTTTACCAGGAAAAGTATATCCGAAAAATATTTTCTTCGAAATAAAATGTTAACATGAGGCATTATTTTTGCGAAGTTAATCCACCGAATATTTGCTTCGGAAAATAGGACGAAAGATGCTTCTGAAGACGATGAATATCAACAGTGGCAGATGAAGCGCTTCGTATTTGAATTTGGTAAAGTTAATCGCCGCTGTTTTTTTATTTAAAAATTCATCATTTTCTGCAGGTCGGGTAGTCGGGCCATCATCAATCAAAAAATGCACGTGCTATCAACCAACTTTTCGCCAGGCCGGGTTTGCGGTTCTTTATCTGCTACATGACACCATTTTACTGGCGTCCGAACATAGAACTACCTCCGAATGCCGGACCCAATAAAAATTCCGGCACTGAAGGCTGGAAAATTTTGAGATCGAGAAAACGCTGGCGATCACCAAAGAGTGAGATGAATGAAAGAGGCAAAGCGGGGCAGCGTTCCGTGGACGAGAGGTATACCCAGTGGTAATCCCTCGTACCCATGCTCTATGACTGGCTCGCCAATCACAACCTCGTGTGGCCCTCACTCTCGTGCCGCTGGGGTCCTCAAGTGGAACTTTTATTTGGTCCGGTCACAGGACGTAGCTCTACGTTCAGCCGCCAGTAGAATCGCGCCACACGTTCTCACTATTGACCGCGCGCCCGACAACCCGACCCGGAACGGACCTAGGATGACTCGGTATTTCTCAATTTTGCTAGGTATTGCTCGGTATTGCTAGGTATTGGTCAATTTTGCTCGACAATAACCAATACCGAGCAAATACCGAGCAATACCGAGTTGTACTGAGTTTTTCTAGAAAAACTCGGTACAACTCGGTATTACTAGAAAAACTCGGTACAACTTGGTATTACTCGGTATTGCTCAGTATTGGTCTTCATATAGCGGTATTTCTCGTTATTGTCAAGCAATACCTAGCAATACCGAGCAAATACCGAGTAATACCGAGTTGTACGCGAACATAGCATTCCCGGGTTCCGGTCCGGGTCACGTCGTCGGGCCGCACGGTAAAGAGTAAGAGCACGTGGCAACATGTTATTGGCGGCCGAACGTAGCTCTACGTCCGGTCAGAGGATGTAATAATTGTTCCCTCAAGTGGATCATGCAACTTACAAGAATCGTCAACGTCTTTACCTATCTGAACAGACTGATGACAGCGTTCCAAATACTCTTGTGATTGCCAATTGTGATGTTGTAAAACCAAGAGTTGCAGCTGCAGAACATATTTCACAGTTCAATGAAGAAGCACGATCACCATTTGTGAAAAAGTTTAAAACCATCATTCAACCTGAGGAGGTCAACAGAATCAGGGAGCTCCCTCAAAATAGTAAGATCGTGGGGACTCATACCGACAGTCCTGATGTGCTTATTTGGGATGTTGAGGCTCAGCCTAATCGGCATGCTGTGCTTGGTGCTGCTCCATCACGCCCGTATTTGGTGCTGACAGGGCATCAAGAAAATGCAGAGTTTGCTCTTTCTAAGTGCCCCATTGAGCCTCTTGTTCTTTCAGGAGGCAAGGACATGTCAGTCGTATTGTGGAGTATACAAGATCATATCTCTACCCTAAGAGTGGCTTCGGATGCTAAATCTCTAAAAGCATCTTCTGGGAGTTCTGGTGGTAAGCAGGCTGCAAAAGCTGGTAACAACAAGTCCTGAGACAGTCCTACTGTTGCACCACGAGGGGTTTACCAAGGGCATGAAGATACCGTTGAAGATGTGCAGTTCTGTCCCACTAGTGCCGAAGAATTTTGTAGCGTTGGTGATGATTCTTGTCTCATTTTGTGGGATGCTCGTGCCGGTACCAGTCCTGTCGTAAAGGTTGAGAAAGCTCATAATTCTGATCTTCACTGTGTAGACTGGAATCCCCATGATGTTAATTTTATTTTGACTGGATCTGCTGATAATTCTGTTCGAATGTTTGATCGACGGAATTTTTCTTCTGGGGGCATTGGTTCTCCCTTTCATAAATTTGAAGGCCGCTCTGCTGCTGTTCTTTGTGTGCAGTGGTCTCCAGACAAAGCATCAGTTTTTGGGAGTGCTGCTAAGGATGGTTTTTTGAATGTTTGGGATCATGAGAAGGTTGGTAAAAAGACAGAGAGGAGCGGTACAAGGACTACTACTTCCCCTCCTTGTTTGTTCTTTCAACATGCGGGGCATAGAGATAAAGTGGTTGATTTTCATTGGAATGCATCTGATCCATGGACCATTGTTAGCGTATCTGATAGATGACTGTCAGAGCACTGGTGGCGGTGGAACACCTCAGATATGGCGCATGAGCGACTTAATTTACGGAAGAGGAAGTTCTGGAGGAGCTGGAGAAGTTCAAGTCCCATATCCTCACCTGCGCCCCCAAGACCTGATTGATCAGTCTCTGATTGCTGTGCGCTTAAAAGCCACAGCAACCCTACTTGTCGTTTGCTCTTCATGATAGAACTTGTTTTAACTACTTTTCTGGTAATCTATTTGATAGGCCTCGTACTTTCTCTTTTACTTTCGAATGACTTTTTTTTTTTCCTGAACTGAAGAATGGTGGGAATTGTGGTGTTTTAACTGAAAATTTTTGGTTGGCCGAACTGGAGCTTAAGATGCTTATTATTCTTAAAAAAAAAAAAAATACATTGATTGTATATTATAATACAAATATCATATAGTATGATTGTTCATTTAGAATAAAATCTTATAAAATGCTCTCTATTTGACTAGCTTGTATCATTTAGATCGTATAATAAGATCAATTCAAGTTTCTGACTAAGAGGGCTAAATCATTATATCTGACCAAGATTCATCTCAACAAGCTTTCTATTTATTCAGACTATATGATTAAGATCATATTGTTTAAAATCTTCTCTAATTTAACTCATTGATTTTAGGCTCCAAAATAGGTAAATATTAATATATGAAATAAAGTTTCATACTATATGATTGGTTCATCTAGTATGATTAATTCAAATTTAATTTACTTTATTTTTGAAAATATCAAAATTTAACTATTTTAATTTGAAATAACTGATTGTCTGGTATGATATGAATTATACCATATGATTAATTATGCAAAATTTGTATGCTCATCATCAAACCTTTGTCTGTCCTTAATTCTTTCTAACAATGAAGAATATACAATTATCTAGGATAAAATCCCAACATTAGTTGAACACATAACTTCTAATTCTACTTTTCCTATTTCCCAAATCAGTGCTTCCTTTGATGTGATCAAACAAGTTACTCTCCCAACAAATTTTCTACTTGGATCATCAACCACCACACTGGCCTTACTATGTTGATAAATAATATCATGGTCATAACTTTGGTAAGCTCCAACCACTTTTTTTATCTTAAATTTAACTCCAAAGTAAAGATATACTTCAAATTCAAATGTTCTACATAAATCTCACACCTCACCCCATACAGATAATGTCTCCAAATTTTTAAAGCAAGTACAATAACCACAAATTCCAATTCATGAGTGAAATAACTCTTTTAATATGATTTTAGGTATCTAGAAGCATAAGAAATCATATTTCTATAATGTCGTAGTACACACCCTAAGCCCTTTAGAGAAACATTTAAATACTTGGAACCCATCTACTCCAAATGGAGTACTTTAGGTTACTGACTTTAACTAGAATTTAAATGTCAAGAACATGACACGTACAAAGATTCCAATGTCGACTTTAAATAAATTTAGCATAATCTATCTAAAATTTGGAATTTACCAAAATATAATAGATAAATATAATAATAAATTGATACAAATATTCTATGAAAGCTATATCCATCAAATACATAAATATATTTGGTGTGTTCTTTGTCACAAATGGCATAACTAAAAATTCATAATGACCATATCTAGTGTTTAATGTTATTTTTACTAAATCTTTTACTTTTACTCTCAACCGTTGATACCTAGATCTCAAATCTATCTTTAAGAATATAGATGTATATTAATTTAAAAATTATAATATTATATGTTATGAAATTTTTATAAAAATTGTGTTCACTTTATCATTTGTTCTAGGAAATAAATAAAAAGGAGGAATATATATATATATATATATATATATATATATATATATATATATATATATATATAAGTAAAATTAGCTGACTATTATGGCACTGCACTTGTAGTGCTATAACACATAGGGTAATATTTGGATGTAAAATAGAGACCTTAGTGCCATTGTACCAGATTAGAAGTACCATAGTGCTAATAGAGAGAGAAAATGAATGATAAGATAGAGTGTTTATGGCCAGAACATTGCAATTCCTAAATGATGTAGCACTAACTTTGTCACCACAATGCTAGTGTCCTAAGCACCACAATGCCTTAGGGAAGATTGAGAGACCAAGAGCTTGACACGGTATCAATAAATTTCCCGAGCACTGAAATTCCATCAGAGCACCATAAAACTAAATTTTTAGAGCACTACGATGGAGTATTTAATGTAGTTAAGGTTAAAAAGGTACATCAATTCATAGTCACATTATGATGATGGTCTTTTTGAGTGTTATAGTATTAGTTCATCTCAGGAGCACTGCAACACTAGTATCACAAGTTTCATGGTGTTGATGGCAGTTATGGGGATATTAATACAAAAAGAGGGCCAACTTTTTTAGGTTGGTTATTTCATTTGCTACAATTTCTCATGTATTTTAGTAGAGTAAGAAAGTGGAAGAGAGGGTGGTACAAGAAGTTATCACTTTTTAGTAGAGGGGAATTTGTAGCATTTAAAAGAAGATTCCTAGTTTTATCTTTCTTATCTAGTTTTCTTTAACTTTGTGTTTTAATTATCAATGACATCCTTGTTTCCTAATTCTATTGTAATGAATTTTAGTGGTTAGATCTATCATTCTGATTTGATATGGTACAAAGTTTGTAATATAGATTAGGCCTAAGTTTCAAATGGTGTAAAATAGTCATTTCATGTTATTTAAACCTTAATTTAGTTGTGGATTGATCATTAATAAAGTTAACATTTAGTTTGATCTATTACCAATAGAACAAATAGAGTAGCATGAACAAAATTCTTGAATGCAAATACATATGTCTTCAGGATTTTGGGATCTCTTAGGAGATATTTATCATGCAGTGAAGGAGTGATTAGCATAGGTTAATCCATCATTCACCATGATTTCCAATGAACTTGATAGATACTAGGAATAACTTTTGCTCTAGTCCACAATTTAATTAATTAGGCCAGTAAACTTCACACATATTCTTCAAACCAATTATAAATTTATAAGTTTATTATTAATTAAAAATATTAAAGAGTTAGATAGTTTATTTATGTTGGTAATATCAAACTCAGTTCTGTGGCAAGATAAAAAATGTGGTTAAAGAATAAATATTTAGTTCATTAAAATTAGACGTGCAATTGTGTAGTGCCATTTGAAAACATTAAATCAAGTTTTTGGTTCTATTTTTGGGGATTCGATGCCTAATTTCTTAAAGTTAATAATATTTTAATGATCGTAAATTTGATCTTATATTATTATTTTTTTATTAGTGATTCATCTATCATATTGTATGCGCAAATCTTGCAAAATTTTGTGATATCATTATTTCTATGTGATGTGTGCATTACTAATTGGGTTAGTTAGTGCATGAATTATAGAGAACTATTGTCCATAGTATTTTCTGACCCCTAAGATAGAAAAAAAAATATTAAAATTAAAATTAAAGAAAAAACAAGATAAAGAAATTAAAGTCTTAGCAAATCCAATGAATGATGAGGAGGACAATATGACACTTAGGGATTATGCAAATCCATTAGTAGATGGTGTCCACCAAAGTTTTAGTTGGCCTGCCATCCAAGAATATAACTTCAAACTTAAGCCTGCATTTATCTAGATGGTGCACAATCTTTAACTTGGGGGGCCACTTATTAAGGATCTAAACTTAAATATTGCTACTTTTTTAGAAAATTGTACAACATTTAAGTATAATGGGGGTTCTAATGGCACCATTAGGCTTAGATTGTTCCCTTTCTCTTGAAGAGATAAGGAAAAATTATGGTTGAATTCCTTACGCCCAGGCCGTATTACTACATGGAATGAACTTGCACAAAAATTCCTTGCCAAATATTCCTTCCATCCAAACTATCAAACTTAGAAATGACATAACCTTCTTCACCAAGATGGAGAATGAGTCCATTTATGAGTCATGGGAAAGATTCAAGGAATTACATAGGAAGTGTCCATATCATGCCTTTCCTAACTAGTTGATTATCCAAACTATTTACCATGGGTTAGTAGGGTTGCTTAGAGAAATTATAGATGTTGACAAAGTTAAATCGTAAATGTCAAAGCCATTTGAAAATGCCTATGCATTAATATAAGAAATGACAACAAATAAATTCTAGTGGCCATATAATAGGATTCACCACAAAAAGGTAGGTAGTGTACATGATTTAGATGTTTTGATAATTCTCACATACCAAGTATTAGCCATATCTCAAAAATAATCTAATTTTTATATTAACTCAAAATAAGGAACACCTAGTCATATTGATGAAGATGTGTATATAAGATTGGTTGATCAGGTATAGAATCATTAAATTTTGTTAGTAATAAACAAAATAATACCTTTTAATACTTGCAACCTAGGTTGGAAGAATCACCTCAATTTCAATTAGACCAAAAATCATCACATATAGCATAATAATTAGCTTAGCAACCTCGTATACCAAGCAAGAAATTGGAATACCACTCCACCAAATTTTTCCAACCCAAAACCAAATTATTCCTTGGATTTAATTCTAATAATCAATATAAGATGAAGATACCATCTTTGGAAGAATTGCTGTTACAAATTGGGTCCAAATTGCAAAGTCAAGTTATTTTCAGTTGGAAAATCAATTAGGTTAGTTAGATAATTCTTTAAACAACCAACCTCAAGAAACGTTTCCTAGAAATACCAAGGTTTATACTAGATATAAAGGGAAGGAATAATGTAAAGCCATAAAATTGTGAATTGGGAAGGAACATGAAGATAAGAGTAGAGAAAAGGACCAAGCAAAGGATTGTGATGAAGAACCCAAACCATTAGTTGAACAATCTAATAAGGAAGTTAAGAAAGAGAGACAAATTAGGAAGAGAATATAAAGACCATAACCACTTTTTCCCTAAAATGTACATAATTAGAGTTTGGATAAGCAATTTGTATGATTTTTGGAAGTCTTTAAGAAACTTACTATCAATATCCCTTTTTTAAAAGATTTAGAGTATATGCCAGTTTATGTAAAGTTCATGAAGGATATTTTAAGTAAAAATTTTTTTTTGGTATTTTGAAACTATTACACTAACTACAGAATATAGTGATATTCTACAAAAGAAGCTTCTTCAGAAGTTGAAGCACCCTAGTAGATTTACCATTCCTTATACTATTGGGTAAAACTTTTTTTTTGGAAAAGCATTATATAACATGGGAACTAGTATTAATCTAATTCCTTTATCTATTTTTTAGAAACATTGACATAGGAGAAGTTCAACCTAACATATAACCCTGTAATTAGTTGACCAATCTTTGACTTACCCAATAAGGGTTATAGAAGATGTTCTTATGAAGGTTGAGAAATTTATCTTCCATATGGATTTCATTGTTCTTAATATGGAGGAAGATAAAGAAATCCCTATTATCCTTGGTAGACCTTTCCTAGCCACTAGATGAGCAATGATAGATGTCAATAAGGGTGAACGAACCATGAGGTTACATGATCAGGAAGTCACCTTTAATTTGTTTAGACCTATGTAGTTTCTCAATAATAATATTGTTGATAAGGGCTAAAAGATATATGAGGTTGGTTTTTGTGTGGAGAATATTTTAGTGTAATATTAGACGTGCACTCATTAGAGAGAGCAATAAATGAGGATGAGAAAGAAATTTTTTGAAGTGATATTTCTCTTTGTTTAGAAGTTGTTCTTATAATGTATAGGGATATGTTTGAGACCTTAAAGATGTTATCTATTGAAACACCATTTAAACCCTTCATAGTTTAGGCGCCCACTTTGGAATTGAAAGCCTTATCTACACATTTCAAATATGCCTTTTTAGGATGTGCATCAACTCTCACAATAATTATATGAACTAATTTGGAAGATGTTTAAGAAGAGAAATTGATGAGAGTGTTACAAAATTATAGTAAGTCCTTTGATTTTTATGCATAAGATCTTAATGGGATTTTTAATAGCCAAAAGCTAATTCCCAGGGGAGACTTAACCCTATTTTTTTAGTGTTTGGGCAAGTCTTATTCATTATGTCACAAAGAAGTGATGCTTAACTGTTGTAGTGAATGACATAATAAATGAGTTGATCTCAACTAGGACTATGCTTGGTTGGAGGATTCGTATTTACTATATAAAGATAAATAAAGCTACTGGGAAGGATAATTTCTCTTTTCATTCATTGACTAGATGCCTGCGAGGTTGGTAGGGTACCCCTATTATTATTTCTTAGATGGATATTCAGGTTTCCATTAGATTCCTATAGCACTAGAGGATATGGAGAAGGGTATATTTAAGAGCCCATATGGTGCATTTTTCTTTAGGAAGATGTCATTTAGTTTACTCAATGCACCTACTTCATTCCAAAGATGGATGATGTTTACTTTTTTTATCTTATTGATTAGTGGATAGATAAATTTATGGGCGAATTTTCAGCTTTTTGTTATGACCTTTGATGCTTGGTTTGAACACCTAGATTTTATCTTAAAAAGTTGTAAACAAACAAATATATTGTTGAACTTAAATAAAATGCCAATCTATGGTAGCAGAAGGTGTTGCCTCAGGTTATATGACATCAAAAAATGAGATGGAGGTTGACAAGGCTAAAATTTAAGTGATAGAGGAATTGGCACCTCCTAATTTTGTTAGAAGAGTAAGGAGCTTTCTAGGACAAGTTTGATTTTATAGAAGATTCATTAAACCTTTATGTCATTGATTAGAGATATTTTTCCCTTTTGAATTTAATCAAGGGTGCTTAGAAGCCTTTGAGACATTAAAGTAATAATCGATCACTATACCCATAATTATTATACCCAATTGGCTTTTGACATTATGTGTGATGCAATTGACTTTGCTGTTGGAGTAGTGTTACAATAAATACAATAGAGGAAGTTACATACTATTTATTATGCTAATAAAACCTTAAATGATGCAAAAATAAAATACACCACAACTAAAAAGAAATTAATATCCTTTGCCTTTGCTATAGATAAATTTAGATCATACTTTATTAGATCTATGATAAATATTTACGCTAATCACTTTGCTATCAAATTTCTTATGACTGAAAAAGCTGCCTAACCTAGAATGATTAGGTGGATTTTATTATTGCAAGAATTTGATGTAGAAATTGTAGATAGAAAAGGAATAAAGAATTAAGTAGGTGATCATTTGAATTAAGTAGGTGATCATTTTTCAAGGCTTGAATTGGAAAGAAAACTATATATAATGAGTGTTATATAAATTAGTATTTTTCCATATGAGTATTTATTTGCATTGATTTAGCATGTAACCCGTGGTACGTTAACATTATTAAATTGATTGTGAGTGGTTTTATGCTTTATGATAGGTATGCAACCCAAAAAAGGAAGTTCATGCATGAGTCAAAATTTTACTTTTGGGTGAATCATATATTTTTACTTTTGTCAAAATTTTACTATTATCAATATAAATTCTCATTGATATGTCCTTCTTCCCTATAAATGATATTAATGTACCCCACGAAGATACACTAGGTCGAATAAAACCTTTATCAAATAGCTATTGCAACTAAACCTTAAGTTCCTATAATTCTTTTGATGTCATTCTATAAGATGTTTTTGAAATTTAGAATGTAACTAGTACTACTTGGTGGGGATATACGCTACGTGGTATGTGGAAACGATCGTGTGTGGGGCTTATATTGTGCTTACTATTGTTACACTGGTGAATAACATATGTATGAATATGAATAAGCTTAAATTTTCTAGTAAATAGGTAAGTATACATGTCAATCAAGTAATAAGATGAATGAGTGAATATCGATCCCATGAGGAAGTGTTAGGTTGCAATAAAATTAGTACTATTTACTGCAGATGCAAAGTTTATCCTATTGACCAAAAATGAACAATTTTAAGTTTTTGTCACTTATAGAAATATAAATAGATGATGTGATACCAATTTATAAAATATATTTTATTCTAATGCTTATAAAAAAAATTTTCCTAACAAGACTCTTAAATATTGATGTGGATCAAAGTATATGCATCCCTAGATCTCTGTCAGATTAATAGGGGTGACAAGGAAGATTCAATACCTTCGTACAAATATAATATCTCCATAGAACCTAGAAGGTTAAACATTTGATACCTCAGTATGCTGACATTCCATTCCAATATTCCTATTTTCTCCAATGTTCTTCCATCGATGTAATATATTACACTAAATATTAACTATACACATGTCCATTATATGAAGAATATGAGATATTGGAAACATCCATAATTTCATTCAAGGCACTAGTTGCGACATTAGTATTTGTATTGTGTTTACATCATTAGCCAGACATAGATAAATTTGAAAGCAAACACATTTTCATTCCACTTATAGAAGAAAATATACAAGAGAAATAATAAGAAAAAAACTTCAACAAGATAGTATAATTGACTTCTCTGCACTTCTTTATCCTCCAATGCTAAGATTATTTACATAAGTCATGCTAAGATCTCTAATGAAAGCATCTTATAGTTCTTTAGCCTCCTTAATATTTTAATCTCAGAGGGGACTAAAGAACTACACTGAATAATATAGAATTCTATTGAAAGTGATAGAAAACTCCTACAAAAGAACTAAAATATTATTTATAACACGTGCAAAAATAACCACAAGAGCCACGATGATCAAAGTGGTGGAATTGCAGTATTATGAAATGAAATAATGTCACAGCGTTGTTAAGCTTACTCTTATTATGATTATATGAAGACTCGACGCGTCTGTTGGCTAAACATGTACATCTATTTGTTGAATTAGTATGGCTCAATATGTTGTTAACTGCTCCATTACGGTACTAAAAAGTCAAGCATTACTGTGCTTGAATGTGTAATCCAACATTGTGGCATTGTAAAATTGATGCTCCGGTGTTTAAATTCTCGAGGCTCAAGTGCTGCAACATTGATTTGTAACACTGTGGTGCTGACCTTGGCTCAGTTAGGGCACTGATTTTCCTTAAATTCTAGAGAGGATAGTCCTACAATGTATTAATTAGGCACATAGGTGTTATGGATAACGACATAGTGACACAAATATGTGGGCACTATGATGCTTATTTAAGACTTGTGAATTTTTATCTTTTTCTGAACATTTCCTGCATAAATATTACTAAAATAACACATTTCACATACTTTAAAGTCATTAGAAAGTACATATTTTACACTTAACACTACTTTAATACAAAACTTTATCTCTCTATAAGAAACACATCAAGGAACTCCAGTGCTACATGAACATCACCAATCATTCTAACAGATTTGCATACATCTCTAACATATGTAAGAAATACAAGGCTCCCCTTCTTCCATTGTCTATCAACTTGTAAATAGATATTAAGCATGATAATACACCTCAAGCACCTTAAAAATGAAACACTTCTCCATCAATACAAAATGTTACCCACTTTGAGTTTCAATTAATGTGAGCTCCATACTTACTTAACCAATTCATGCCCAAAATAAGAATAAACCCCCTTTAAGAGCAACACAATCAATTCAAACTTTAATTTTCTCCTTGAGATGTCAATTTCATAAACATATAATTGACTAGTAATTACACAGTCTCTAGTGAATAATATAATTGATAAAATATATGTTAGAGAGATAGGAGATAAACACAAGAAATCTAAATACTTCTTAGATAGAAAAGAATGGCTTGCTCCTAAACTCTACAAGACTTTGTAGAAATAAAAATCATACAAGTTATAATGTCTAATGCATCCTTAGCTTCCTGTTAAGTCAAACTATATACTCTAAGCTAAGCTGGAGTAGTACTAACCATAATATTATACTCTCTTTGAGCTCCTCCATATTACCTCCCAGCAAACGTACCTCCACCTCTACTAGAAGAGGCTTTACTAGTTGCTCTAGATAGAGCTATCCTTTATTGCTTTAATCTCCTTTAATATTTAATATGCCCTATAGTGCCCTCTAAGGACATTGAGCTATCTTGTGGCCTAGCAAGCCACACCTAGAACACTAGCAAGTGAATAGAAAATAACTAACATGATGTCTCGTCCCTTAAGAACCATAGCCTGGAGCGCTACTCACTAACACTAATTGAATTGTGCTCCAAGAAGCTACTAAAACTCACCTCCTTACTTTACTATCCCTGTATCAGCTTCTTTTTCTACTGGCTTCACTTTTAGATAGCTCCCTAATAAACCTCTTTCTACTCACATCCCAACACTCATAAGTCACCACTAAATCATTTTCCATCAATCTAGCCCTCTCTATGAGCTTGATAATATGGAACATAATTTGTGGGTTCTATCTCTTAAACCTCTTAAGAATCTATAACACTTCTCCTTATAAGTGATACCTAGTTATTGGGCATACATGCTAATTGAGTAAACTCTACCTTATACTAATCTTAGAAATAACTCCTACATCTTATTTATTGTAAACAGTAGCACAAACAAGTTTCTAAATGATTTAGTAAATTCATCCCATAAATTTTCTGAATTTAACTTTATTGATTCTTTTCTTTTTATTGGCCTAACTACCAATAATCAACTTCACTATATATTAAGTGTAAATTATGTAGTATTTATTATATTTGAATTTAGTTTAAAATATATTATTTTATTTGTGTCTATGCAGGATATGTTTATAAAAATGTAAAAAATTCACAAGAGTTGAATCAGTATCTCAGCGACCAATTTCCAGTGCTTTAACATCTACAACTCCTCAGTACCATACTAGAGAATTACAGCACTAGTGTTTTTGAAAAAAAAATGGTAAATAATTTAACACCCCGATAGAACCAAGGTAATTTTCAAAGTACTTTATAGCACTGTAGCACCTGAAATCTGTGCTACAACACCTAATTTTAAGGAATTCGAACACTAGAGCACCGATCATTACAATGCCACCACAATGGATTGCACATTCAAGTGTCACAGCACCGTCGTGCTTGAGACAATTTTTGTATTCAATATAAATAGTTTTTAGTTATTTTATGAAAGAGTTTTGTCACTTTTAGTAAAGCCCTATAACATTTAGTGTACTTTTTTAGTGCCCCTTATAGTAATTTCTAAGGGAGGCTATGGAATTGTAAAATACTTTCATTGAATATCTTAGCCTGTCTTATGTAAGTAATCATAATATTAGAGGAAAAAGGAGTGCGGATAATTAATTGTACTATCCTGATGAAGTTTTTCTTGATTGTTTCTCTTGAATCTTTTCTTCTATGAGTGAATTAAAAAATGTGTTTGCTTACTAATTTATCTATACCTAGCTAATTTTTGAGTTTTGGGCTAATGTTGTGAACATAATGTAAGTACTACTATAGACTCTCATGCCTTGAATGAAATTATTGATGTTTTCAATATCTCTCGTTCTTTATTTAATGCATATAATGATTATGTATGTAGTTAATACCTCATGTGATATTTTACCTCGATGAAGGAATATTGGAATAAATAAGAGTGTTCGAATGAAATATTGGCATAGCTAGACATAGGATGTTTAACCATCTAGGTTCTATGGAGACATTAAAATTATAGGAAGGTCTTGAATCTCCCTTTTCATCTCTACAGGCTCGATAGGGATTCATATGCTCTGATTTACATCAACATTTAGGAGTCACATTAGGAAAATATTAATGTTTTACAAGCATAAGTTCAAAATAGATTTTTTTTTTTTCGACAAGAGAATTATTTTCTTATAAGTCATCAAGAATTCACTTGATGAAGCAAGAATCTTAATGCTTATTTGAATTAAAAAAGTTTAGAAGTATGTTTAAGGTTATTTGAACTTTGATTTCAACAAACTTACTATCCAAAAGAATTTTTGATGATATGAATCCAACAACACAAAAAAGTGACATGATCCAAGTCTAAATGAGCCCAAATTAAGCACCTAAAGCATAATTAAAACTTTGGAATATTAATTAAAGGACCAAATAATAACTAAATCTTATATACATAGACTCAAAATCAACGTCGACATGTGAAATGACATAAGCCCAAGATCATCCTAGGGTCATCAAGGTAATTAAATTCTTAAATAAGAAGCTATGATCACGAACGATTCAATGGAGTGTTATTAAATTTTAGTTGAAATTATCAAAAAGCAACTCCTAAAAGTTAGAAATATACCACATTCTCTACATGAAAGAGATCTTGAGCTGATTTGGTAAGAGTTTAGAGATCAAAATAATTCTAGAGCCTTGTGTGATAATCGGTGCAAGCGATCACCGCCATAAACTACTATTGCTCAAGTATTATTACATGGCCAGCACCATCGCCTGTAGCCATAAGCTAACAATCATTATCTCTCTTCCGTAGTCTGACAATCATTTCCTGATCACCTTCGCTTAAACATTATCGTTCAATTAACATCACATGGTTGCCATCACTCAATTGTGGTTGTCCTGCTATTATTTCATGATTTGATGTTGCCTAGATGTTGTCACCCAACTTTCTCTAATGATCTTTACTATAATAAAATAAAATCAAATTATTGTTCCAACTTTATAATCACATCTCATCCAATTGAGAAGAAGATATGGCATTTGTAATCTCTTTCTATACGGTGGATCTCATCTTAAGCTAGGCTCTATGATATTTTCATTTTTTGAAAATTTTAAGTAAACAATTTGATGTCTCTCATATCATTCTTTTATATGTGTTCAATCTTTAAAAGTAACTAAGACTTAAAATTATATATACTAGAGTGACTTGTTCGGCACTCAATAATTTAATTTTTTTTTTTTTTTTTTTGAGTTCCCCTTCTAATATTTTTTTGTCTTTATTTTTTTTTTTGTTGAGTTCCCCTTCTAATATCCCTCAATCCAGAAACCAAATTTAGGGTTGTTCATTTGGTTGAGTTGAATAGTTTAGTTGATGAATTAGTTAAATCTACTGGTTTTGAAAAAACCTAATTTAAAAAATTTAATTTACCAAATTATTTTTCAAAATGAATAAAATAGAATCAAATTTTAATTTGGTCAATTAGGTTCATTTTTTTGAATCAAAGTAAAATTAATTTTATTAATGACACTGGTGAATAACATATGTATGAATATGAATAAGCTTAAATTTTCTTTGATATAAAATTTTCTAGTAAATAGGTAAGTATACATGTCAATCAAGTAATAAGATGACTGAGTGAATATCGATCCCATGAGGAAGTGTTAGGTTGCAATAAAATTAGTACTATTTACTGCAGATGCAAAGTTTATCCTATTGACCAAAAATGAACAATTTTAAGTTTTTGTCACTTATAGAAATATAAATAGATGATGTGATACCAATTTATAAAATATATTTTATGCTAATGCTTATAAAAAAAAATTTCCTAACAAGACTCTTAAATATTGATGTGGATCAGAGTATATGCATCCCTAGATCTTTGTCAGATTAATAGGGGTTACAAGGAAGATTCAATACCTTCGTACAAATATAATATCTCCATAGAACCTAGAAGGTTAAACATTTGATACCTCAGTATGCTGACATTCCATTCCAATATTCCTATTTTCTCCAATGTTCTTCCATCGATGTAATATATTACACTAAATATTAACTATACACATGTCCATTATATGAAGAATATGAGATATTGGAAACATCCATAATTTCATTCAAGGCACTAGTTGCGACATTAGTATTTGTATTGTGTTTACATCATTAGCCAGACATAGATAAATTTGAAAGCAAACACATTTTCATTCCACTTATAGAAGAAAATATACAAGAGAAATAATAAGAAAAAAAACTTCATCAAGATAGTATAATTGACTTCTCTGCACTTCTTTATCCTCCAATGCTAAGATTTTTACATAAGACATGCTAAGATCTCTAATGAAAGCATCTTATAGTTCTTTAGCTTCCTTAATATTTTAATCTCAGAGGGGACTAAAGAACTACACTGAATAATATAGAATTCTATTGAAAGTGATAGAAAACTCCAACAAAAGAACTAAAATATTATTTATAACACGTGCAAAAATAACCACAAGAGCCACGATGATCAAAGTGGTGGAATTGCAGTATTATGAAATGAAATAATGTCACAGCGTTGTTAAGCTTACTCTTATTATGATTATATGAAGACTCGACGCGTCTGTTGGCTAAACATGTACATCTATTTGTTGAATTAGTATGGCTCAATATGTTGTTAACTGCTCCATTACGGTACTAAAAAGTCAAGCATTACTGTGCTTGAATGTGTAATCCAACATTGTGGCATTGTAAAGATTGATGCTCCGGTGTTTAAATTCTCGAGGCTCAAGTGCTGCAACATTGATTTGTAACACTGTGGTGCTGACCTTGGCTCAGTTAGGGCACTGATTTTCCTTAAATTCTAGAGAGGATAGTCCTACAATGTATTAATTAGGCACATAGGTGTTATGGATAACGACATAGTGACACAAATATGTGGGCACTATGATGCTTATTTAAGACTTGTGAATTTTTACCTTTTTCTGAACATTTCCTGCATAAATATAACTAAAATAACACATTTCACATACTTTAAAGTCATTAGAAAGTACATATTTTACACTTAACACTACTTTAATACAAAACTTTATCTCTCTATAAGAAACACATCAAGGAACTCCAGTGCTACATGAACATCACCAATCATTCTAACAGATTTGCATACATCTCTAACATATGTAAGAAATACAAGGCTCCCCTTCTTCCATTGTCTATCAACTTGTAAATAGATATTAAGCATGATAATACACCTCAAGCACCTTAAAAATGAAACACTTCTCCATCAATACAAAATGTTACCCACTTTGAGTTTCAATTAATGTGAGCTCCATACTTACTTAACCAATTCATGCCCAAAATAAGAATAAACCCCCTTTAAGAGCAACACAATCAATTCAAACTTTAATTTTCTCCTTGAGATGTCAATTTCATAAACATATAATTGACTAGTAATTACACAGTCTCTAGTGAATAATATAATAGATAAAATATATGTTAGAGAGATAGGAGATAAACACAAGAAATCTAAATACTTCTTAGATAGAAAAGAATGGCTTGCTCCTAAACTCTACAAGACTTTGTAGAAATAAAAATCATACAAGTTATAATGTCTAATGCATCCTTAGCTTCCTGTTAAGTCAAACTATATACTCTAAGCTAAGCTGGAGTAGTACTAACCACAATATTATACTCTCTTTGAGCTCCTCCAGATTACCTCCCAGCAAACGTACCTCCACCTCTACTAGAAGAGGCTTTACTAGTTGCTCTAGATAGAGCTATCCTTTATTGCTTTAATCTCCTTTAATATTTAATATGCCCTATAGTGCCCTCTAAGGACATTGAGCTATCTTGTGGCCTAGCAAGCCACACCTAGAACACTAGCAAGTGAATAGAAAATAACTAACATGATGTCTCGTCCCTTAAGAACCATAGCCTGGAGCGCTACTCACTAACACTAATTGAATTGTGCTCCAAGAAGCTACTAAAACTCACCTCCTTACTTTACTATCCCTGTATCAGCTTCTTTTTCTACTGCTTCACTTTTAGATAGCTCCCTAATAAGCCTCTTTCTACTCACATCCCAACACTCATAAGTCACCACTAAATCATTCTCCATCAATCTAGCCCTCTCTATGAGCTTGATAATATGGAACATAATTTGTGGGTTCTATCTCTTAAACCTCTTAAGAATCTATAACACTTCTCCTTATAAGTGATACCTAGTTATTGGGCATACATGCTAATTGAGTAAACTCTACCTTATACTAATCTTAGAAATAACTCCTACATCTTATTTATAGTAAACAGTAGCACAAACAAGTTTCTAAATGATTTAGTAAATTCATCCCATAAATTTTCTGAATTTAACTTTATTGATTCTTTTCTTTTTATTGGCCTAACTACCAATACTCAACTTCACTATATATTAAGTGTAAATTATGTAGTATTTATTATATTTGAATTTAGTTTAAAATATATTATTTTATTTGTGTCTATGCAGGATATGTTTTTAAAAATGTAAAAAATTCACAAGAGTTGAATCAGTATCGCAGCGACCAATTTCCAGTGCTTTAACATCTACAACTCCTCAGTGCCATACTAGAGAATTACAGCACTAGTGTTTTTAAAAAAATGGTAAATAATTTAACACCCCGATAGAACCAAGGTAATTTTCACAGTACTTTATAGCACTGCAGCACCTGAAATCTGTGCTACAACACCTAATTTTAAGGAATTCGAACACTAGAGCACCGATCATTACAATGCCACCACAATGGATTGCACATTCATGTGTCACAGCACCGTCGTGCTTGAGACAATTTTTGTATTCAATATAAATAGTTTTTAGTTATTTTATGAAAGAGTTTTGTCACTTTTAGTAAAGCCCTATAACATTTAGTGTACTTTTTTAGTGCCCCTTATAGTAATGTCTAAGGGAGGCTATGGAAGTGTAAAATACTTTTATTGAATATCTTAGCCTGTCTTGTGTAAGTAATCATAATATTAGAGGAAAATGGAGTGCGGATAATTAATTGTACTATCCTGATGAAGTTTTTCTTGATTGTTTCTCTTGAATCTTTTCTTCTATGAGTGAATTAAAAAATGTGTTTGCTTACTAATTTATCTATACCTAGCTAATTTTTGAGTTTTGGGCTAATGTTGTGAACATAATGTAAGTACTACTATAGACTCTCATGCCTTGAATGAAATTATTGATGTTTTCAATATCTCTCGTTCTTTATTTAATGCATATAATGATTATGTATGTAGTTAATACCTCATGTGATATTTTACCTCGATGAAGGAATATTGGAATAAATAAGAGTGTTCGAATGAAATATTGGCATAGCTAGACATAGGATGTTTAACCATCTAGGTTCTATGGAGACATTAAAATTATAGGAAGGTCTTGAATCTCCCTTTTCATCTCTACAGGCTTGATAGGGATTCATATGCTCTGATTTACATCAACATTTAGGAGTCACATTAGGAAAATATTAATGTTTTACAAGCATAAGTTCAAAATAGATTTTTTTTTCGACAAGAGAATTATTTTTTTATAAGTCATCAAGAATTCACTTGATGAAGCAAGAATCTTAATGCTTATTTGAATTAAAAAAGTTTAGAAGTATGTTTAAGGTTATTTGAACTTTGATTTCAACAAACTTACTATCCAAAAGAATTTTTGATGATATGAATCCAACAACACAAAAAAGTGACATGATCTAAGTCTAAATGAGCCCAAATTAAGCACCTAAAGCATAATTAGAACTTTGGAATATTAATTAAAGGACCAAATAATAACTAAATCTTATATACATAGATTCAAAATCAACGTCGACATGTGAAATGACATAAGCCCAAGATCATCCTAGGGTCATCAAGGTAATTAAATTCTTAAATAAGAAGCTATGATCACGAGCGATTCAATGGAGTGTTATTAAATTTTAGTTGAAATTATCAAAAAGCAACTCCTAAAAGTTAGAAATATACCACATTCTCTACATGAAAGAGATCTTGAGCTGATTTGGTAAGAGTTTAGAGATCAAAATAATTCTAGAGCCTTGTGTGATAATCGGTGCAAGCGATCACCGCCATAAACTACTATTGCTAAAGTATTATTACATGGCCAGCACCATCGCCTGTAGGCATAAGCTAACAATCATTATCTCTCTTCTGTAGTCTGACAATCATTTCCTGATCACCTTCGCTTAAACATTATCGTTCAATTAACATCACATGGTTGCCATCACTCAATTGTGGTTGTCCTGCTATTATTTCATGATTTGTTGTTGCCTAGATGTTGTCACCCAACTTTCTCTAATGATCTTTACTATAATAAAATAAAAACAAATTATTGTTCCAACTTTATAATCACATCTCATCCAATTGAGAAGAAGATATGGCATTTGTAATCTCTTTCTATACGGTGGATCTCATCTTAAGCTAGGCTATATGATATTTTCATTTTTTGAAAATTTTAAGTAAACAATTTGATGTCTCTCATATCATTCTTTTATATGTGTTCAATCTTTAAAAGTAACTAAGACTAAAAATTATATATACTAGAGTGACTTGTTCGGCACTCAATAATTTAATTAAATTTTTTTTTTGAGTTCCCCTTCTAATATTTTTTTGTCTTTCATTTTTTTTTGTTGAGTTCCCCTTCTAATATCCCTCAATCCAGAAACCAAATTTAGGGTTGTTCATTTGGTTGAGTTGAATAGTTTAGTTGATGAATTAGTTAAATCTACTGGTTTTGAAAAAACCTAATTTAAAAAATTTAATTTACCAAATTATTTTTCAAAATGAATAAAATCGAATCAAATTTTAATTTGGTCAATTAGGTTCATTTTTTATGAATCAAAGTAAAATTAATTTTATTAATGAGCTTAATTATTTTATATTAAATAATATAAATTAAGAAGAATATTAAATAATCTTTGAAAAAATTTATAATTCTGACATATGAAATATATGATATCCACATTTATTTTTATGAGTTTATTGATTTAATATTTAAAAAATCAATATAATTTAATTTTTAAATTAACTGATATAGTAAAATAAAACAAATAAATAATCAAATTATAAAAAATAAAATTACAATTAATAATTAAATAAATAACTTTAAGTCAAATTAAATCAATTTAATTCTATTTTTTAGTTTATTCAAATAATAAACATCATCCTAACTATCCAACTTCTCCCTCTCCTTTTCCTCTCTAACTCCTAAAGACAAATTAGATAGAGGTCCATTAAATCCCCAAAAACGAGATCTTCTCCTTCTTCATTGTCATCCAAGCCACCTGGCATTGCTCTTTCTCTCTCTCTTGGAGCCGCAATGGGATCTGAAGCGCGTATTCAAAACATCCTGGTCACCGGTGGCGCAGGTTTCATCGGAACACACACTGTCCTGCAGCTCCTCAAAGAAGGGTTTAGGGTTACCATCATCGACAACCTCGACAACTCTGTGGAAGAGGCGGTAGACCGCGTGAGGGATCTTGCCGGTCCCGATCTGTCACGCAATCTTCGATTCCATCTGGTAATGCTCGGTTTTGTAGTTCTTGCTTGTTTGGGTTGTAATTTGGGATTTTGCTGGCTGATTTGGATGGCAGGGTGATCTACGGAGCAATGACGATTTGGAAAGAGTGTTTTCCGAGACAAGGTAAGATTTTTTTTTTCTCCCCTAGATTCCTGTGTTTTATGATTGCATATTTTGATTTGGAGTGTAAAAGATCAAAATTTGATGTGCATTTCTTGCTTTGGGTGTAAAATAATATGACGCTGCATGTCACTGAACGAAACAACCCTTAAACATGACATTTGTTGAGTTTCTTACACTTTTTTTTTTGTTTGGGTGGGCGGGGGGAGACCAATCAAATAAACTTACAGTCTTACACACACATAACATAAAGACTCTAATCCAAAGCCTCTTGATTGCTAGCCAAAGCTCCTCCCAACCAACATACCAATGTGAGATGCATTGTTTCTTACACATTAGCTTATGTTTTTAGGGTTGATGAGTGTTTATCTATTTATGTATTAGGCCTTATTTTAGTCTCCAAACACTTCATCGGCTTAAAAAGTTTATATTTGAAAGTGATGATCTATGTATGGGACTCTCATCTAAGAGAGAGATTGGTGAAATTCACATGAGTGTGAACAATAATCCCACATTGCAATTGAAGTAAGAGTTCAATTTTTAATACATAACTAGTATGTCTTATTCATTTGATTAAGTTTTTAGGTAAAGTGGTGCCCATTTATTAGTGTAGTGAACTCAACTAGAGACCCCCAAATGCTCCATTCTCTAAACAGTATTGATCGAATTGGGACTATTTGTTATCTGACATTATAATTTTGTTTGATTTTGTTTCATTTGAATTGGATAGATTTGATGCTGTTATCCACTTTGCTGGGCTGAAGGCTGTTGGGGAGAGTGTTGCCAAACCTCTTTTGTATTACAGCAATAATTTGATCGGGACATTGAATTTATATGAATTTATGACAAAATATGGATGCAAAAAGGTATGTTGTATTGATATTTCTCATATAGTATGCCTATTTATTAACTATTGATTTTCTAATTTATTTTTACTAAAAAGGTTCCCTTAGGGATAGATCTTACATTGTTAATTTGATCTGTTGATGGAAACAAACGTACATATTTTTTAATGTTTTTTTAAGGTTTTGATTTAGTTTCTTGTGAACATTCTTTGTTGTTCTTTAAATACCCTGGACCTCTAAAATCATGTTTCCTTTTCAGTTCTTCGTACCTTTGTCCATCTAATGATTATTTTGGCTTACATTATAGATTAAAAATTCTTCCATTGATTTTGTTGCATAACAATATCTGAATCAAATGTATTAGGTACATCATTTATACACTTGAATTTTTTTGTGCCCTTGCTATTTTTGGCTATGAATTAGAATCGTTGACTACCATCTTCATGCTTTTGTTCTTATTTGCATCTAATCTCTACAATTTATTCACTCGCATGTCTTCTTATTGTAAAGTAGATGGTTTTCTCCTCATCTACTACTGTTTATGGTCAACCTGAAAAAATTCCATGTGTTGAAGATTTTGAGTTAAAGGCAATGAACCCATATGGTCGAACCAAGGTATCTCGATGGCTTGTTTTTCTAATTTGATTGAGTTTAAATCTATAATATCTTCACAAGCTCTTCAGTGGGCACATAATGGCAGGCATGGAATCTTATACATTGTGAGATTATTTGACATTTTGGTTCCATTATAATTTTTGGGTGTTAGCTCTTTCTTGAAGAAATTGCTTGTGATATTCAAAAGGCTGATCCAGAATGGAGAATTATACTCTTAAGATACTTCAATCCTGTTGGTGCTCATGAAAGTGGCCTGATTGGTGAAGACCCTAAGGGCATTCCTAATAATCTTATGCCTTATATTCAACGTGTTGCTGTGGGCAGATTGCCTGAGCTGAATGTGTATGGCATTGACTATCCAACGAAGGATGGGACTGCGGTAAATTTGCTTCACCATTTTTTGTTGTCACTATTTAATTGCTCAAAGGGTGATGGCCATTATTCAAAATTTCTATTTGAACTATAGTTTCTAGTTCATTTCAGCTTTATAATAACTGTTTCTTCTCTTAAAGGAAGTGTGAGATCCTTTTAGTTAATTATTTGGATTTTGTATTTTGTATGTTATCCTTCTTGTTTGTGAATTTCGATTGCTTATCATATGATTTTCTTTTATTGTGCATTTTGATTCACGAATGAATGTTTATATTGCTATGCCCCTTCAGCTGGAAGCCTGGAAGGTTGTTATAGATGTTTGTTCACCAACAGTATACTCAATATGTTCATTTAGCTTGAAGCATCCTAGCTTATTGTTCATTGACCCATGCTCATTTGACTTGGGATAGCATAAGCTAAGAATCTTACATCAATGCATTTTAGTGCTGAAATTTTGATATCGTAGATGGCAGTAGTAACTCATGAATTAAATAAAGCTAACACAAGAATTGTAACAAATTATTTGAGAAATCCTTAGATGAGGAAGAAGCCATTAAATTGAAAATATAAGAGAAGGTTGGATAGAGAGATAAAACGGAGAGAGGATTGAGAGAAGTGTAGCTTTAAGCCAACCAGAAGGAGAATTGAGAGGATCAACCAAATATAGTTTTATTCATCATTTAAATTTGGAAGGATAAATTAAGAATGATTATGTCAGAGGAAAATTTGAAGTAATATCTATTGAATATTATATAATTGAAAATATATTTAGTTGACAGCATAAGCCAATAATCTTACTTCAATGCATTTTAGTGTTATAATTTTGGCATCAAAGATGGCAGTAATAACACATGATTAAATAAAATTATCATAAAAATTTCAACAGATTATTTGAGAAAACCTTAGCTGAGGAAGTGGCTACAAAATTGAGAATAGAAGAGATGGTTTGATTAAGAGAGGAACAGGAGAGAGGATTAAGAGAATTGTAGGCTCAATACAAGGAGGAGAAGAATGGGTATAATGAATATCAAGTCTTAATAAGTAAATTGGTGTAACGATAATAGTATATTATTAGATGATATCTTATTTATAAGTAGTGAAACATGTTTATTTGTTGTTCCTATGAACATTGTATTTCACCCATTTATTATAATCAAGAGGCCCTCTAATTGAATATGTAGGCTCCAAAAATTCGGCCCCGGCCCCCCCCCCCTGCTATTTTTTCGGGGGAGTTTTAACGGCTTAAGTTCCGGGGTAAATTTTTTGGAAGGCAGATGGGTTTGTAGATAAGACACTACCGAGAGATTTCACCCTCATTTTGCGAGGACTTTATGATCTAAGTTCTAGTTTCCTATAGGCGTAACCCCTATAGTTAATTTCCACTCCCGATCGTGAGAGAGAATTTTCGATTAAGGCTAGTTGTAAATCAGATACGTAGAAATACGTGTTATCTGGCATATAGTAGCAGCATGAGTTTGAGGTATGAAAATTTGATATTTAAAATTGAAGCTTTCACTATCTTGCACTTAAAGCGGATGGTGGGGGAAAAAATGATGGACCCGATCAAGATGCCATGGTTTCATTGTCCCGGGCCATTATTGTCCCTGGTCTACTTAGTCGGAGGAGGTAGTCGATCCAACCTGATAAAAGGATCCTTGTCTACAACCATGGGTTGCTTCATCCAAGGGTACCTTCTAGACTTGGAGTGGATGTTTATTTAAGGGGACAAATTTGAAGCCACTTTATCTAATAGAGGGCTTTATGCCCTATCGATCATATTTTATTTATTCCTATCTCAAGAATTTGATGCCACTAAGAAATATATTGGTTCTGGCCATAACCATAATTTAATGGTCATTTGGCAAAAAAATCACTCAGCTCAGAGGGCCTCGGGTCATAACTGTTTATCCTGAGTTGTCATTTGGCGACAAAATCGCCGGTCAGGAGACATGTACCACACCCTTACTGGCAGGAGATTATTTGAGAATAGATCATAAGGATATCTTCGACTAGGCATTAGCTCTACGTGAGTTGAAGTAAATTTTAATTTGTCCACCCTAGCAAACTGTTGTGGATGATGGATGTATTTTTCTTTAAATGATTTGATGGATTATTTCAATTTTAAATAATCTAGACTTGGATGATCTTTGGAATTTTTGAATTTTTCAAGTATTTGGGTGGCATTTTGGATTATATGGAATGGACCCCTCCAGTTTAGATTTGCATTCAACATGATCATCATCGGGGTGTTTGGGGGTCATTTTTATTTGCATATTAAACCTTGTTGACTCCATCGAGCTGTCTACACAGGATCGGGTATTGTAGGCTTTATGCTTTTGTTGATGAATTTATTTTGTCGTAGATTTTGAAGGTCTTATATGAACGTATAAAATAGATATTTCGGTCGACATCTTGACCATATATCTGTTTGATAGCTCGAGTCGTGTCGCTTCCTATCTATTCATATAGAAGGATCGGGCTCGAACTGTGGTTCATTTATTTAACCGCGCAGCATCCCTAAACGTCATGTGTGTACCCGTAACACGCTCGCCGAGGCTTGTACGGGTGTATGATTGCACATGTCTCTTTGTGTACCTATGTGCATACATATTACATTGTAGATGAAGGGGACATTTTTGGGCATATGATGGGTCTTCTACGATGGCTCATAGAAGTTCACTTTGTCGTAAACCTTTTAGCATTTGCTTGCGGATGATGTATTGGATGCATGACTACTGTTTGTCAAATAACTTGCAAGCCTCGATGATCTTGTCCAACTCAATGTTTGGGACCTGGTTGAATTGAGATTTACTCACTCCATAATGATTTGATCTGATTTTTTCCCCATGACTTGTATGAGAATCAACAAGCAGCTCTCTAATTGTGCCATCATCATTTTCTGTTGTTGTATTAAATAATAAAAAAATAAATTATTTCAACCTTGGATGGCTGCGTCTTTGTTGATGTCCTTTACTTCCGAATCAATGGCCACTGCTTCAATCTAATGGTTGTAACAATTGAGGGCGCATCAGATCATTTAGGAGAATCTTGCTAGACATCCATTCCTAAAATGATTGTTGGAGCCCTTGAGATGATTGGAGTGGCAGGTGTGTTGGGCTAATGTTGGACAATTATTGGTTGTGGAGGTGTTATAGTGTCTTCATCTATTACATGTTGTCCGATATTATTGATAGGGGATCGATGTAATGGCTTGATATTGTGTGACTGTTGATTGCAATGGCGTCATATCGTCTGCCACTTTGTCACTAACAAACATAGAAATTTTATTGTATTTGTTGTATATTGCACATCTTTACTGATACGGGACTAATAAATCCTCCTGCAATCAAGTAAATACTGATTGTATGAAGATGACATTTGCTTCAGACTTTTTAATGCATCTCCGTCGCCAACTCATTATGTGTTGACATTGAATGCTTGGCATCGTTGCATCTAACATAGATACCTTATACTCATTGACCGACGAGCTGCTGTGTTAGCTCGCATGAATTTCAGCATTCGTACGGACCATTGCAGATGCCCGTATGTCAATAAGTGTTGATTTTCAAACACTGTAATGTTCATCGTCTATTGATGGTCATCGCTTACAAATATGTTAATGTCTATTATGGATCCCTAGCGTCATCGTACACATTGGTTGACGAATTTGTATGTCCCTTGTGCATCAATCCTCGAAGCCCATAGCCCTCAATAGTCTTTATCCATGTGCTACTCGATATCTGTCATAAGAAAGCCAATATATCCAACGTGCATTTTCTACTGCATAATCTTCTACTATCGTTCATATGTGGCTGGTTATGTGCATCATGGTTCTTTCATCCTTGAAGATGACTTCAGAAGGCTCCCAATAGTTATTGTCCCTTCGATACCTACCTCCCATTTGGCATGAAGGTTGTGAGCATTTGTAAGGGACTCGACTTTATTGATCATAGGTATACTGCTACATGCCTTGCAATTCTCACTGATATTGCTTAAGGATGAATTAGATCCAACGCTATGAGTCGATTGGCATGGTCCAAAAGTCCACAATATGGTTTTGTAGTCGAGTCACATCCTTCACAGACTTCTTATCAGTTGTAAACAAGTTGAACTTGCAAGTTCTTTATCTTCAAACATGTTCTATTTATTCATTTGCACCTATCTTATATGTCATCTTTGATTAGTGTTGATTATGGCAAGGAAGTCATCTTATTTATTAAGAGCATCATATCATAGCTAGAAATCTGATTGTGTTGTTCACAATTCATCACTACTTATAAACAAGTAGTATTTGTAAGTCTTTTATTCACCTCAAGTTTCACAGGTGTTCTTTTGCATTTAATTTGGACTCCTTTGTGTTGCAAATTCCCTACATCAAGAGTATACATGATATCTGGTCTATAGAAAAAAAAAAAAGAAAAAAAAATGATATATGGTCTATAGCTTTCTTGCATTTATTTGTAAATATGTTGTGTTCATTAAAAATTTTTGTTGGATGATTAGGGTCACTTGTTAACATCCATATTTTAATTATAGCCATATGTTTGTTAATTAATGTCCAATTCCCTTATAAATTAAAATTCAATTCCCTTGCGGTCCAGACCATTTAAGTTCAAATCAAGTCTTATAGAGTTCTAATTTTCTACATTATGTTCAAGTATGCATCTTCTGCCGATTGTTTGAGTTCAAGTCCCTTGCTGTTTGAATTAAGTTCTGGTTCTTTGCATTCAATTCAATTCAGGTCTTTTGTAGTCTTGTTCAGTTAAATTCTTCTTGGCCAAGTTTGGACTTTTACATAGTCCAAATTATACAAGCCATGTTACACATAGTTCATTTGGGTTCAAGTTCAGTAATGGTCCTTAGTAGTTCATTCAAGTGCAAATAAGGTCCTATGTAATTGTCCAAATCTTGTCATTTTCAGACAAAATTTCAGCAGCCTCCCGACGTCTCTCCTATTTAGGAGAAAAATACAGGAGTCTGGGACTTCCCACCACGCTAATAAAAGCATGTATAGTGACCGGGTTGGGTTCGGCCTGTTCACCAGAAGAGGGAGGTGGCTTGGCTTAGGCTAGGGTTGGTGTGGGTGGTCGGGCGAGAGGTTTGAAGCCGGGTTGGGTCTAAGGCTTCGGCTGGATGAGGCAACTGAGGTTGAGAGATCGGAGAGTCTTCGGCTATGGGGTCGGACAAGGTAGAGGGACGGTCGGTGCTAGGGCTTGGTGGAGTCCGGCTTCTGACTGATGTCTGCGGCTTGTTGGGTCGAATCCAGCAGACGGACAGGAGGCGACATGAGGTGGGAGGAGGAATCGAGCAAGTCGTCGGCTTTTGGAGTGATTTGCGGCTATAGGTAAGGGAGGAAGTGTTCGAAGCTTGTGATTGTGAGTATGTATGAGATGAGGGCAGAAGGATTGACGGGTGGGAGGAAATCGGTAAAAGAGGTGTTGTGTTGAGGAAGTTTGCGGGATGTTGGTTACAGGTCTTGTGAGCGACGCTGGAGGCTTGCGAAGCAGAGGAGATGGGATTCGGCCGGCTTTGGCCTTGGCTTCGTCGATTGGAGACATCGGGCACAGGGAAGGCTTGCGTGGAGGTTTGATCATGGGAAGGGGCATTGGCCTAAGGAAAACGAGCGAGAGAAGCATAGTGGGATTTGTGGAGGAGAGCCCGAAGGCTCCATTTCGCTTGCGTTTAAACGATCGAGAGGGAAGCTCTTCGAGGCACGCGTGAGACGACTCTGAAATGGCATCTCGTTCGCAGGGCATGGGCGACAGTACTGTGATGGACCGGGTGAACCGGTCCCGCCTGGACCCGTGCGGGTCTACAGGCGGAAGAGAGGGGGGGCGGGGACCGGCTGGACCAAAGGGACCCACCCACTTAAGTGGGGGTAATTTGGGGATGGGAGGAATTTTCGGGAAGGGTATGAAGGGAGCCATTAGGGTTTAGTTCTAGCATTATGAAAAGTAAAGTCTCTTTCTAGCTTTTTCTTCTTCTAGTCTTCTTCTTGTTCTTTTCTAGGGTTTTCTTGTGGGAGATCTTGTCCTTCTCGAAGTGGACAAACTTATCTTGTTTTCTCTTGGCTTTCTAATGCAAAGGTTCTTGCTTTTCATCTCAACCCTCTTGTGATTGTTTCTCTTTGGTTTTGGTGGAGAAATTCCTCTTTTTTGGGGGAAATTAGGGCAAAACCGAAATTGTGGAACCTTAAGGCGTATCAATTTGGTATAAGAGCTCTCGATCCTAGACGGCATGGCATCAAAGAAGGTGGAAGTTTTGGAGGGAGAGATGGGCCAATTGAAAGAGGAAGTGGGTGAGAAACTTTCGTCGTTGGAGGGAAAATTCTCAACCCTAGAAGAGAGATTTGGGGGAATGGAAGAGATGATCCGGAAATTGTTAGAAGCTTAAGTTGTTCCATCAAACCCTAAGGAAAAAGGGAAATCTCCGGTGACGAACCAAAACCCTAACCCTAATTTTCCAATTAGGGAAGAAGGAGTAAATCAGAGTGAAGATGGCATGCAAGGGCAATGGCCAAGGGAAGGAGGAGAAGGGTCTGGAGTAGGTGGCCCTTGGGGAATGACCGGTGGTCAAGGGGGCCGGCCATACATGGGCTCGGTGGGCCCCCACGGCACACGTGAAGGGTGGCCGAATCAGATTGGGGGGGGGTTTCCGGAAGGAAATCGTGCCACGTGGGAGCAGGGAGGAAGAAGGGAAGACTACGGCATGGGCTATGGAGAGCCAAGAGAACCACCATGGAGGGGGCTTCAAAATCCTTACCCGGGGGAGAGAAGGGGAAGACCACAAGGAGAGGGATTTACTCAGGGGACATGGGGAGATGGAAGAACCTTCCACCGAGCTGACAACCACATGAGGAAATTGAAGATCCCTATTTTTGAAGGGGAGGATGCTTATGGATGGATCTACAGGGTGGAGCGCTATTTTGCAGTGAATGGTGTCACAAAAGAGGAGAAGTTGATGGCGGTTCCGGTATGTTTGGAGGGGAAGGCATTGGCCTGGTTTCAATGGCTTGAAGGGAGACAACATGTTAGGAGTTGGGAGGAGTTCAAAGACCTCCTACTTCATAGATTCAGGGTATCCAGCGAGGGTACACACTATGAGCAGTTGGTGGCTCTAGTGCAGGAGGGCACAGTGGCAGAGTATAGAGAGCACTTTGAGCTACTATCAGGCAGATTGAGAGGGATTCCAAATGACCTTCTAGAGGGGAGTTTCATGAAGGGGTTGAAGCCTCACATCAGAGCAGCCATCAGAGTAGTGGCTCCACATGGATTAGTAAGGATCATGGAGACTGCACAGCTTGTAGAGGACAAGCTGAAGGTGGAGCCACCGAGGAGATCAGGGGTGTCTTACCCCACTTTCTGACCACCACTTATGGTTGGAGGCCCAAAGGCGGCTACCATCCTTTCTCCTAAGGAGGTAGCCAAGGTGAGAACCACTACAGCAGTGAACCAAGGGGGGTTCAAGAGGTTGACTGATTCAGAGCTGAAGGAAAAAAGGGCCAATGGCCTTTGCTACCGATGTGATGAAAAGTTTACACCAGGGCATAGGTGTAAGGAGAAGACACTACATGTGATCATTGTGGAGGATTCAGAGGAGGAGGAAGAGGACACAGAAGCAACTGAGGAGGGTGGAGGTGAGGAAGAGCACCCTCATTTGGCTATGGTGGAGGTCTCACTCAACTCCATAGCGGGACTGACATTGCATTCCACCATGAAGCTGGAAGGGGAGATTGTAGGATACAAGGTGATGGTTCTGATTGATAGTGGGAACACCCACAACTTCATTGCTTGCAGATTGGTGGAGAGGGTGGGGCTACCGGTGACCCAAGGGAGAGGTGTAGGAGTCATTCTGGGCACGGGAAAGAAAGAGCGCTGTAGCGGGCAGTGTAAGGGAGTGACCCTCACATTGCAAGGAGAGGAGACAGTGCAAGACTTCCTACTGTTGGACTTGGGAAGCACGGACGTGATATTGGGGATGCAGTGGCTCCAGTCCTTGGGGGAGATGAAGGTGAATTGGAAGAAGTTATACATGGAGTATGGGACAGGGAGCAGAAGAGTGACACTACAGGGAGACCCCAGTTTATGCAGAGCCAAAGTGGCCTTGAAGTCCATCTTCAAGACTTTGAGGGATGAGGGAGAGGGCTATTTGGTAGAGCTATAGCAGGTGGGCATGGAGGCCGAAAGAGAGCCAGAAGTCATTCCTGAGGTGGTCCAGGACCTTCTACAGCAGCACTCCATAGTGTTTCAGATGCCCAAGGGGCTACCCCCTATCAGATCCAGGGAGCATGCTATTGTGTTGAAGACTAGGGTAGCACCCATCAACGTGCGACCCTACAGATATCCTCATGCTCAGAAGGAGGAGATTGAGAGGCTGGTAGCAGAGATGTTGGAGGCTCAGGTGATCCAGCCCAGTGTGAGTCCTTTTTCCAGTCCTGCACTCTTGGTAAAAAAGAAAGACGGTAGTTGGCGATTCTGTGTAGACTATCGGGCCCTCAACAAGGAGACTGTGTTGGACAAGTTTCCCATTCCTGTGGTAGATGAGCTTTTGGATGAGCTTGGAGGAGCCACCATCTTCTCCAAGGTGGACTTGAAGTCTGGTTATCACCAGATTAGGATGAGGACTGAAGACATTCAGAAGACGGCCTTCCGGACACACGAAGGTCACTATGAGTTTTTAGTGATGCCGTTTGGGCTCACTAACGCCCCCTCCACCTTCAAAGCCCTGATGAATCAAGTCTTCCAGCCCTATTTGAGGAGGTTTGTTTGTCTTTTTTGATGATATTTTGGTGTATAGCAAATCTCTGTGGGACCATATCACCTATCTTGGGGTGTTACTCACGACATTATTGGAGCATCAGTTATATGCCAATCAGAAGAAGTGTGCTTTCGCTCAGAAGGAGGTGGAGTATCTGGGACACATTATTTCAGAGAGGGGTGGCAGCTGACCCCACCAAGATAGAGGCCATGGTGAATTGGCCTACACCAAAATCCCTTAAGGGACTAAGGGGATTTTTGGGACTGACTGGCTACTACAGGAGGTTTATCAAGGGCTATGGTTCTATAGCCGGTCCTTTGACTGATCAGTTAAAAAAGGACAATTTTCAATGGGGAGAGAAGGCAGAAGAAGCCATGAAGACTCTGAAGGAAGCCATGACTAGTGCCCCGGTTTTGGCACTTCCAGATTTCATCCAGCAGTTTGTGGTTGAGACGGACGCTTCAGGAGTGGGCTTGGGAGCAGTACTCATGCAGAATCGTAGGCCGATTGCCTTTTTCAGCCAGATCTTATCTACTAGAGCAAGGCTGAAATCTGTTTATGAGCGGGAATTGATGGTCATTGTGTTGGCTATCCAAAAATGGCGGCCGTATCTATTGGGGCAACGATTCATAGTTCGTACGGATCAGCGGAGTCTCAAGTACTTACTAGAGCAGAGATTGGTGGCAGAAGAACATCAGAGGTGGCTAGCAAAACTCTTGGGGTATGAGTTTGAGATTCAGTATAAGCCCGGGGCTCAAAACAAGGCGGCAGATGCTCTTTCCCATGTGGAGTGCTCACAGCTGATGGCACTATCTGTACCACAATTGGTTGATTGGGGTGAAATGGTGAAGGAAAATCAACAAGCAGAGGAGCTAGAGAGAATTCGGGCGGCTATCCAGAAGGGAGGAGGGTTCAAAGGGTATCACCTCGAGAACTCTCTCTTGTTATACAAAGGGAGGTTGGTACTACACCGTAACTCAGCATTCGTCCCCATTCTTCTACGGGAGTACCACGATAGCCGTATTGGTGGACATTCAGGGGTGGAGAAGACCTATCGGCGGGTGAAAGCTGAATTTTTTTGGAAAGGGTTAAGAGGTGATGTCGAAGATATGGTGAGCAAATGTGATATTTGTCAACGGAACAAGTATCAAGCTTGTGCCCCTAGTGGTTTGTTGCAGCCCTTGGTGCTTCCAAACAAGATTTGGGAGGGAAGTCACCATGGATTTCATTGAGGGGTTACCCAAGTCGGAGGGGTATACGGTCATCATGGTGGTAGTTGACCGTCTGAGCAAGTATAGTCATTTCGTTCCACTACGGCACCCTTTTTCAGCTCCTACTGTAGCAGCTACTTTCATCAGAGAGGTGGTTCGATTGCATGGGGTTCCCACTTCTATTGTCTCGGATAGGGACAAGGTTTTCTTAAGCTCATTTTTGAAAGAGATCTTCAAGATGCAGGGCACATTCTTGAAGCGAAGTACAGCATACCACCCACAGACAGACGGACAGTCCGAGGTGGTGAACCGGAGCGTGGAGACTTACTTGAGATGCTTCGTTGGGGAGAGGCCTAAGCAGTGGGTCAAATGGCTACCATGGGCAGAATATTGGTACAACACTTGCTACCATACCGCATCTCAGTTCACACCTTTCAAGATTCTTTATGGAAGAGATCCACCACCGTTGGTGAATTATCAGAAGGGGACGACCCCTGTATATCTAGTGGATCAATACTTGGAGGAGAGGGATAGGGTGTTGGGTGAGTTGAGGGAACACCTATTGAGGACCCAACAGATCATGAAGACCAAGGCGGATGCTCACCGCAAGGATGTGACATTTGAGGTGGGAGAGATGGTATACTTGAAGCTACGGCCTTACAGACAGAAGACTTTAGCTAGCAGAAGGAGTGAAAAGCTCTCTCCACGATACTACGGGCCTTTCGAGATCGAAAGGAAAGTTGGGATGGTGGTTTATCGTCTCAAGTTACCTCCTCATTCCTCCATCCACCCTGTATTCCACGCATCGCTATTGAAGAAGAGCATAGGGGATCATACTGTGGCCATTCCTACTATACCCCAGGGCCTCACAGAAGATATGCAATTCTTACTAGAGCCACTACATGTGAAGGAAGTGAGGAAGAATAATCAAGGCAAAAGGGAGATTCTCATCGAGTGGAAGGACTTACCGACACATGAGGCTACTTGGGAGATATACGAAACCATGCAGGCGCAGTTTTCAGACTTCAACCTTGAGGACAAGGTTGATCTTCTAGAGGGTGGTATTGATGGACCGGGTGAACCGGTCCCGCCTGGACCCGTGCGGGTCTACAGGCGGAAGAGGGGGGGCGGGGGACCGGCTGGACCAAAGGGACCCACCCACTTAAGTGGGGGTAATTTGGGGATGGGAGGAATTTTTGGTAAGGGTATGAAGGGAGCCATTAGGGTTTAGTTCTAGCATTATGAAAAGTAAAGTCTCTTTCTAGCTTTTTCTTCTTCTTGTTCTTTTCTAGGGTTTTCTTGTGGGAGATCTTGTCCTTCTCGAAGTGGACAAACTTATCTTGTTTTCTCTTGGCTTTCTAATGCAAAGGTTCTTGCTTTTCATCTCAACCCTCTTGTGATTGTTTCTCTTTGGTTTTGGTGGAGAAATTCCTCTTTTTGGGGGGAAATTAGGGCAAAACCGAAATTGTGGAACCCTAGGGCGTATCATACTGTAGCGACCAGAGCAACGATTTGAGTAGGATTTGGCTACAGGTAATCTTATTCATACACATTTTTTGTTCTTTCTTTTTTTTTGTTTTAACGACAAAGGTCAGCAGAATAATATGTAGAAAAATATATTTTCCTTTATTTAGTATCAGATCGAGATTAGTCCTAGCTTTAGTTTCCGCCTTTCCCATCACCATCCTAGCCGATAAACTCCACAATGTATGCGCTTGATTTCGCTACCCTTCCTCGCGCAATACCCGCACCTCACACAATCAACATTTAACATTTTTGACCCTTGATTCTATCTAACCCTGCCATTTTGACTAGTTATATTGATAAAATTATAGTTTTATAGAGTGATAAAGAAGGGGTTACAAACATAAAAGATTTTCCAAAAATGTTTTATAAACGAAGATCATGATCATCCTGAATTAATTTTAGAAATAGAATTATCCTACGATTAAGAAATTTTTTTTTCTCAAAGAAACTATACCGCCAACTTTCTTGAGGAAATTAATTTTTAGTGATACCTTATTGGCACTCAGAATGTTCCTAATAAATAGGATTTTTTTTTTAGGGTGCCTCAATATTACAGGCTGGATGATAAAATGATTTTTCTGTAACCAAACTAGATATCACCTTTGTTGTAGGAGTTTGTAAGTCAACACATGCAAACTCTTAGAAAGGTTGTGAGAAATTTTTTTGCATATTCTTAGATATATCAAAAAGTTACTTGGGCACCTTAATAATGAAGTTTTTTTAATGTTGATTATACTAGATCAGTTGGTGATAGAAAATTCACGTGAGTACTGCATATTTATGGGATGTAACTTGGTCCCATGGAAGAGTAAGAAAGAAATTATGGTGGCTAGATTAAGTATTGAGGCAAAATACAGAACCATGGCATATTTAACATGAGATGTTTTAGGTAAGTTCGTTTTGGTTGTTTAGTTTTCTAATTGAAGCACCCATGCCTTAAATTGTGATAATTGTGTTGCCAGAAATCCTGTGTTTCATGCATGAATCAATTCTCTTAAGCTGACATGCACTTCATTTGAGATGCGGTGTTATCAAAGATCATTATTACTTGTATTTCCAATTTCAATTGGCAGATATATTTATCAAGGTTTTAGATTCACTTCAAAATTTCAAACTTTCAACAGTTAGAGCTCATTAATATATATGCTTCACATTGAGGTGGAGTTAAGGATTAGCATATTACTGAAAAGTTTCCTGTTTATAGTTTGTAGGCTATGTTTTTTTTTTTTTTGTTTCTATTAATATTATATTCAACTTCTCTATTATAAATAACGGGCTCTCCAACTGAACAAGCTACAAAAATTTCTTTTCCCTCACTAGGCATATTGACAAATAAAAATTTAATAAAGACAACTAAACACTGTCGCATGGCTTGCCATCATCTTGCCGAATGGTTTTTGTTTTTTCCCATTCAGAAGTTCTGATTAATTACAAATTCTTGCTACAAAAGAGCTTTAAGTAATCAATTTTCATATTCATCATTTTAACCAGATTCGTGACTACATTCATGTCATGGACTTGGCTGATGGTCATATAGCAGCTCTTCAGAAGCTTTTCCTTACAGATGACATTGGTAATCCTTGTCAGCTATTTTTGTTTAGATGTTCTCTTACCAGTTTCTGCTACTTCTTAATGCTTGGAACTCATGATTTGGTTTTGCAGGTTGTGTTGCCTATAATTTAGGAACTGGGCGTGGTACCTCTGTCCTTGAGATGGTTTCTGCTTTTGAGAAAGCTTCCGGCAAGGTGACTTTTTTTTTTCTTTCCATTTCAGAATTAAAAAATTAATATTGGTTCTTTAATTCTGTTTGAACAACTCTTCAGAAAATTCCTTTGAAGTTGTGTCCAAGGAGGCCTGGTGATGCTACAGAAGTCTACGCTTTGACAGAGAAGGCTGAGAAGGAGCTTGGTTGGAGGTAAGTTCTTGAGTAGTCAATTAACATTATAACCATCTTTCCTTTGCAATTAGGAGCTGTTTGCTTGAAAGCATTAGGAGACTTATTTTATTCCTCTTCATTGCTTTCCAAATTTATTGGTGTTTGGTTTGAAGAAAACAAAATGCAAAGTAAATTTTTGAGGGCTTTGAATACCCAAAATGCTTATTTTCCCCACATTTGAAACTCATTCAAATTGGGTGATTTTTAAATTCCACACACCACTCATGATTTTTGTCTGCTAACCACTGGTCTGCTCGCCCCGCCTCTCCCTCTCCCTCTCCACCTGACTACTGTATTTAAGTGCATTTGATTTTGCATCCAACCAAAAAATTTATTCATTTCTTAAATGCATATACTCTAGTTACTTACAACAACAACATCAAGTCTTTATCCTACTACATAGTAGGGTCGGCTATATGAATCCTTTTTCTGCATTGTTTCCTTTTTAATAATCAAATTTTCATTTAAATCTTGTAAAGAAATGTCATTTCTAATATTTTCTAACCAAGTCTTTTTAGGTCTATCTCTACCTTTCTTAACGTAGGCCAAATATGATAACATCTACTCTCCTAATAGGGTCATCAGAAGGCCGTCGTTTTACATGGCTAAACTATCTAAGGCAACTCTCTCTAATCTTATCTGTCACTGTAGCTACTCCAATCTTTTCACGGATATGTTCGTTTCGTATCCTGTCTCTAAGAGTAAATCCACTCATCCACCTGAGCATCCTCATATCAACAACACTTAATAATATTATGCTTCTTTTTTAATGGCCAACATTTTGCGCTATAAAGCATTATAGGTATCACCACCATCTTATAAAATTTTCCCTTATATTTGAGTGGGACTTTTTTATCACAAAACAAACCCAAAGCATTCCTTCACTTCAACCATCCAACTTGAATTCTACTAATAATATCCTCATCTATTTCATCATCACTCTAAATAATAGACCTAAGATATCTAAAACAAGTACACTTATTAATGACTTGATTGCTCAAAGTCACAAACCTCCCACTAGATCTTTTACTGCTAAAATTACACTCCATATACTCAATTTTAGATCTACTTAAATGAAAACCTTTAAACTTGTAAGGTTGACCCCCATAATTCGAGTTTACCTTCGACTTCCTCTCTAGTCTTATCAATAAGAAGAATATCATCAGCAAAAAGCATATACTAGGTTACATCCTCTTTCAAATGTCTGGTAAGAACATCTATGAATAAAGAAAAAAGATAAGGGCTTAAGACTGATCCTTGATGTAATCCAACTGAAATAGGAAATACTTGATCAAACTACCTTGTGTTTGAATACAAGTTACAACTCTTACATACATATCCCTAATGACTTGAATATAAGTATTATTAACCCCTTTCTTTTATAGAACTCTCAATAGCACTTCTTTTGGAACTTTATAAAATGATTTTTCTAAATCAATAAATATCATACGTAGATCCTCCTTATTCTCTCTAAACTTCTCCATCAAATCTCTCAATAAATGAATAGCTTCCGTAGTAGGCGTACCCGACATGAATCCAAATTGATGTTGAGAAACATTAGTATCACATTGTAACATATGCTCCATAACTCTCTCCCAAAGTTTTAAAGTATGACACATCAACTTAATTCCTCTATAATTCGCACAATCTTATGCATCGTCTTTATTCTTAAAAATAAGAATCAACACACTCATTCTCCACTCATCTGACATCTTTTTAGTCTTCAAAATAATATTAAAAGCTTTAATAAGCTAAGAAATTCCTTCATCTCCTAAGCATTTCCACATCTCTATTGGAATATCATCAGGTATAATAGTTTTTTCAAACTTCATTTTATTTAAAGCCTCTCCAACTTCAGTTTTACTAATACTTTGATAAAAATAAAAATCTCTATTTTCATTTAGAGTGCTAAGATGACTAAAGTCAATCATATTCTCACAATCTTCATTGAAAAACTTATCAAAATATTTCATCCACCTTTAGTGAAAATATCCTTTCTAAAAAAGTATTTTTTGATCTTTATCCTTAATGCACTTCACTTGAACTTAATCCTTATTACTCTTATCTCTTTGTTTGGCTAACTTATACATATGTCTTTCACTCTCTTTAGAATCTAATCTATTATATAAATAATTAAAATCTAAAATCTTTACATTTCAGATTGTTTTTTCTTAGATTCCTTATGCTCTTCTTTATATCTTTATCAATTTTTCAGAGTTTTTATATCTAAACCAATTGTTATAACAAAGTTTCTTATTTTTTATCTTTTCTTAGACATTTTGATTTCACCACCAACTATTTTAATTATTATGAGTTTTTCCTTTTGAAACTCAAAGTACATCCTTTGCAACATTCTTAATATATTAGTATAACTCTAATTACTTATTTCAAAAATACATGGATTTGGAAAATATTCAATAAAAATATATGTAATTTAATGAAATTTTGCTTGATGGAGAGAAATTCTATATGATGCTTCAATCGTAGGAGGGTGTATGCGGGAAAAGCTAGTGCGTTGTTTGCATTCTCTATACATTATTGAAATCACAGGCAACAAAATTCCTACATGTTCGTTTTGTGGCCAGATAGATTGTCCCAACTAGGGGTGTCAATTCGGGTCAATGGGTCGACTTGACCAGGCCTTAAATTGGTCGACACTAATTCCATTCGGTTTTGCAAACGGGTCAGGATTGTCAACCCGGACCCGACCCGTGAGGGAGGGACTACGGCATTCGGCTCTCAGGCTAGACGACTTCGGGCTGGCAGCTTGCGGGTATCTTTGACTCTACATCTCGTGGGCGTTAGTGGCAGTTCGGGATAACGGCAGCGGCAACTCGTGCCTCACGGTTGTCTTCAGCTCTGCAACACTATGGGACGACGACAGGCCGGCAGCAGCCAATAGGCCTGTGACGCACCAGGCATTCATAGTGAAATGATTCGTCGACAATCTTGATCAACCATCACTTCCTGCTCTCTTGCTCTGACCTGAAATTGTTAACCATATATAATGAGTTTCAAAAAGCCCAGCAGGTCACCAAAGCCTATAACTGAAATCAAAGCACGGTACTGAAACAATATGCATGTCAATCAATCAATCAATAACAGACACTTACACATGATAATTGAATCTATGCAGATACGAAAATCAGTACAGAAACAGTAATCAATGCGTAAACAGTAAATCAGTACAAAAATAGTAAAATCCTCAATCGACAGTAGAAGAATCAGTAAACAGTATAAAAGTCCGTAAAGCTCAATGAATCAGTACGTGCATCAAATCCCTACAGTAGTCGTCTTATCTATAACATCAGTCAAATCAATGTAGTAGAATCGTATCAAAACATACACTTGCAAATTCTAGTTATTCAATATCACTTGCTCCATAAATCATATGCAATCCAGTAATCGATATCACGTGTTCAATGTCAGTATAGTGAATCAGTAGTAGCAGCGTATGTATCAATATTAGTAACAATCCTGTGACGACAAGAACAATTATACGATAACAGTGAAATCGTGTAGTAACAGTAAATCCGTAAATCCGTCAAATCAAATACGATTAACATCACTCAATCATATCAATATAATCAATCAGATTAATAAAGAAATCACTTCCGGTCAATAATATCAAATGGTATGAAATCACATAAAACAATCAAATCAATAAATCAATAATAATAATGAAAAGCAATCAAATCTATCAATACAGTAAAATCATATTCTATATCACGTGGTCAGTGTATCACATGTATCGGTCAGTATTCGATGTATCACGTGCTATAAGATCAGTACAATGAATCAATAGTATCAGTGAATCAGTAGTATCGGTATCGGTATCGGTATCAGTAGTATCAATAAATCGATGCAATATCAATATCCATATCGGTATCTGTATTCAGTGACATGTACAGTATGAAATAGTAATGAAATCGTGCAATGACAGGAAACTCATAAATTCGTACAGAATTCATATAATCACATAAATCGTATATAATCAAATGAAATACGATATTCAGATACTTGATTAGAATCAAACAGCTGATACAGAAGAACTGAATTTATTTCGAATAGCAGAATATTCAAGTCAGATTTCACAGAACCAACGAAATCATACAGAATAAACAGAATCATACAGAACAAACGGAATCGTACAGAACAGAATTTAAATCATAAAAGCACATTTCATATAACAGATATCAGATTCCCAGACCCTGATAGAATCTCAACGGATTCTGGCCCCTTATGCCTCCCTTCCCTGACACTGACAGAATTTCAACAGATTCTGGCCCCTTATATCTCCCTTTGTGCTTAAAGCACCAGAACAGAACAGATATACAAAATTTTCAGAACATAACTTGTTTTCAGATTTCCCGGACCCAGACAACGGAATCACAAAGGATTCCGACCCCTTATAACTCCCTTTGTGCTTAAAGCACCAGAACAGAATAGATATACAGAATTTTCAGAACAGAACTTGTTTTTAGATTTCCCGGACCCAGAAAATGGAATCACAAAGGATTCCGGCCCCTTATAACTCCATTCTGATATCACAGCACATCAAAACATTCAAATCAGAAAAATCGAATACTTCAGAAAATTCGTCAGCGGCATAACGACAGTATACAGAATTTCCACAAAATTCACAAATTCAGAATTTGACCAAATTATCACAGATAGTATAAAATATCATTGTAAGACTTTCATTATACTGAAGCAACATTTTTCAACATCTAGATAATTCGTAATTCGATTAAAACACCGCAGAATTCAAAATATCCGGTAAAAATCTTCCATAAAATACTCAAATCGTACAAAAACATCAGTTCAATAACATACCAAAGTTACGCGGTAAAAGTTTCGTCCATACAAAGATAGGCTCATTTTTCGGTAACGGAAATACAAAACTGAGCAGAAAAATACCAAAACTCGAAATCTTCGAAATCAAAAATAGGATTCGGAGTCCTTACTTCGAGACAAACAAATCTTCCAACTGCGTCGTCGGACGAAAAGCGCTCCGCGGCCTCCGAAACCAAGCTTCTTCTTTCTCTTTCCTTCTCTTTCTCTCTCCTGCCTTTTTCTCTCTCTTCAAAAATATCTCAAATCCTCAATTTATCAAGCAGGATCGTCCAGGATGATTCCCATTCGTCCCGGGACAAACTCCTCTGGACACGGATCGTACAGATGAAAATTAATTCCAATTTATTTCTTCCCTGGACGAAACTCTCGGGTTCCGTTCGTCCCGACGGTTCGTCCCGATGCACCCAGGTTCGTCTAGACGAACTTGCATTTTTACTCAGTTCGTCCAGACAGTTCGTCCGTACTAACCATACAGATTTTCACAATTTTCTTCAGTTCGTCCCGTACTAAGGCCAGTTCGTCCGGACTAACAGCACTCACAAAAATCAACTTCGGAGGGGTTTTACAAGGCCGACAAAGGAAGAGACAGTTGGGGTGGGCAGTGGCCGGCTGGCCGATAGCGCTGACGGGATGTGACTGCGACGCGATGCTATCGATTGACGTGAGACGAGAGATGCAACTACGAGTCAGCGACGCGACCGATTGATGCAACATCTGGGTCGAATCTGGTAGACCCACTGGTTTCTGGGTCAACCCGAGACCGAACCGTTTCACAAACGGGTTTGCCCAAATCCGGATTTTTTCGGGTCGGGTTTTGAGTCGTGTCAATTTTTGACACCTCTAGTCCCAATGGGAGACCATCATTCTTGTTGTGTTTCCACATACCTTTATCAGTCTTAGCATCAATTCATAACGCTGAAGGTAAACCAACGACCCCAATTTAACCTGCAAGTGTTTGGTAGTAGCTAGAAGAGAAGAAGAAAAAAAGACAAGTTGGCCTCCTATTCATGAAGACATAAACATTTAAATTCATAGGAATACAATATCATAGTCGCTTATCTCTCCGGCGAGCTAGCTTGACATTGTCTTTTGTTGGCATTCAGTTTCTCAAAAATTCAAAATAATTTTAAGTATTTTATTCCTGTAATCTGTATCATTTCTAAGAAAAATAGGATTCTTCTAATTCTTCTTTGGCTTACCAGTAAATTGTTAGTAATATAATTTGTTATGCTTTTCTTTCCTTGCAGAGCAAAATATGGCATAGAAGAAATGTGTAGAGACCAATGGAACTGGGCAAGCAAGAACCCATATGGTTATAGAACCCAAGGTACTTAAATATGACTTTAGAAGAGTGTGTTCAATCTTTAGAGGGACCAAGTAATGTGTTCATATATTTGAAAGTCTTAACAGTTTCTAAAACTAAGCTTTTCTTCAGCTTTCAATCTAATAAGAAGAATCACTACTTCTGTTTCTGTAAATAAATAGTTTTGTATCTTTCCTCTCTTCAATATTAATTTTTAGAAAAGAAAATAATGAAGTTTTTATTTTATTAAATATGAGTTTAATATTTTTTAATGACTTTTTAATTTTATGAAAAGCTCTCCAAAAACCATGGTTTAAATATAAAAAACTGAATTTGATATATCTTCTTCTTTAATTTTTGCATAAATTTAAATATAAAAAACTGGCATGCATATTTCTCTTTATAAAAACCATGGTTTTTAAAACTGCACCGGACTGTCCGTTTTAACCAGCTAACCGTGAACAAGCTTATTGGCCGAATCGTGCTTTTAATATAACCAAATTCTCTTAAACCACTTGAGAATTGTTGAACTGGCGATCAACGAGTGAACCGGCTCAAGTTTTCAAGAACCGGCTCAAATTTTCAAAAACCGGCTAAAAAAATAATTATTATAAAATTAGTATTTATTATATTATTCAGTTAGACAACGATTCAATTCTGACTGAGCCATTGAATCATGAACCTCTTTTTAATCTGATTCATTGTTCGATTTAATTTTTCAGAACCTTAATAAAAACATAAAAAAGAAAAAAAAAAAAAAAACATAGCTATTAGCTAGCTAGTTTAGAAACAAAGAAAAGACGATCAAACCCGCTTCGGGACAACTTGACCAGACCTATTTAGCGTTTAGGGACAGTGCGACAACGACAACAGTGCCGGCTACATGACAGCAAGCGACGCGCGGAGTTGCAGACGCAACTCGATGGCTCCACGCTGGCAGGCGGACTACGGAGCAAGTGGGGTAGCGGGGCCGTAGGGCAGGCAGGGCTGCGGGGCATGCAAGCATATTCAGGCAGAGCTAGTCAGAGCGGGCAGACGAGTTTCAAGGTCATTCCCGAGTTCTCGATTCAACCTAAACCCGACCAGGTTTTGCAGACGGGCCGACTTTTCGAACCACCTGGGTCAACCCAAACCTGAAATTTCTGGATCGGGTTCTGATCGAATTTTCAGGTTTGGTCCAATATTGACACCCCTAATAATATCTAATAATTCAGTGAATAATATATATATATATATATATATGCTCTTACCTAGGGCTCCCTACTGACCCTACCAATGCCAATGACATTATATTCACTCAACTACGTCAATTCACTCGACCATTCTTTCACAACTCAAGACTCAATGCAGGTTGTCCACAACTGGCAATCAACCTCACACAACAAAATCCATCCAACTTTGCATCAAGACTCACCATTTATAGAGCTCATCCTTTTACCTCATTAGCAAAGTACAACTCAACACTAACTCCTCATTTACCATTAGGAAAATCCTGTCCTAGCTCTCTGTCAATCAAAGGCGCGAAGATGTAAAAAATGTGGTGTCATGTTATACAAATAAATATGTGTAGCATAATATTTTTACTATTTTATTCTATATAATCTTTCATATAACCCAAAAGATTATATAAATAAGGGATAATAGAAATAGTTTTAGATAACCTTCAAATTCCTACAAGTAAGAGACAATGAAAATAGTTTTAGATAACCCAAAAAGAAATAGAAAAAAAAAATCTCTTGAACTAATAAAAAAAAATTCTACTTCTTTTAGATCTCCAATTCTCTTCTACTCTTTGAGTTGGCATATTTGAAAAATTGAGTATCTTTTACAAACAAATTTGAATTCAACACATCTTTTATTATTTTAACAAAAAAACTAATAATTACTCAATCATTAGTAACCATTAAGAAAACCTATATTTGTGAAGGTATTTAAATTCATATAATAATTTTTTTAATTCAAATTCATGCAAAAAATTGATATTTCACAAATTATAGTTATTATGAAAAACATGCTGATCAATTAAAATTAACAAAAGATTCTGTATTTTTTAATTATTTTTTAAATAAAAGTTTTATCCTTTATTTATTCAATATTTTCACATTTATCTATAATCGCAAGATCTTTATGTAAAGTAAAATATAAATTTAAATATCTATCCTCTCAAATGTTATACTTTACTTAAAGTAATTAAAAAAAATACTTTATTATCTCCCAAAAAAAAGAAGCGCTTTTTCAAACGCTCGTCACGCTCGCTTCCAGAAAATCCACAGCAGAACACAAAAGCTCTTATCATTAAAATAAGATAAATTAAAAATTCCATCCAGCTTTACAGGTTACACCAAACAAACTACCGTTAATCCCTACTCCCTACCATCACGTGGCCATGCGGCACCGCGTCACGTGCCATCCTTCCCCTTTGCGATCAAACGGCTCTGGCTTCCCGGCGATCGCCGCCATCTTCGCCACATCTCACCACCGTCATCATCCTTATTCTCTTCGATCCCATCGCCACCCCAAAGATCTTCGTACACTTCTCCGTCGTCTCCGGCTTCAGTGATCCTTTCGCCGGCGACATCAGATCCAGCTCCGGCAATGTTTCATCAGGCGGCCATCCGCAGCCGCCGGCACCGACATCGCCAGTGGCGTACTTGGATATAAGGCGGACGATGTTCTTGCAGACGGTCTTGATCTCCGCGAGATCTTGCGATAGTTGTGCGTTCTCGCGCCGCAGCCGTTCGTTCTCAGCCCTCAGATCTGCAGTGCTACTGCACGCCGGAGCTGATGGGGACGAGCTAGAAGAAATCACCTGTTCCTCGCTGGAGTTCACGGGTGAATCCGACTTGCACACCGGCATAATCGCCGGCGGGAGCGCACTGTCACAAGCAACACCAGGCAAAAAATTTGAGGATTCACACCGATAAACAGAATACAAGCAAATGCTGCTGCAGATTTGAAGTTGAAATATAATCTAAAGTATTTAATGTTCAAATATACATATAATTTTAATATTGTATTTTCAAACTATAAATAATTTACATGATATAGATTTATCTTTCAAATTTAAGCATATAAATATATATATAATCCTTGTATTATGCATTCAAGCTAAATATTATAAAGAGAGATTAATCGTTTATTAAAAAAAAATTACACTAAAGCTTCGTTGGGACGGCTTTCATACTGCTTCTTAAATATATTTTTCAAGTTAAAAAATGTTAATTTTTATATTAAAAAAATATTTAAAAAGCAAAAGAAAGCCATCCCAAATAACCTTAAGTATGGCTTTCCCACTGTTTTTTAAAGCAATTTTCTATATAAAAATTATAATTTTTTATTAAAAATATATTTAAGAGGCAATGAAAAAAAACCTGTCTCAAATAAAGCTTAAGACTAAAAACAATGGCATGATATTAAAAACTTAGATAAATCTTAGTTTTAAGTTTCCACAACAAGTGTGACCATAAAAATACAATATATTTAACAAAAAAAAGTTATATGTTCCTTAAACAAAGAACTTTTAGATAGCATAAAAACATAGCATGAACTCTGATTGTCAAAACAAAATTTTATTGTCTGATAATGACATGTATAATAAGCAAACAAAAAACATGATTTTTAGTACAAAATCAGAAAAGACAAGTACAC